>OX463845.1:15166775-15303589 GCA_949825065.1 Odontocerum albicorne
ATAACGTATAAGCAGTCAAACTGATATACTTGCAACATGTGATGGACTATATATAAAGGTCGCACAATGAACCGAAGTACATTTTCATCTGAAATTTCATACCCTATTTTTATTTCAATAAAGTTCTACCAGTCAAAAAAGAATGTTTTCACCAAGATTCATAAATGTCACGTGTGTGTGTGTGTGTGTGTGTGTGTGTGCATGTACCAATATGTAATCAATTATTTATGGTTCGATTCTTTTGTTGTTATGACACAGTCTGAGCTAACTCTTTTTATAATGTTAAGAAACTGTACTATGAATTAAATTAATTTGAAATTTGTTGTGAGGAATGAATTGAGTGTTTGGGTCTTAAATCTTATTAAGTAATAATACAGGTTTTGCCAAGAAATTAATCGCAAAATCTTCAAAAATGAGTGTGCTAGTGCCAACCTTGATATATGGAATTGAAACATGGAGAGTGGTAAGAGCAGAATAAATGTGTTGATATGTATAACTGGTATTTCATAAAGTAAAAAATAATCGGATAAATGTTTGTTAGTGTTGGATGTTATAAATAGAATTAAGAAAGGAATCTTGATATGGTTTTCCATATTGAGAGTATGAGTTGTGAAAGACTTTGGAAACAAATATATTTGTCTGGAATTAATGGAGAGGGGTAGACCAAAAAAAGAATGGATGGATATAGTTAGAGAAATTTTAATTGATGGAAACATTTTAAGCAACAGGAGGACATGAATGACGAGATGTATGAATGTGGATAAGGCGAGAAAGAATGACGTGGAGACCTGTCTTTCTCTCTACCCCAAAAGGGGCATCGTGTGATAGTTGATATAATTGAAGATGGTGATTTTCAGTAAATCACAATAACACATCGATCAATAAGTCTCGAGACTAACCAACAGATGGCGTCTCTAATAACAAATCCATACCATTCTCATTTAGTACCAACCTTTAGAAGTTACGTGTCAAACTTTCATGACATTCCGACATTGTGTCATTGAGTTACAGTGGTTTTAGTGACGCTACTTTTGCTATTTTCAAAACAATGAAAGAAACCGAATTTCGTGTGTTGATAAAACATTGCTTTTTAATGGGAAGAAATACCGTTCAAACTCAGCAATGGATTGAAACGTATTATCCGGGCTCTGCTCCGTCGAAAACAACCATTTGTCGGTGGTATGCTGATTTCAAACGCGGTCGTACAGACACAAATGATGCTGAACACTCTGGTCGTCCAAATGAAGCTGTTACACCAGAAAACATAAAAAAACCCTCAAAATCGTGATGAAAAATTGCAAAGTAAAGTTGCGTGAGATAGCCGACATCCTGAATATATCATTTGGTAGTGTTTACACTATTTTGCATGAACATTTGGTCATGAAAAAGCATTTTTCGAAATGGGTGCCGCGTTTGCTCACAATGGAACAGATACAACACCGCATCGATGATTCAGAGCGCTGTTTGGCACTGTTGACGCGAAATAAACAGGAGTTTTTACGTCGGTATGTGACAATGAATGAAACTTGGATCCACCACTATACTCCGGAATCAAATCGGCAGTCAGCTGAGTAGAGAGCAGCCGGTGAAAGTCGTCCGAAGCGACCAAAAACTCAAGAGTCGGCCGGGAAGGTTATGGCCTCCGTATTTTGGGATGCGCATGGTATTAAATTCATCAATCACCATGAAAACGGAAAAACCATCAATAGCGAATATTACATAGCGTTATTGGAGCATTTGAAGGCAGAAATTGCAAAAAAACGGCCCCATATGAAGAAGAAAAAAGTTCTCTTTCATCAGAACAATGCACCGTGTCACAAGTCGATGGTAACGATGGCCAAATCGCATGAGTTGAACTTCGAATTGCTTCTACACCCACCGTATTCTCCAGATTTGGCCCCCAGTGACTATTGGCTGTTCGCAGACCTCAAAAAGATGCTCCAGGGAAAGAGATTTGGCTCCAATGAAGAAGTGATTGCCGAAACTAACGCCTATTTTGAAACCAAAGATAAATCGTTCTTCATGGCTGGCATAGAAAAGTTAGGAAAGCGTTGGAATGAATGTATCGCTCTTGAAGGAGACTATGTTGATGAATAAAAAAGAATTTTGGCAAACATATGTTCTTTTAGCAGTTAGTCCCGGGACTTATTGATCGATGTGTTATATTAAATAGCTCAATAAAAATCAAAAAATATTCAGATCCTATTTTTAACTGTTTGATTATTATTTACTGTGACTGTCTAAAATGTAGGGAATGAAGTTATATTTGAGAGAGAGTTAAATAACAAGAATGAAAACATATAAGTAATATCAAAGAAAATAAGGATAATGATTGGAGTTACATACATACCATCACATCATGTCCCGTTTGGGGTGGGCAGAGAGGACAAATCTCCATGCCATTCTATACATGAATACAGATCTCATCTCGTCATACATGCTCTCATATTTCTTACCTTTCCCTCAGTTAAATTTCTCCAACTATCTCCTTCCACTCTTTTGTCAGTCTACCTCTTACTTGCTCTCATTCATGCCAGACAACTATATTTTCTTTTGTATGGCTTTTGTAACTCATTTTCTCAATGTGGCTGATTGGAATTGTGAATATTTAGGAATGTGGAATATTTTTAGATTAATGGTACTTCTTTTAATATATTTTTTCTTAATTATAAATGTTCACACATTTTTTGATAGTACAATGGTTGATGGGATACTTGATATAATTAAACAAGTCTATATTATCTTCAGTATATAGTAATCACAAATATAAAAATGTCCATATATCAAAACAGATTAATGTTACCTGTCAAACCTTAACAATATGATTATTTTTAATAGATAGTTGTTCAGTATTTTTTTTAAATTGTATTTTGCCATTTTCAAGAATAAAAGTTATCAAAATTATATATCACTAATTAGAAGCGAAAATTCCTTTGATCTAATCCCAAACTTCACATATGTCATTAAAATATTGCAGATGATTTCATAGCATCATTATTCTTCTTAGTCGATTCCTCATGAGTGCGAGTCGTGATCTCTGGTCCATCTGCCCACTATTATTCTCATTTCTTACTTTGGGCCTCTCAGAGTGTTACCGTCACAGAGGACCCTGCTACTTTCTTAACTTGGTTAGTTCATCGAGTTAGATTTGAACAACTTGTGAAATTTTGTTTGATTTTTATGTTTTCAATGTGATAGTTTACTCTTACAACAATGAAACACTTTATTATTGTACTGTTAATTAGAGTAAATAAATAGAATTTATTGAACAGGCATGGTGACAAAACTATACCTGAGCTTCTATCCGTCCTGCTGTCCAGAGACAAACCCTTGGCAGTGGCAATGGGGGCTGCCCGCTGCATCACATTTATACACAGAGCTGGTGCCCTTCCACCTGACGATAACAGGTTACTAAAACACATTCATTATAAGTAAAATTAAATGCAATCTCTAATTTTTCTTTAATTCCTAAGTTTGCTTCATTATTTTGAGATTTATTTCTGACTTAAGGTTTGTATAGAAATTAAACACTTTCTCATTCTGTGATCTACTACCTACTGAATTAGCGTTCCCATTTATAACAGCGTACACTTTAATCCCAAAAATAGTTACAAGTAAAAGACTTGTAAATTCCTACAGGTAAATCTTTCGGAAATATATAAATATGCATCCTGAAATGTTCCGGTAATGGAAAAGAAAATACATTTGCTATCAAAAGGTATGGACTCATAGCGTAACATCCTCTCAATCTAGTTACATCTACACCAATAGGAGTGCAAGCCCGGCTGTAAACGTGTCATCTTTTTCAGCCCACACCCTTCCACATGTAAATTGTAATATAAAAAAATTAAATGATAATAATTAAGAAGTTGATACAATTATAAACTCAATAAAAAAAAAATTAAACATACTATACAACCCCAGATTCACTGCCAGCGTAAAGAAAGAAAATCAAATAAGAGTCCAAATTTTGCTAAAACAGAGAAATAAACTAGAAGACAATTTTTTTGCTAAGAGTTGTCAAATAACAGGTGTGTGGCTGCAGCTCAAATTTGTTAGTTATTTATGTGTTTTGATGAGATTTTCTTATTTTTTTTGTTAAAAAGGATATAAAAACCTAATTATTTTATTGAAAAATGAATTTGAACCAGTTTTCGACTAATTAGATTGGCATTTTGAAGTAGCTTGCTTGCCTTATAGAACATAATTCTTCTTGAGTGCTGGCAAACTGATGACTTGTGGCAGTCAAGAAGATTCTTAGGTTCACATTATTTGAGTGATCTTAAATTGAAATGGAAGCATCTTAGAGTGATCTTTGGTCACTAAATGAAACTAGAAAAGTAAATCTTGAGGACATTACACACATTCCTATTTCGTACCCTGTTCTGGAACTTAACCGCATTATTGTTCAGGGTGCTTATTATTGAAATTTTGTTATAAATTACACGAGGATAGCGTGTAACATACAATTTTGTTTTTCATTTTATTATTTAGTTTCTAGCTTGTGTTAATTCTTAATGGATTACCCAGACTCCTTAATTTACTGAGTGAGGAGATAATTTATATTGTAGTGAGTTTTAAACGTGTAATAATAGATATAGTCGTTCTTAAAATAATGTTACCGAATGTGCCTTTAGGTTGAAAGTTTGAATGAGTCAAGATATAAGCTTGCTTTTTTAAATATTGTATTATATTTTAATTTATATTATTTAGTATTAATATAATAGTTCATTGACATTCATTTCCTGAATTCCTATTTGCAATAGATAATTGATAATAAAATATAAGATAAATCTAATTTTATCCATGTTGTATGTATATATTCTCACACATACTCGTATAATCTCAATATTTTTATGTGAGTTCTTAAAGTCCTTTGTTAAAAAATTACACATCTTGTATTAAGTTTTTGTCTAATTAACCTCATTTTTACAATTGTTATTGCACATAATTACATAAATGAATTAATAATAGCAACCAATTTTAACTACATGATTATCTATGGTAATATATTTATTACATGAAATAACACTTTCATTAAAACATTGTGTATTTCATTATTTGGTCAAGTGAGAATGATTAATTTTGCTAGAAATTTTAAGTATAACATCTAAAAACATTATGTATTTTTTACATCATCATCACCCTATATGTTCCATCAGGAACACAAGGATCCATCCAGGCCGGTCCACAGCCCATTAATTCGTGTCCTATGTCAATATTGCAAATCCCTATCGTAAAACCAGATAGTGTAGAATGGGTGTTTGGCTGTCGAGTCCCCTGTGGGCGAAGCAGTGTAGCTCTTAGCCAGCTACCAGGCAGCATCCTCAATACGTGGTCTAACCACGTATGGCACCTCGCCTTTATTGTGGCGGTTACAGGCTACTGTGTTTGAAGACAAATTGTTTAATTTACAGGATGACACCACCTGGCATATGGATGCCATCTTAAGGCATCTGTTCCCAAAACTTAGAAATCTTTTCTTTTGGGCTTTCATATGCCAAGATTGAGAGCCATTCAAAACAAAAGGCAGGAAACAGATGATAAACTAAACATCGAGGAGTCCCATACTGTTAATATTGTTAAAAGCACTGCTGGTAGCACCTTACCTATAGTTCGGAAATTCTAGGATGAGTCCTGTGACAGCTCACAAATTTGTCCCAATACAATCTTGTAACGATGTTCAGTAATTTTAATTATTTTATCAACTTGAATATATAGTAAGCCTCAATTCTAATAAATAGCAAGTTATTTAGGTAAATACATTACATAAGGTTGTATTGGGGCAAATTTGTGAGCTGTCACAGGACTCATCCTAGAATTTCCGAACTATAATAAGCAGCTTGTTCCTGAGATCCCATTATCAGTAATCATGGAACCCATATATATTTTTTTCTTATTTTATGTTTTTTTTAGTATATACATATTTTTAATTTTATCACATATTTCTGCTACTAAAACAAAAAATTTAAAAACATACCATTTCTGAGCTCATTGGTAAACAACCTTTATTTAGTTTATTATCCACTTGAAAAAATGACAACACAATTTATAAATTAAAACAATATAAAATTGTTCTTCAGTGAGAAAACCGTCATGCAGAATACTGCAATAAAAAACAAATTTAATGATTCTGAGACTGGACTATTATATTGATCTAGAAGTTATAAACAAAGCTCTTAAAAACATTATTTATTTATTAATTTTTAACAGCTGCAGTCTTCACAAAAATTAAAATGTAATATAAATTATACACAACAAAATTCAAATCGAAACAGCAATCATATAAACTTCAAAACATAGAAATCCAAAACAAAATAGAAAAAAAAAAATCAAAACTTTAACACATAATCAAATCCCTGATGACCCGATTAACATGGAAGTCTAAAAAATTGATGTAATACAAGTTTATTTCCAAATTTTTTTTTCAAATTAACTTTTATCAGAGATTTTTTCAAATTCGCTATTTTTCTATTTATTGTACACAAACATGAATTCTGAAATGTCTAATTTAGATTATGTAGGGACTACAAAAATAGGTCTCTTATGAGACCACTAGATGTATTTATGATCGAAGCTATAATAACATCCTTATGTAATTAATATTTATATCACTTCCATTTTTAAGCTTTCAGTATTATTGTTCTCTCAATATTTTACAGAGTGGTATTTGGTGCCCTTCCGTGTTTAGCTCGACTGTGCACAAAAGATATGCCAGATGACATCAGAGCAACTGCTGCGGAAACCCTTGCATATTTAGCTGAGGTGAGGTGTTTTTTATATTTTTTTATTGAAAATATGACAGTTCTGCATTGATATTTTGGGTGTAAAAATCTTTAGGTGCAATGTTTTGCTAACCCATGTATCACAGGTAGAATTTTTACAATGAGACAATTTAAAAAAGCTAAATTAACATTGATTCAACTTGTAAGATTGACGATATACTAATTGTACATGGCGGTACAGCCTAGTTAGTTAGTCATACAGCGGTTGTGTGATTGCATCCCACCTGCTGAAATGATGATATACTAATTGTACATGGCGGTACAGCCTAGTTACTTAGTCATACAGCGGTTGTGTGATTGCATCCCACCTGCTGAAATGATGATATACTAATTGTACATGGCGGTACAGCCTAGTTAGTTAGTCATACAGCGGTTGTGTGATTGCATCCCACCTGCTGAAATGAGATTTTATTTGTTTTTTTTTAAATAGGGCATATAGTGTAATGTTTTCTGCATTGTTAAAAATGTTTTCCTCAAACACTAATATTAAAAATTTGTTAACATTGATTAATTTTTTCTTCTTTTATTGATCTAATAAATGTCATTTGATGATGTTCAATTTCATTACTAACATTTTGATAGAAAAAATAAAAAAACCTTCCGCAATATCAATACGAGTACTAACAGAAACACTTAAATTAGAACACATATTGAAACATATAAGATGGTACAATCATTATGGGCTTAGGCAGTGAGACATTCTATACCCTGTGCTTTTCAACATAATTATGAGCAAAATGATTCTAGATGATACATCTCTTAAATGCAGGTACAGAGTGAAAACAATAAATTTTGCTTTGCAGTTGATACCACAATTGTGGTTAAAAATGAAAATGATCTCAAAACTTGTTTTATAATTGCATACTGCATCTGAAAAATTCAATGTGATAGATAATCTTTATTGGCAAAACTAAATGCATAACTTTCTTATTATAAACATTCTCTGAGATGCAAGTTAAGTTCTATGATAAAGCAGTAGAATGTGTGATGGAGTTTATTTGAGAGTAGATCTGATCAGCTGTTATGATCTCCATTATAAACTAAGAGAGCAAATCTACAGAGCAACTGCTATATCTAGATATCTTGAAGTCATCATATGGAGAAGTAAATGTATGAGACAGCAAAGTGAAGATACTCTTATATAAAACATGCATAAGATTTGTGGAATAGAAACAGGAGTAAATACTGCAAAAACTAACTATGTTAAGCAACTCAGAACTGAGAACCATTATGGGAAAACTCAGATTAGAGAAATCTGCTTTGTTAGTCAAGACAAAGAATTTTGTCAGTGGTCTAGTTGGTAAAGAAAGAAAAAGAAGACATGTAAATGTGGAAAGGGCAAAAAGTTTATGAATTTCCCATACTATGCAAGACCATCTATCTAATGATTGAGGCTGTTGGGCGTCAACATCCTAGGAAAGAGACAATATTCCTAATGGACATAGCCTGGGTCTGTAATAAGAAAAACGATCGCATTGTCTGTCATTACACACCAATGAAAATGTTGTCATTATAAATATGTATTTTTTTTTCAAAGGTGGACACCTCATTACAAAGGCTAGCAGCTATCTCCAACCATCTCATAAGTGCTTTAGCTGAATTAGTATCCAATGAATCAGCAGCAGCAAAACAGGGGGCTTTTAAATGTTTTGCCTCTCTAGGAGCTAATGATGAAGATATAAGGAAGAGGATTATTGAAATTGATGGATTAATGACACAGGTTGTTGCTGGAATGGATAATTCTGAACCCGAGGTAAGTTATTTTGATATTTTGTAATTCATCCTTTTTTTAAATAAAGTATGTCTAGTTCGAGTATTCGTCCTAGTAGAGCTTGTGAAACAAAAACTGGAAATTTATTTTAATAATAAATTAACTGTAATCATATAACTTTGTTTTTTTTTTAATGCTATTCATACTGTGGTTGTAGTTGATTGTTATTTGAATAAAGCTTTTTTATCAAAGGTTTAACTTGAACTTGTAAATTACTTTGTTATTCCACTATTTACATTAATCTCCACAGTTTCTACTTGAAATCAAATATTCAAAAATATAATTACTATCAGAATGGTTACTCTTAAATGACAACCTCTGTAGCCTAGTTGGTAAGGTGCTTGACTTCCGCCTGAGGATTTCGGGTTCAATTCTCAATGGTACAAAAAATGGTACTGGTTTGCTTTAAGTTTATCTGGTAACAATACTACTCCACGTGCTGTAGTATTCTCAACTACTAGTTACATACTTACTCCAGTGGTTCTTAACCTGAAATCATGATTAATGAAGCCGAAGACAATGTTCTCTCCCAGCCATGCAACATGTCTGCATAACCAATTTTGAAAAGTTGAAGGGTAATATACGAATGAATGAACTCTTATAATGTCATACCGTGAGCCACTTGAAGTCTACTGGGAGACTTTATTTTGCTAACAGGATGACAGGGCTAGCATATGTTTTTTTATGAGTAAGTTGCCTGCCTGTATTTTTTTACAAAGTATTAATAGTTGTGAAGTTCGTGTATGACCTTAGTCATAATTATTAAGAGGTTTTTCATATTTACATTTTTCTGACTTTTCATACTCTGGTTTTTCTCCCGATTCCACCAAAAGGGCCTCGAGATAAAATGTACAAATATGTAATGGTGATCAATGTGGAACAGCAAAGTAGTTTATTATTAAATATTTTGTAAGAATAAAACTTATTTAATTCTTCCGTATTGTTTGTAATAAATTATCAAGTAATTATAATATATAGACAAGCATATTAAATATATATTTCGTTTCCATCCAGATGTCTTCTACATAAAATTTAGACTTAAGATTCTATTTTAAATATACCTATCAATACTCATATTTACTTTTCATTGGAAACTAAATATCCTGGATATTGATATAATTTAAAATCCTATAGAAAAATTATTGGCCTAAATTCCTTTGTGGATAAAAGACTCGCTATTTATTCTTGAAATCTTGGATTTATTTCCACATTCATACTTCACTCCATCTCAATTGATGTAATGTCATGTAAATTATCTCTCAAGAACATGAAAAGAAATTGTTGTTTTAGTAATTTTTTAGCATGGAGCAATGTTATAATGTTTATCTGAATGCATTTGAAAATTTATTGTAATGACAAACAGAAAAAAATAATATCAGGAGATGTAACAAAATCAATAAAACAATTATAGGTATTAAAAACCCAATTATAAGAAAAAAAGGCCTGAAAATGCCAGGTATATTTATTTACCCATCATCCTTTTTATAAAGCTCATATCAACACAGGTTACTCGAGATATCATTGCACTCCGTGCCATGGCCTAGTGGTTAGCACGCTTGCTTGTCATCTATACATCATAAGTTATAAGTTAGATTTCTAATGTTTCCAAGTCACTAGATTCGGTTTACTTTGTAGTCTCTTTTGGTTTTAATTTATTGTTATTTTGGCCTTGAACTGCCTAATCTAAACTCTTAGAACTCCTGTGAGATCATAAGTGTCAAGAAACAGCTTTACATATCTCTATTTTTCCCACAAATATGTTTGTACTTACTGGCAATTTTTTCGCTTGCCATTTAAAATTTTCAATTTGATCAATTTTCTTCGCTCTTAATGGCCCATCCTGGTATTATTTATAACTCTGGCTCGGCTTTAAGCTTACATATCACCGATGAAGTCCAGATTGTTCTATCAACCTATGAGCCGAACCAACCTGCCATTGGAGATGCCGGTAGGTAGAGCAATCACACTGTTTAACTGTGTCTGTCCTCATATAGACGTATTTCGTGTGTCGCTCGGCTCCTTCAGGAAAAATCTCTTGAATTTAGTGTAGTACTTGAAATAATTTAATCTTTTTATATTATCTTACAGGCTACATTTTGTCATAGTGTTTTAGTGTAACATATACATTTTTACAATATTCTTTATAAGTCTTAAAATGTTGAACTGCTTTATACATGTTTTTTTTGTACTTGTTATGTTTGGTGTACGAATTAGGGAAACCTGTAATGTGCAAAGGACCTGAAAAAAAAATTAATAAATGGAGTTTAATAAACGGAGTTTTAACTATATAAACGTACTTTTTTCCAGGTTCGGCTTGCTGCAGTCAGATGCCTCCACTCTCTGTCCAGATCAGTGCAACAACTACGAACAACTTTTCAAGTAGAGCTATTTCTTATTTTATCTCAAAGAGTAATTAATAAAGTTCCATCGCGGCTCCCTCGCCCTAAGTGAAAAAAAATTTGTGATTGATGAAATTATATTTTTGGCTTCAAAAAAAGATGTGGCCTTAATAGTTTACTTGCCCTTAATAGTTTGATCAATTCTATGGATTAGTAGAAAATTTTACATGCACTTTGAGATTTTTTTTGTGGTTATTATTTATCAGCAATGTTCCTTCCCATGTTAGTTGTTTCATTTCGAAGAGGTAATTCGTATAGGTAATTTTTATGTTTGTTTTATTGCATTAACAACATTTCACATTGTACCTTCGATGATAAATATGGCTATCCCACATTTTTCTGGTCAGGAGAAATTTTTTACTTGAAAAAAATATATATATATTTTTTTCTCTTTTCGATGTGGGATGCTTGACGCATTATTTTCTTTATTAAAAATAATAAAAATATTCTGTTTTAATACCTTTTTATCATGAATCTTATTTTTAATTTCCTGATTTTTTTGTGCAAAAATTTGGATTTAGTGTTTGAATTTACTTGAAACGTGGAACAAGACTAAAAAAAGCCGAATAAATGCTGTAGAAATATGTGCACTTAGAAGAAAACATGGGGTGACAATGTATGACAGAGTACAGAATTAATAGATAAGGGAAGAATGTGAATTAAAGGCTGATGTGTTGAACAAGATGAAAAGCACTGAGATGATTTGGGCATGTGGAACGAGTGAATGAAGATAGTATGTATGTCTGTATTGTATTTATGTTATATTGGAAAGTGAAAATTAAAAGGATTTATTTGTGAGATGACAAAACGAAGATAGCCTGTAGATATAATCAATTTTCTTAGAACTCACTGAAAGCCTTGAATAAAAAGGAAATTTTAAATATGCAGTTTCTCTACCTTATCTATGAAGAAAATAATTTTAATTTTTTTACTATTTTGTGTTTACCTAAAATTACCTATAACCTTGCAGCCTTATCCATATTCTTAGAATTTCCTTTAAAAGGGTACATTTTTCTACCTGCTTTTTCCACAGAAAAAAGTACTATTTGTTATAAATTCATATTCTTTGAATATTCATGAAATGTAAATTTTAAAATTCTTCTTTCTACCTGCTTTAATTTTATCAACAAAATGCATTTTTTTAAATATTAAAAAGATACAATGATCCCGCTAACCCTAAGGCACACTACTTCATGCAATTAATTATACTGTGTTAACTTGGAAATACCTGTAAGTCTTTTAATATTTCAAGCTTGGCAAGTAAATTGACAATATAAGCAGTAGCGGCTTGAAATTGGTAATTCACCAAAACAGAATATATTGACTTTCTTATTCTGTGCTCCTAGTGCTTTGTAAATACATCAAACATCTTGAATTAATTAATCAAATGTTTCGTACAAAATATTTCTCTTAAATTCATTTAACAGCTGTCCGTGCAAGTGAACATTTCCATGGATTTCACATTCAGTAGAGACAAACCAATGTAGAAAGTACACAAAGGCATTTTTTTTAATGTCAGATTTAAAGAGATAAATGATTTAGTTTTTCCTTTGGATAAACAACGGTACTGCTAGGAACAAGCCGGAAATTATTCAACTACACAAAGGTGCACTAATTGAATAAAATTAATACATGAGATTTTTTCACCATTATGATAACGCTTTTTGGAAAATGATAACTTTATGGTGCGATTATGTATTTCATAATTTTGCATTGTATTTTACCAACAATTGAATGGTTGGAGTAAAATAGGCACTAAGTACCAAAAAAACAACTAAGTATGCAGTTAAATTCTATATGACATATAGAACGAAACTGCATACTTAGTTTTTTTTGTTTGTTTTTTGGTACTTAGTGCCTATTTTACTTCAACCATTCAATTATTATATCAAAAGTCAACTAATTTCAAAGCCCACAAACCTCTTTGTTAGGACTGAAGCATTTAAACTATTTTCTTCTATTTATATCTAATATTGGTGTTAACTGTCGAAGTGCTTAAAATAATGGGGACTGGGAAAAGCGTAAAAATGGGATGAATATCCTTAAGAAGAATGATGTATGGGGAACATATTGAAAAGCAACATATTATTTTTGATTATTTATTTATGTATTCATAGCCAACATAAATTTAATACAATTACACAAAAAGCAACACAACTCAGATTCAAACAGCAAGGGACACAAAAAAACAGAATACAGAAAAAAAATTTAAAAACACCAAAACTTGACACAAACTCAAAACAGCTACACTTATGTATAAAACATAAAAAATAAACTGTACAAGTAAATGAAAAAAATTATATACTTGTGACCACAATAAAAACCAGAGTAAAGTCAATTTTTTTTTAAATATAATAGAAATGAAAGGAGATAAAAAAAACTCATGAAGAAAACTTAATAACAAACAACTCGGAAATAATCCAACCCGAACCAGCATTAAGACACCCAAAACAAAATCTCAGAATTAATAACGCTACATGAGATTAGAGAACTCTATAGATTTAAGTTTCCTTCTATAACAGCTGAAAATGTTGATTCCCCAATTCGTAGTATTGTGCAAGGGGCAAAAAATCCATATTTTTGTAGAGTGGGACCTCCTCTCTGAAAATCTTGCTAAAACTCAACGTCCTGTCATTAATACAGATATTGCAAATTATCATTTAGTTATTTCTAAGTTCTCACATTTTGAAGTTGTCCAACTGTAATCCTTTAGAACCTAGATGTAAAAACTGTAAACCATTGATGTCATAAAATGAATGGTCAATTTCAATCAAATGGTTTACAAATTCCGAAAAAGTGTTATTTTTAAGACTTCCTTAAATGGCTCTTTAGAACCTATGTGTTAAATCTTTAAACAATTGATTTCATTAAATGAATGGTCAAATGTTAAAAATCATAACTTTCTTTGGTTTTCTCAAAAAGTTAATTAAAGCAATATTTTTTTCAATTTTTTACTATAAACAAATTCTTTGAATACAAACATGCAACATGGAAGGAACAATGCTTTTTACTGCATGTGTGCTACTTTCTGTTATTATTATATTTTTCCATCTTTAACACATTTTCAATCCACATTTTTTTAAATCTTGAATTTTAAGCTTATGCAAATTAAATATGCCAATTTTGTAATGTATACACACATCTCTGGATATATTCAAATTCTTTCTGCATCATTCATATCTGGTAAATGCTTTACATACATATCATCACTTCATTTCCCTGCAGGGGTAGGCAGAGAAAACAGAGCACCATACTTTCATATCTCGATATACACACAACACATCCTTTACCTTTTCTATATCCATACACCTCTACGGTTTTTCTGACTTATATTTCCTTCATTCAAAATATAATTCACTTGATCCATCCATGTTTACCTTAGTATTCCCCTACCTCGCTCTCCACTCACATTTGCACTATATATTAGTTTTATTAGTCTTTCAGCATTCATTCATTTACATACCCAATTTCTGAGTGCTCTTCTCCATCTTACTCAACACATCTGCCGTTGTTTCGCATGTAAAATGCTTTGTATTTTCTAGAGAGCATTCTTGAAATAACTCAATACAATAATTGTTTTTTTATCATTGCTTCTTCCTTCCTTCTTGAAACATTCATATCCCGTATAATTCTTCATGTGTTGTGAATTTCATTCTAGATATGAACTGTGTTCATATCTTTAATGCAATTTACAATAAATTCATTTTTTTACTATTGTTTCAAATATGAACTCAATATTCTTTGCTTATCAGTCATCCATATCTGGTAAAAAGCTTTGCTGTATTTATGTTATTCCTGATATGAACTCAATTTTCTTCCTTTATTAATTATTGCTTTGTGGATTATCCATATCTGGTAAAAATCTTTGCTGTATTTATGTTATAGAAAGCTTCCAAATATGAATACAATATTCTTCGCTTATTAATTATTGCTTTATGTATCATCCATATCTGGTAAAAAGCTTTGCTGTATTTATGTTAATGAAAGCAATATTCTTCATTCCTATACTATTGCTTGTTGCATAATTTATATCATTATTTATATTGTATACCTGTCATCCAACCCGGGGGTTACGGGTTTGATCTCTATTGGAACTCCAATTTGTTTTATAAAGAATTTTAATCTGGTTTTCACTTCAGACATCTTTAATATTATTATTGTTGCTCACACGCTAGATGTGACATTTGTACAAGTGTGATGCCTCTTCACATGAGGGGGTAGTATTGCGAAACCGGTAATATGATGAACCGGGAGTTCCGTGCCCATCCAGTGATTCTAAGCCCAAAGGCTCGATTATTGAGACTAAAGACTATGTGATATTCCAATCATGCTTATCAATATGTGAATGACCAATATAGATATGTTGAAGGGAAAATAGTAATCTAATGAAAAAAATAGTAATCTAAATATCTCCCCGAACATCAGAGACTACTTAAACATGTATTTTGTTATAGAATATACATTTTCTTAAAAAATATTATTTTTTCTTACCTTTTAAGGGATGTGATTGTGAATTTTAGATGTCAAAATAATTATAAAGTGTGATGTAAGTAATAAGGTCCAAAAAATTACACCCCAAGAATATAAAAGGTGATAAAATGAAACAATAAAAATTTAATATAGTCACCCAGTATTTCCTTAAACTTAGAACAATGAATAAATTTTTCAATACCACTGAAAAACTAGTCAGAAATTTTGTTCTAAAAATGGTGTTACTCTGCAGAGATCCCTTCTTCCTCACTTTTAAAAAAAAATTACACAAATTGGATTGCAGTTTTGAAAATAAAAATGGTTACTAGGGTGGGGTGGGGACGATAGGGTGGGTAATTCAATTCTTGGAAACCACAGTATTAAATGGCAGTCTTTGCAGCAACAGAAATGTGCACTGACACATTGTTGTGCAACAATAATGTCACACTTTGTGACATATTTCATTGGCATTTTTTTATGACATCCTTTAATTTGTCTTCTTGACGCATAATACTCACCAGTGGTTCTTTCTTTGAAGACAATTAGTAGAATTCCCTGACAATCTAAAAAATTGTTGCCATAATCTCTTTTTGGGTGTGTCACCTTGGTTTTTTGGGGCGTGATGATCCTAGACGGTGCCACTCCATCAAGTCCCTTTTCAACAGAGGATCATGCTACAAAATCAGTTTCATCCCTGTGACAATTGACTTAATTATTTCTTTTTCTTTCCCATCACAGAGCGTTAAAAAATCATTGCAGCTTTCAATATATCATTGTCTTTGGACAGCACTCGAGTTTTGGCACCCATCTTACGGTAACCTTATTTATACCAAGATGATTATGCAGAATTCGAAGCACTGTGGTTTTGGAAAGCCCACACCTTGTTGGTATTTCTTTTGATTTTAGTATTCTATCTTGAATACTTGCTCTTTCACTAATGCAACTGTTTCTGGAGTGAGTGGTTCTGCTGGTATGCCTTGACTAGTTTCATCTTCAATTGATTCTCTGCCTAAGTGGAACTGTTGAACTGAATATGACAAAGAAGATTCTCAATACACAGCATCGCTCCATTTCTGCTGGGTGTTTCCCTTCTTTTGAAAAAAACTTGATAACATCATCTAATTTTTAAAAGTTTTAATACTATTCTGTCAATTAAAAATGTGGACTAGGTGATAGGTTCAGAAATGTCATATTTCAAAATATAGCAGTGTAATTTTGATATTGGAAACTTTTTAATTATTTTCCATAAATGGCACCATATTTCAAGTTGAGAAAAAAATATTTTATAGATTTGACTTTATTAAATAAGATAATGTAATTACTACTCTCCATACTAAAATCCAATACATCTCCAAAATAAGTTTAATTTCAATTACATGATTTAAAAGTTAAGATATTATTTCAAACTTGAAAACTCAGTTACCTCCAAACTATGCAATTTACTCGTAGACTTAGTCTTGCATTAAAGGTGCAATATACTTGATCTTTCTCACTATATTCTTGAGATACTCGTATGTAGCCAAATATTGTCTAAACAAAAACCATTTATAATATTTGCTTCACAGTGCCGTGTTGCAAATCAAACATATTTAACTTCTTGTTTTTATCACTGATATGACAAATCATTTCCAACACATTTAATATTTTAATTCAAAGCTCACATTTATTTGGCTTAAAGAATATGTGTCCTATTTCCAATGAAAAATAATATCAAACATCCCTGACAGTGTATGTTGGATAAAATCCTTAAACTTTCATAATATATCTAGCACATTTCTTCTTATTTTCAAACTCTACAGTTCAACCCCATTTGAAATATTTTTTGAAGAAGCATCTTTTGTTATGGTTTTTATCGCATTTTAGGCTTGACTCATCACTTGTGTGTCATCCTCATCGAGTTAGTGCTTCCACAAGACTGATGACCTCAAAAAATATCTTTGGCAACTTCAGTAGTGCTTCGTGTTATGTCATTTTGAGGTATTGCATTGTTGTAATAAAACTATGTACAGTACCCAGCGGTAAGTAATACACATAGTTTGTAGAGTATTGTCTCTGTCATTCATACACGTGTTCTGTCGCAATTTGTCAGTCGTTACCGGACCGGACTGTTAACGCATCGTGCGACAGAGACGACGCTCTACAAATTATGTGTATTACTTACCGCCGGGTACTTTACTTGTATCTGTCTCTTGTAAGATTTGGCCTTTGACAGTTGCCACAGATATTTTTTGAAGTCCTCAGTTTCGCGGAAGCACCAGCTGCATAAGGATGACGCCCAATTCACACTTTATAACTAATCGAACCTAAAAAATGTGATAAAAAGTAACTTTTCATTAATATGTCAAATATTCTCGAGAATTTCAATGACAATAAGCAACTTTAAATTAAATTAAAACTATGTGAGACTTAAACGTGATTAATTTGTAAAATAAAAATACTTGGACTTTTCTAAATCATCTTTAAAAGATAACCAAAATTTATTAAACTATTTTAAACCGGAATTTTTTTGATTGATTAGTAATATTTGAATATTATGTCAACATTTTGATTAGAAGGCAAAAAGTTATTTGTTTTCTTCTGTTTCTATGAATTGATATTCTTCCATAATTCCACTTCAATTTCTTGGTGGAAATGCAGAAAATCAATATTTAACTGACCAGAAGATTGTAGTTTTACCATTTTTACAATGTTTACCTCTGAATGAGGTCATCATTGTAATCGCCATATCTTTGATTAAAATAAAACCAATACAATCACCATACTGAATTTTACATACATTTTTGTCTCATATGTCACAAAAGGGCAGAGCAGTGGTAATACTAAAAAAATAATCCATATATTAAAAATTCTTACGTTAGAAACCATTATTGAAACGGAAAAAAAAATTGTAAAATATTTATTAAGGTTGGGAAATCTTGAGAAAGCAACTTATCCCAGCTTCACTCATTTCCATTTATATGCACTCTATCACAAAATATATTTATGACTCCGGAACTCACAATCTTTTTTAATCGGAACTTAAATCTTTGGTGTATTTTTTTGTTTAAACATAATTTTCATTAGCACAAATTGAATAACACAAAGCTGGTTCTGACATCAATAGACGTTTATTGACATCCTGTAGGCAAAACTATTCTCAAATATTTTCAACACCATATTGATGGAATCCACATTTAGTCTCTGAGTATACAATTTTCATCCTTAACAGATTGACCTCATTTACAGTATCATGCATAATTTTGAATAACTGCAACTTTCCTTCAAGATTATAAACCTTAGCAATCAATTGTTTATGGTATGCTTTCTATAACATTTTCAATTATACTTGGAATAACAATATTAGAGATTCAATTTTGCATTCTTATTTCCTTCACAACTAAAAAATATAGCTTCTATTTATTTTTTAATGACTTAATTTCATTTTGCTCTATTTTTTCGTAATGAAATTCTACATAATTTGCAAGTACAATTTCTTTTTCTTTCATTTTCAAACTTGTGATATTTCAAGTCCTAAAATGAACATTTTTATTCATTGAATATTTTCAGACTAGTTTCCCTTTTATAACAAGTGTATTTATTTCTATCTAATTTTGATTGATAAAAAATACCTTTGCTCTTTATTTTAATTTTCCTTTTATATCTGTAAAAAGGCATGTCAAAAGTATGATTGATGGAATAATTTATATTATTTATCAGTGTATATATTCTCTTATATGTATATTATTTCAGTTCATGGATATAATTGTGTTAACTTCTAAAACATTATTGTTCAATTATGTAGATAACTGTAGTATTGAATAAACAGCAAATCTATAAACAAATTCAATTTAATAAATTACCTCGTTTTTTTAAACAATAAATTCAAACTCGAAAAAACATATATTACATTTATATTTTTAGATGATTTTACAAATATATGGAATCTTCAGCGAATTCATGATTTTGATTATTCACAAATGAAAAGAACCACTAACTATCTGGCCATGTTAAGCGACAAACATAGACAAGGCAATAAATTGTTTTTGTACAAAGTCAGTCATTTTTACTTAAAACTATGGGTGAAATTTTTTAATTGAAAAAATTATAATTACCCAGATCTATCCTAAACGCTCTGAAGTTAGTCTAATGGGGAAAAAAGTAAAATCTAAGAACATACATGACCCAAATAGCACTTTTGTTGATAATAATTTAGATAGTTATGATTTTTTAATATGAGATGTTGCATTATTTTAAATTTTGTAAATAAAATGATGCACATGCTGTAAAATTTTATTAAAAAATTTAAATCATTTATTTTTATCCACGTTTTGATGTAGTGTTTAATAAATAATATTCGCGAGTGAAGATTTTACAGTTTTAACATTCAGCTGTCAGTTGATGTATCGGAACAGTATTGTATTTAATGCGGTTTTTCGAGGCACCATTTTTTAAACTTTTTTTTGACATTTCAAAGCACTGTTTTATAATAGTTCAGAAATGTTATAAAAAAACACTTTGAAACCGCGCATGGCACGGGTTAATCATCTAATTATGTAAGATTTAGCTGTTGTATTAAAAAACTAATTTTAAACCCACAATTATTGTGATTTTACTTTGATTAACGTTAAGTTTCCTAAGTGGTTTTTATCAATTTAAGGGATCACTTTTATATAAACAAATTTCTATGAATAATATTTTTTGCATTAGATTTCTACATTTTTAAATTTCAAAAACTGCAGTTACACTATTATGTCCAGGTTCCACGTAACGTAACAATCAAAAGCATGTTATTAGGACTCCTATTACTATGAATTTAGTATAATATATTTATAATTTTATATATTTTAATATATTTATTTGTGTATAATAAATTAATATGAGTATTAAAATGCAGATACATAAAGAATAATTGTTTTCAGGACCACTCAGTTTGGAGACCACTAATGTCACTTCTCAATGCGTCGCCAGGAGCCGAACTCTTAACTGTAGGCTCTTCCACTTTATGCAATCTCTTATTAGAGTTCTCACCAGCCAAGGAGCCTATGCTTGATCAAGGTTCATTATAATGATAATTTTTGGGTGCTTTGTGCTATTCTCTAATCCAAAATCACCTCAAAGGCTTATTAAATATTTTTTAAGGTGGTTTAAACCCTATTGACAGTTGATCCTATAAATACAGATGTTACATTTGAGATGGTAGCATGAATGCTATTGATATATGACATATTTGAGTCGTATTTATGAAAATATAAAATGTACTAATCTAATACTGTATAAATGGTGTTATAATATGGAGATAATTCTTTCAGGGATAGCTAAGTACCAATTATTTCAAGATATAAACATAAGTATCTAAGTATTATATATCATTTTTGTAATTTGTTTTATATATAATAATATTTTCATTAGCAAAATAAATTAGTGGTGATAGATTCTAAACAGTACTCAAAAAGGCAATATCTGCTTGTGTCAAAATGTCAGATCAAATTATATATAAACTGATTTTATACTTAATGAATTACGTTAACCATTTAATCATTATGTATTTGTCAGTAGATTGACTTAAAATGCTAATATACTGTTTTATTGCTTAAAATAACAGGATAGAATCAAAGTTGACTCAATTGATACAATATATGAATCTTATTTTAGATTTTTTATATTTATTGCTGTATTTTTTTGCAATAATTTGATATATTTTTACAATCAATATTTATTTGAATTTCAATATATAAATTAAAATTCCTTTATTACGATGATTTTTTTATCAGCATCGTTGAGCACTGCCGGCAAACCTTAAATGTCGCTGTTGATTTTTTGTTTTTACTATCCTGACAGCCTTCATGCTTAATTTTCAAGGCAGACCGTTACACTGGGCGGCACAGAAAGATCTTTCAGAAAACCTTAAATGACATTTTGGAATATTTATTTGTAATATAGTTCATAAACATGGCAACCAACCAACAAGATATCTACCATTTAAAAAAAATGTACACCCTAAATTTATTTTACATTAACTGTCAAAATTAAAAATAACATTTGTAAAAACAAATCCCAATATACAAATATAAATTTTAATACTCGTTAATTTAAAGATATATGCTTAAATAAAAATATTGTTGAATGTCTCCATTAATTTTGTAATTGTAATCAAATTTAAATTAAAAACAACCGTCAAAATTGTTTGAACCATCTTTTTTTATAACTTTATATTATTGTTTATAACTTATAACTTTATATTATTTGGATGTCAAGAAATTTCCTGCATGAATTGGGAGAATCAGCACTGAATGCACTTTCATTATTCTGTGTCATTTTTATGTAATCTTTTATTTTACTAATATCCTTTTAGTTGGCTGTATTAAGGAATGCAATACTGCCTGGTCTTCATTGTTTAATTTAAAGCTTTTATATTTTTTTTACATTGTCTAGTAATTTTTAATCAGTGAATTCACCTCGCTGTTTGACTTCACCAGCAATTGACGTTTTTCTTTTCCACATTATTTCAATCTCCATATTGGGCTCAAACCATATTTTGTTAGTTCACTAACGATTAAAATCTGATTTAAAATGAGAGTAAATCATCATGCCATAGAAACAGAACTAAAGAAATAACTCATACACTGTTTGTTTCTTCTGCATAGATGGGAATTTCCTATATTATTGGATAATAATTGACAGCCTGAAAACATATTATTTCATCACCTTTCCTGCCGTTTTCAGTTATACACTAATTATAATAGCAGTCAGTGTCCATTAAGACTTTAGAATTGATGACTTTCATAGAAACCTGAATAAATTATACAAAACTAACTTAGAGTAAGTGACAGTTCTGCTTGGCTTTATGAACATACATGAACAACAGGTCTGTAAATATGAAACCAGAATTTTTTTATAGAAAATACACATTTATTGTATGAAAATGGTAAAAAATATTTTATTCAAAGTATTGCCCATTGCTAGCTACGCATTTTTCCCATCTCTCTGGCAATTTGTGGATGCCACGCCAAAAAAACTGTTGCTCTTTTGAGGCAAACCAATCATCGAGCCATTTTCGTAAGAAGTGAAGCGCTGCTCAGCAAGTGCGTGTCCCATTGATGCAAATAAGTAATTATCGGATGGAGCCATGTCTGGTGAGTAAGTCGCATGTGAAAGTATTTGCCAACTAAACACCTCAATCATTTCCTTGACCGACTTTGCTGTGTGCGATGGTGCATTATCATGAAGCAAAATCATTTTGTGTTGCCTCTTTTGATATTCCGGTCGTTTTTCACGCAATGCTTTGTTCAAATCCATAATTTTTTGTCGGTAGCGTTCAGTATTAACGGTTTCGCCAGGTTTTAGCAGCTCATAACAGGTAACACCCTTCTGATCCCACCATACACAGAGCATTGTCTTCCGTCCATAGCGATTTGGCCTTGCAGTCGATGTCGCTGATTTGCTTGGAGTTACCCATGATCTTTAACGCTTAGGATTCTCGAAATGTATCCATTTTTCATCGCCAGTCACAATTTGATGGAGAAATGATTTTCTTTTGTACCTGGCGTGCAGCATTTCGCAAGTGGTTTTTTGATTTTCCTGCTGTCTCATTCAGTTCATGTGGAATCCATTTTCCCACCTTCTGGATCTTTCCCATGGCTTTCAAACGTATGGAGACGGCTTCTCGTGTCACATTTAATTGATCTGCGAGTTGTTGCGTTTGAGCATCATCTTCATCCAACAATGCTTGCAATTCGGCGCCTTCAAACTTTCTCGGTGGTCTTCCACGTTCTTCGTTTCTCACATCAAAATCGCCACTTTTGAATTTTTTAAACCACTCAAAGCACTGTGATTTACCAAGAGCATGCTCACCGTAAGCTTCGACAAGCATTCGATGCGATTCTGCAGCAGTTTTCTTCAAATGGTAACTGAAAATCAATGCTGTCCGCAAATCGTAGTTTCCAAGCACAAAAACAGACATGTTCAACTCTATGAAAACATGTGTAGTTGTATTAAACTTGTAGTTTTGTGAGTTAAGTCTTTGACAAATGTAAACACAAGAAAAAGGCGCCAATAACGCGGTTTGACAGTCACTACATTGACAACTAGAGTCATCTATGCGCAAATTCCGGTTTCATATTTACAGACCTGATATAGTGAAACCATGGGAGGGCGGGCATCAACATTAGATTTATTTTGTATAACGTATTCACATTTTCTGTTGAAGTAAAATTTTGTCTAAAATGACACTATTATTACTCCTTTAATAATTAGAATAAGATTTTTTTCAATAAATTGATTTTAACCCTTTGCACTGGAATAATTTTTATTGGCGTTCTCGTGTAATTTTGATTTTAAAAAAGAGACTTTTCATATTGTTGCTTAAATATTTTTAAATGTAAGCATTATCCAAATTCTTGCTTGGAAAATCTTAAGGATCTACACAGATTTGTTCACTGGGTATAAATAAATGTCTTGAATCAGGACACTCAAAGAAATAACTGACTTTTTTAATTCTAGTTCTCGAACGTCTGTTGTTTGTGTTTTCAAATAGATCATCCAAAAAATGGATTGAAATCAATCTCTTGTAAATAAATTTCAATAAAACTGTATTTTGGTATAATATACAGTTGATCAGTACTCTTGATCGAAGCAAGGGGCATTGTTTCCTTGTTGAGAACAACACTAATGAACACTAAAAATTCTTCACTTTTGATGAATTCCACACGGATCAGAGAACTTTTTCTGTTGTATTCTATATTTGGCATATTTATTTTCCTTTTATTATAGAATCAATCAAATTATCGGTATATAGCAATTTAAAATAATGTAAATAATCCTTCACATTTTTCTGATATATTTTGTATATCCGTTCTCTATGGCCATATAATAAATTATATCAGACTCAAAATATTTATTTGGTCACTAACATCTTTCTAATCATCATTGTTTAAGTCACTTACTTACTCCATGGACTCATTACCACTGTTGGTGTCACTCGATTCTCAGAACAGTCTGTCTTCTAACAGGTACTTCCAATGGAACAGCTTTCGAAATTTAATGCAGAGTCACTACTAACATTTCTGCTTTCACCAGATTTGTCTAAATTGATTTCATTGTTATAGCTATCAACCGCGCTTTAACTCCTATCACTGGTATTTATTAGGAGTCATAAAAAACTTCCATTTTAGTATATCAGTTTTAATTATATAATCTTTATTATTTGCTATAACTCGTTGCCTATTATTAGGTAGCTCTTCGATATCTTTTGAGTAGAATTCTGCTAGTTTTTGACGTAAAAAAGTTTTGGATAAATTCTTGAACCTGGTTTTCATTAGAGAAATTTCCTCATCAAAGCGTTTTGCAGCGATCAAAACAAATTATAATCAGATGGTGCGAGGTACGGTGGGTATGGTGAGTGAAATAAAACAGATCGGCCAAACTCCAAATTTTTTTCCTATGTTACTCTTGCTGTATGATGTCTTGCGTTGTCATGGAGAAGAACAACATTTTCCGATTGAAGAGCGTAGGGCGTTTTTCGATCAAAGTTTGATGGACACGTAGCTGCTGGACGAATAAATCTGCACTTACTGTTTCATTATGGTTTAAAAGCTTGAAATGAATATAACTGCAATGATCCCACCACATACTCAACATCATTTTTCTTGCATGAAGCTCAGCTTTTGGGTCCGGCTGTGTAGATTTATCCCTGTCAACCCACTGCACTTTTGCGTAGAACATTGACATATGTGATCCGCTTTTCATTCTGGCAATAAGCCCACCAGATTCTATTTGCAATAAGTGTCAAATAAATGATTTTATCAAGAAATGGGTCATTTCTCTGTCATGAAAGAAGACTTGTCGCTATCATTAAACATTCTGTCTTGTTTATTTCCAAACACCTAGATACACACTACAAATATAACACAACCATTCGAATGTAAGCAAGTTGCCCTGTGGCAACCTCAGGTGCAAAGGGTTAAATAAAATTAATAATTTATTTCGATTAATGGACATCTTGTATTCAATTTCTAGAATGATTTCCAATTCATTGATGAAAATAGGTCTTACCATTAACATATTTTATCTATTCTATCCTTGTGGGGTCATGGAGCTAAGAGAATACGACCTCTATATTTTTCAGGTAGTCTTTTTCTGTAGTCAGTAAGAGACAGATATTCGTAAATAAGATTACTGAATAAGTCGTCCTTAGGGTTTCCCCCAGACCTTGGGAGTGTTGGGTTAATCCCCCCAACACCCTGAAAGCAAACTATAGATTCAAAGGTGTTTTATTGCATCTCTGTGTTCCTGATGGAATTTATAGAGTAATAATAATGAAATAAAAAGTATTTTTCAAAGTTCTATGTGTATTAGACTTATCAATAGGTTAGTATCATTATTATTCAAATATAATTAAAAATTGAAACACTTTAATCCACTTAAAAAATATATATTTATCATTTTTCTTAATAAAACACTGTTGAAGCACATTTTCTTGACTTGGTAATCTTCAGCTACTTAAGATTTTATGTTGGATTTGATGTTGATGTATTAAGTTTAATTTTTTGCCCTATTGATTGAAGTAAATTGCAAATTAGAAATGATAAACTATTGCTACCAGACAGAGCATTCTTTTTCAAGGGATGATATGAAGCCATTACTCCTGGTTAACAATTCTAGGAAATTGAATGCTCTCAAAAGTCTGGAAATAGTTAATTGCATTGGGGTAAACCCATAGTAAATAATATTTTCCCTAAGGATAATCCCATCCCATTCGAATTTATGAAAGTTATCGCAAACAATTTTACTCAGAGTCAGCCCTAAAGTGTATTTATGATATTGTCCTAGTTTTCTAATTTAGTTTGAAATACACCTGAAGATGAGTCGCATATGACATGAAAATAGTTGGGTTAAATATATTTTTTCAAGTGGATTAAACAGTGTTATAATTTTTACATGAATTTCCAGTGTTAATGCTAAAACTCTAGAAATATTATTAATATCATCATCATTACCTTTAAGTTCCATCAGAAACATGGTTGCGATAAAACGCCTCCATCCAGGTCAGTTCACAACAAAGGCATGACAAAAGCTGTTCCGAAACGATCTATGGGTATTGTAATTTTTTCTTTTAAGGGCTAGGGCCCCGAGGACTGTTGGTTACCCTAAGAACTTCTCATTCTACTCGAGTCTGATGGTGATAAATACTTTTATATATATTTTAAAAGACAAAGTAACAATAATTTAAAAATATTCATGAGTTGAATACCATTACCATCCCATTTTATGTTTTTAATTTTTTTAATATATGTGCTTTTTCCAATGCATTCTACTTATTGCTACATGGTAATGCTGAATTATAAACATTATTTTTTCATGTGTTTGTATTACATTTATATGGTAATGCTGAATTATCGACATTATTTTTTCATGTGTTCAACAAAAAATAACATATAAACATTCAGTTGCATATTTTTAAATAAATTCATTTACCTAAGATCATTATTTTTATAAAGGTTTAAAATAACATAACACATGCTGTATTCAATTATTAACCTTTTCAATTTGCTCAAACATTAAATCCCACTCATTACTTTTGGTTTTGTTTCAAAATTAACCTAAATATGAATACACCCAATGAATCTCGTTATTTTTGCACTCCCAATATGTCTACTACTATATATTTTGCACTCCCAATATGTCTACTACTATATATTTTGCACTCCCAATATGTCTACTACTATATATTTTACTACAAATAAACTTAAATTAAAAATAAGTCAATTCTGAGTACACCTAGATATGCAGTAGTAATTGATACTTCAATGCAACACTTCGACAAATCATCACTTGAATACAAAACATGGTTAAGTAAAAAATCGTGTTAATCATCACTTTAGATGAATCATCATTTACCATAATGGCAATAGAGTAATTAATACAAAATGTGGTTTGGAAAAAGTTTAATTTGTTCCAAAATATTTTTGTTTCTTGTTAATCTCTTACATACCCAAGCTTGAATAACCCTACTCTATGATGAAATATAATTGATATTCAAAGGATGAATTTTAACTTTGATTAATTGGTGATTAGTAACTTTGTTGTTGGATTATTAAAATATAATGTTTTGATAAATAAATGGAATGAGAAACACAGGATAATTTTAACTAAATGACTATCCATTGGTTTAATTTAAACAATAGTATTATGTTTACTATATTTGTTGTTCTATTGCAATAATTCTTTTAGAGTATGGTGTTCAATAACATATTTTTCAAGCAATGAAGGATGCTTGCAGACAATTCTTATAAATTATGCAATATATTGGTGGTCATGTCGAAGCTTTTAAAAAAAATTAACCTATCAACTTGATTAGATAGTAGACACGGCACAACTCGAAAGAAAGGTGACTATATTCAGGATGCATTATTCGGGAAAAAAAACTTCTTATATTTGGATTTTTTGTTTATTGTAAATAAAACAAAAGCCTCTTTTTTGTAATATATACACATCGATGTTCATAAGTTGACACCTCATTACTGGCATAAAATGAGTAATGTACATCAAAATATTATTAACTTTGATAGAATTTTCAACCTGGGATTTTTAAGTTCAATTCCTAATTAAACTCATGTGAGGCCTTCATTCTGGATTTGCGAGCAATAGCTTGATGGCAATAAGCCCGCCAGGTTGTACAACAGAAGTGTAGTACAATAAAATCTCCATTTTTCTAAATCAAACATTTAAGTGTACTTAACTAATTCTATGAAAATGTCAGATGTGACGTATCAACTTATATCCATCAAAATATGAATTTGGTACACCGTTTTGAAAGATTGGTCCATTAACAGAATGATTATTCTAACAGGAGCTGTCGAGATGCTCTGTGGATTAACAAGGCGATCAGAACCAGCACTGAGGCTAAATGGCATTTGGGCACTAATGAATATGGCTTTTCAGGTTTGTCATTGTTTTAAACCCTTCATTTTTCATGTCAATTGAATTCCTATACTAAACACATATTGATTATGCAATATTTTTAGAAGTTCTTCCTTCTTTTTTTTTTTTCTTGTCATATGAAAAGTATACAATTGATCTTATGTATAACATGAAAGACTTGGAGACTTAAAAAGTTCTCATATATTAACTTTGCTGTGGCAAAATTAGAGATTGTAATTTTGTATTTTCAGGTGAAATTCAAACGCAAAATTACATCTAATGTTTGTGGACGTTCAATATTTTGAGTATCTCAGCAATCTCTCATGTTGTAAAATGGTGGTTATTCTCGATCAAAGTTTTGATTTGGTCATCATCGGTGTTATTCGACCTTCCAGTGCGGACACCATTTCGAGTATCGTATCACTATTACAAAAAAATTTAAATCACATTTGACACACAATCACTTATTGCATTGTCACAAAACACAGTACTTTTTTTTGGTTTGTATCGAATTTTTTGTTTGCGGTAGTAAAAAAACATCAAACATCGGTAAAGCAACTTATTTTGTTCCATATTCAAAATGATGCCAAAAAAATGCTTAAGCAATTTGTGTAAACATTGACTGAAAAAATGTGCTAAACCTTTCATAATATTAATATACATTCAGCGTGTTTGGAATGAAGCTAGACAACAGAAATTTTGTCAAAAATTACATCTGTCTGAGAAATACGAAACTACTTACCTGAAAACATTAAATTTGAGTTTAAAAACTGAGTTATAAATATCAATCTGTAAGATTGTTTCAAAAAGCTGTGAATGTAATAATTAATAGGAGAGGTAGAAAACTTACCACTTCTCTTCCTCAGTTTTGTAGGTGTTTCACGTATACTATGTGTAATATTTCATTTCCTGCACAGTATGTTTATTATATGCTAAATTGTCATTAATGAAGCACTGGCGAAGAAATCTTAATTTTTTTTATGAATGCAGCAAAAAATATCCCTAAACTTTTAAACTATTCATAATTTACCACTAATGTCAAAAGTATCTTGCCTGAACAAGTTAAAACATGTATGGACATTCTGGCCACGCCCATCGCATTGTCAGGCGATATTAGAGTAAAATTTTGACACCTTTACCCTCCGTAGTATGTCAACTAGAGCCGATAGAAGTTGTGTTGTTTCATTATATTTTGAAAATGAAAAATTTAATATCGCCCGGCTATCAAGTTTCTTGCAAAAGAAAGGAAAATCCTGGCAGAAATTAAACAACATTTAGATATCTTCTCTGTCATATTCAACGGTGAAAGATTGGGCTAAATAGTTTCACTTAGACAAAAAATCGATTGAAGATGACCCTCATCAAGACAGACCAACAGAAGCACTTACTCCAAAAACAGTTGCATTAGTGGAAGAACAAGTATTCAAGGTAGAAGACTAAAATAAAACCAGCAAGGTGGGGGCTTTCCAAAACCACTGTACTTCGAATTTTGCACGATCATCTTGGCATGAATAAGGTGAACGCAAGATGGGTGTCAAAACTTTTGAGTGCTGTCCAAAGACGACATGTAGAATGTTGCAATTGATTTTTAATGTTGTACGATGGGAAGGAAAAATAAATAATCGAGTCAATTGTCGTGGGGGAAGAAACTATAGGTTTGTACCATGATCCTCTCTCCAAAAGGGACTAGATGAAGTGGTGCCGTCCAGGATCATCATGGCCCAATTCGGAGAACTAAACATCAGAATATTTTTTCAGTGGTATTAAAAAAATTATCATTCATAAAAAATGTCTGAAAGTTTTTAGCGTCTTTCCTATCAGAGACTTGTACTGCATTCAAGCAGAGATGGCCTATTTGCTTTGCCAGTTCACCGCTCTTTATTATTTTAGGATAAATATTATTTATTGAAAATCATTGTGCAAGATTTTGATCATAGTGTGTTCTTATATTTCAAGTTGTATTTCAGTTGTTTTTATATTAACAGGTATATAATATTTTTTATTACAGGCTGAACAACGAGTAAAAACCCGAATTTTGTCCTGTCTTGGTACTGAACAGATGTTTAGGCTACTCAATGACTCTGACACTAGAATAATAATGAAAACTTTAGGCCTTTTAAGAAATCTTCTAAGTACAAGACAACACATTGATAATATAATGAACGACTATTCATCACAAGTTATGCAGGTTTGTGATTATTATACATACTATTAAACTTTGTCGAGGGATTAATTTTATAAGTAGTGATTGACATGTAGAATAAATGAGTGATGAAACACTGACAAAAATATATAACACAAACTGCGAGAAGAAACCTGAGAAAACTATGGTTGGATCAAGTGAATAAAATCTTGAAAAAAGGAAAGGTTAAACTCAGAGAACCTGAAAAAATTGTATGCAAAGATGTGCGGATGTGGAAGAAATAAAATATAATTATAGGAAAGTTTCACATTGTATTTCCTGCCTACCCTCACAGGAAAATGGTGTGATATTATGTATGTTTAACAAGATAAGACCAATTTGACAAAGCTTTAATTTAGACATGCGATTATGTATATTTTAATTTAGACATGTTATTCTGTGTATTTTAATTTAGACATGCGATTCTGTGTATTTTATTGTTTTTTTATGTTTTTTTAGGCTGTTATTGTAGTATTAGAAGGCAATTATCCCGCAGAAGTAAAAGAACAGGCTTTATGTATATTAGGAAATATTGGTGATGGAGAAAGGGCAAAGGATTATATAATGGCTAATGAGGATGTCCTTAGGAAATTAGTTGACTACCTGGTATAGTATTTATTTTATTTTCCAAAATTCACTTCCAAATTAATGTACGAGGCATATCCAGAAAGTAAGTGTACTGAGGCTCTCACGACCGGATGGATTTTATTTTCGGCATGTTGGCTACACTTCCGTGTAGCCTGACCCTTCCCCTCCGCAACGAGACCGGTTCGAGGTCAGTACGTTGAGAAGTGTCGACGCGACAACACGTTTCGTGAAAAATGTCAAACCAATCTCCCGCCAAGTGCAAAATTTTGTAAAAAGGCAAGAATTTTTGAGGCGCTGCAAACTCCATGGAGATGAATTTCTCCGCTCCATCGTTACTGGAGATGAAACTTGGGTTGCACACTACACACCTGAAACCAAAAGGCAGTCTCAACAGTGGCGTCACACCTCTTCACCCTCCGCCAAAAAGTTCAAAACCACAATTTCAGCCAAGAAAATCATGGCATCCATGTTTTGGGACTGTCAAGGCATAATTTTAATTGAATATATGCCTCAAGGGGAGACCATCAACTCTGCAAGATACTGCACGACAATGCAAGACCACACACGGCCAACACCACGAAGGAACTGCTCGCCTCGTTTAAATGGGATGCACTGAACCATCCCGCGCATTCCCCTGACCTAGCACCTTCAGATTACTATCTCTTTACCTCCCTGAAGCTGCACATGGGTGAAAAAAGGTTTTCAACCGACGAGGAGGTAAAGGAGGAGGTGGAGAACTGGACGGAGGGGTTGGCGGGAAACTACTCCGAGGAAGGCATCAAAAAGTTGATACCCCGCTTCACCACCTGCATTGAGAGGAATGGCGACTATGTCGAAAAATAGCTTACATATGTACTACGGTAACCACGAAATTTTTTTGTTTAATAAAAAAAAATTGTAACCTACAAAAATTCAGTACACTTAGTTTCTGGATATGCCTCGTATTATATACTTCATCATATGTTCCACCTTGAGAGCAGACATGCAACTAAACAGATTATATGTTTTCCACATAAAAAATAAAAAGCATAAAATTAAATAAAAACAATATTTAGAATATTTATTGTTAATTGCAATTTAAGTATTGAATTTTTAAATTTATTGTTGTATACACAAGTGCATTGAATTTTTAAACGTATTGTTGTATACATAAGTGCATTGAATTTTTAAATTTAAATGAGTTCATTTAAAATCCCCATTATTTACTTAAAGAAAAAAATCAAAACTTTTGAAATCTCCAAAAAATAATTTTATAATAATGAAAAATTGTATGAAAAGTTACCAGGCACAGATATATTTATATGCTGTACAAACTTTAAAATAGACGGATGACTCCCGCTCAGTCCTCGAGGTTCTGGCATGATTCCTGTATGTCTTGGTGACAGCTGGGTGAAGCAATTTTTTTATTTTTGACTGGCAGAATTTGAGTGAAGTAAAACATGATACCAAGATTCAAACGAGAATTTTTGGCTCATTTGGCGTCCTATATTTATGATCCTACAAGCACAAGTGGCCTAACTTAACCCATACACGGCCCTCTTTTCCGTCTCATTCTTTGGAAAGCAGTGGTTGCGTGCATTTTTTATTTTTATCCAAGGTGTCCGATCCATAATTATGTAATAATGGGAGAACCACATACAAAGACCTTTTATTACAATACAGAGCATATATACACTTTAATCTAGTAACATATATCTTCGATACATTTATATTACAAAAAAGTAAAGATACTTAATGTAACATCTATATAACTCGCTTTAACATCTTTGTAATATCTCTTTGCATAACCACAAACATTTTGGCTGACCTGGTTATGTAAAACAGTCTGATGACTCACAAAGAATTAAGATAATGCAAACTGCAACCCCAAAAATTTGCTTGGTATCTCACATATGCAACCAGGCTGTGGAGTAAAACTGCACAGGATCTGGAGGCTTAGAGGAATTGAGTACAGTTGGCATTGTATCCTGAACGTCCTTAGAGACTGACTTAGGCTAGATGGTAAGAAAATATAATGTGGTATTAGATAATGTAAAAAAAGTATCTCATTTTATGACCAAAATGTCTCATCAAATTTCAATAAGCAGTGCCTCAGTCTCGGAACTCACAGCTGACATACAGAGTAAAAAATGTACAGATTTATTAATCTTACAATAACTTTGCAGGTCCACCCTGAGTGCAAGCTGCAAGAGGCAGCGTTGTTTGCCTTGAGCAATCTGGTGTGGAGCGGAGAGGCGGGGGCAGCCGAGCGCCAGGCCCGCCTCGCCGACTTGGGCGCTGTATCCCTGCTGAGACAACTCTTAATCAATGTGGACACAAACCTTCTGGAAAAGTTAGTCATGTATCTTCTTGTAATCTTGGCCAAAACTGGTCACAAGCCTTTAAGCCTGGTCTCTTTACATTAATTTGTGGTGTACCAGATACATTTGACCACAGATACCATTCTGAGCCAGCTCAAAATAATAACCAGCATCAACATACAGTAGTACCCCGTTATCCGCGGTGAACTTTATTTATATTTTTTTAAATGGAAAATTCCAACCTATCAGGTCTATAGTAGCCGAATGCTATGTCATTCACTTCACTTTATCTATCACACTTTAATTACAATCATCACAACAAGGGTAAGAATTGTACAATACAATATTTTTAGAGAAAGAGACCACATCCACATAACTTTTATTACAGCATAATTATTTTATTTTGTTTTTAGTTATTGTTGATTTATAAATTTAATTTAATTATAGGTACAAGTATGTATGTGAAGGAAAAAACAGTATATTTAGGGTTCCATACTATCCGCAGTTTCAGGCATTTACTGAGGGTTTTCCCTTCACAGACTACTGTACTAATAAAATTCCTTCTTACTCTAATTTCACTTTTCTTACAGGATAATTGTTTTTTGAATTCCTTAAATGTGGAGAAGTACACATTTCCTTCCATACTATTTGAATATGTTGAAAAGAGCAACCAAAAATGTAACTTTTTGCCGAGAGTTGAGAAAATATTTTTGAAATTCTTTGGGTATTTAATAATAATGAAAGACTTGTTTTATGAAAAAAAAATAGATTGGTGATAGATGAAGTGAGGAAAGTTTAAAGCCCCAAATATTGTGGTATGATCAAATTATCCAAGAAGGGACCCATCATGAGTGAAAAGCAGACAATGTTTGAATGCAGGCAAAGGAAGTAAGACATATCAAAGTAGAACAAAAGGCTGTTGATTCCTTTGAAAATTCAATATAAATATTTACCAAATATATGTTTCCAATAATTATTTTTTGTTAATTTTCAGAGTAAAAACAGCTCTGTCTCAATTCAAGGATCATGACTAATAACTAACGGATAGATAAAATGATATATTAAATAATATTAAGAGATTTTGTTTCCATTTGCCACGTGTAAATATAAATATAATAGTTAATAAAAGCATCCTTTTGATGTTGACTGAATTAGCGCACTATGAATCATTTCATAATCTACTTTTTGTATATTAGCAAAATATTTCTGTAGATAAATATACAAATCATAAATTATATTAAATTATGTAATTGAAACGTCACTTAATGCATCACAGCTTTAATGTACCTGTTGTTTTCCTTTCCAAGTGCAAATATTATATTTTATTTCTGTGCTTCCTGTAAAGTGTACTCGTACCAACAGAATGGAGCCTATAAATCTCACGTACCACTTAAATCCTGATTACTTAATAGGGCATAGTGTATATTTTATCTTCTTTGTTATTGATTGCATAAAAACTTTATAAACAGTGATTTATTTATTAAAAAAAATAAAACGATTATTAAAAATACCTTTTGTTTTATTTCATTGTTTAAAGGCGCATATGAGCAAATGAGTCAATGCTCGTAATCAGCATTTCCCAACCTTTTTTACTACACTACAATTTTCTTATTAACCCTTTTAATCCCACGGGGCCGAGCATCGCCCTCAACTGGTGTATGCGTTAAATCCCATGGAGCCGATCATCGGCCTCAAAGTTTTCATACAAGTTTTTATGTTGAATAAAAAAAATTTTTTTTTTATGAAATATGAAAATTACTTATTATTTAACACTATACGGGGAGGTCTCCACAAAAAAAAATAGATTTTAAAACTAAATATTAACTGAGATAAAAAATTAAATATAAACTACTGTTTTTTTGCTAAAAAATGCTTGGGATTTTTCGCACATTTTATGCAAAATATGCTGGGATTAAAAGGGTTAAACATTTAAGGTCAAAAGTTTTTCATGAAGCACAGTATATCTAACTGCGGTGTATTTAGTTGTTACAAAAAGTTGGGGGTGTTTTGGAAACTGCTTTGTGAAAAAGTCTATATTGAATTGTATACCATTACAGTTTCGTTGTATACAGTGTACATTGACCGGTTTATTGCTTTGTAACAACCTCTTCCAGTCAACCAGAAAAGTGTGAAAGGGACCCTGAGTAAAAACTAGACCAGAACACTTTTTTATTGAAATTAATTACCAGTGAAAATTGAACCCACACAGCTTTCAGATTGGAAGACAGGTATCATACCAACTAGTCCACAGAAGTTATCAAGAATCTATTGAACAAGTGATAGAATTCAAATATTTAGGTGTCAATTTACTCAGCTACAATGATCTACATAAAAGAGGCCAAGTAAATAAAACCACTTGTGTCCGAATGCCTCAACTATGTGGTCTAGAATAATGAATACATGAGGATAGACAGAAAGGTTAAAATTTACAAGGCATATATGAGGCCAATCATGACTTATGGAATAGATTAGAGGCAAAACAAAAGTATGCTCAGAACTATTGAAATGGAAACTTTCAGAGCCATTGTAAGCAAAATAAGAGTTAGTAACTCCCGTATCCGAGAAATATGTAAAGTAGAAGATATTTTGAGATCTTGAAAACAGTGGAAAGGATAAAAAATTCCATATGTGGCAATGCATAAAATACCCACTGGCTGTAGTCCCCCAGGATGATCTCCAAAAAGATGAAAGGTTAACTGGGAGCTAACATCTCAAGAGAGGCAGTCCTAATGATAACAGACAACAGGTCTAACTTAAGGGAAAAAAGAAGATTATAAGGAATTGATTCCCATAATTTAAAATTGTGCAAAATTTTCACATGCTGTCAACTGGACTTTCACAAAGAAGATTTATAAGTTCACAGAGATTTAGTAACTAAAATTATACTTTAAAATATATACATATTTCTTGATTATACTTGAAGGCTAGTTTCCCATCTATATTAATGCACTTGTTCTAGAGCCCTGTTCTTCAATCTGGGTTCTGCAGAACACTTGAGTTCAGCAGAAGTTTTAAAGGTTTCCGTGAAAGATTTCTATGCTTTGTTGCCACTTTGAAACATTGTAAATTCGTACAGTACTGTGAACAGGAAACCATGAAAATATAAATAATTAAATGTAAAATAAATTTCGATCGCCACTTGGTTTGCAAGGAGAGAGCAAGACACTATCTCGCTGTCTACCTCTGTTGACTGCTACTTATTAATTGTCATTCGTCAGTCGAAGGTGTTCTTTACATTCTACAAATATAAACCATAACATCGTTCTCGGATAATTGATCTTAAAGCGCAATAGCCATTAGCGAAATACACATTATTAACCTGTAGCATGTTATCAATGCAAAAAAAAACTATCACGTTTATCTGACTACTTATCATAGTAGATACGGTACATACAGGTGTATAAACTAATTTACTTTGTAAATTAAAAATACGTAATATTTTTAAATTAGGATAGAAAACTTTATAGCTCCATACAAAGTACACACGAGCTAGTTCTAACCTCACAAAAACTATGCCTACTTTGTATGAACTGAAATGGCATCAAAAGATCTACATACTACAAAAAAATGTCTGGTCATTCAGGCCAAACCTAATCTTGATTTGTGTCAAACTGAAATGGCATTGAAAGATGTACATATTACAAAAAAAATGTCTGGAGATTCGGATGAAACACGTCTGATTTATGTGAGACTAAAATTGCATCGAAAGATCTGCATAGAAAACAAAAATATCTGGTGATTTGGATGAAGTCACTCATAAAAAACTAAACTATGATGAAGAATATTTAAAATTTGGTTTCACCTTTTAATGAACATAAACCAAATAGATTATGTTGAGTGTCATAAAGTAAATCTGGCAAAATTGAAAAAACATTTTAAAAGTAATCACCCAACAAGAAAAAAGTGTCAATTATTAAATGAAAGCGTAATTAGCTGAAGCAGAGAAAACATTTTATGAAATTTGTACATGTGAAGTATCTTATCGGGTCAGTATTGCTCAACAGGGTGAAACTTACGCTATTCTTGAAAAAAAATTGAAACCTTGTGCCAATTACCTATGATAAATATAGGTAAAGAATATGAAGTGGTTGATTATATCCTTCTTTCAGATACTACAGTTTCAAGGCGCATTAAGGACATTTTAAATAACTGTAAACTGATAAAACATTTGAAAAATGCTATGCATGGATTTTCCCTTCAGTTGAACGAATCCATAGATGTCACTGGATTAGCAATCTTCCTTGTTTTTGTACGATATATTGATGGAGAATGGCTGCTCAAAAAGATATCCTTATTTGCAAAGCTTTACCCAGCAAAACAGGTGAAGAAAATTTAAAAATAATTTATTCATATTTGGAAAAGCACAATATACCTTGGAATTTATATCCCAATATACGAAGGCAATGCTTGGCAGTTTGAAGGGTGTATTTGCAAGCATTAACTCATCCAATGCTGAGAACACGCCTGGCGTGTCCAAGTGAACATCTGCTTCATGCTCAGAACACGCGCGGCGTATCCATGCCTAAATATTGTTAGTGTATTACATCCGCATACGATATTTGTTCATTACTTCGGAAGATTCCATCGCATTCGAACGTTTTCGCGACTGCATCGCATTGTAAAGTTGAGTTTACACCCGCAGTTGTAAATAATATTTTTTCTAGTTTTAATTCTGTTTGTTTTCATTGTGAGACTTAATAATAATAATAATTGGACTATTTCTCTAGCGCTTTTTTGTGAAAAAGTCACTGCAAGGGATATTTATTGTAGATATATTTTGTTTATGTTTTCTAGTTATTTTCAATTTTGAATGAGTGACAGTGAATCATGAGCAAAAAGAAGTGCCTTTTGAAAAATATATTATAGTAATTTGTGTACATAGTGATATTTAGTATCATATAAGTTTCTTTTTGATTTTACGAAAAAAAATATGTTTACCTTGAAAAATGAATCGTTCATCGAACTCTAAAAGACAAAGGATTGAGGATGATATGGATGATTCATTTAGTGACGTTAATGATGAGGAGTTCACGATCATCGAGGATGATTCTGAATTTGAGTCAGATATTGAAAATGATGACAATATTCAAATTCAAACTGTTTCACAAACATCTAGAACACCAGACATTAGCTCTACGCAATGGTCGAATATAAAAAAAACAACCAGCCTCTATACCATTTTCAAAAATACCCGGACTGAAAATTGAGATGTCAAGTAAAGAACCAATAGATTATTTGGATTTGATTTTCAATGAAGATTTATACAACCTTGTGACAACCCAAACCAATTTCTATGCTGTTGAAGTATTGTCGAAATCAGCAGAATGTCACTAAAGACGAAATGAGGGTGTGGTTGGGTTTACTACTACACACCGGAACAATACTTTTGAACCGGTTGAGTGACTACTGGAAGACGGACTACCTATTCAATTTACCGGCATTTTTGCAATTCATGTCAAGAGATTTTTACTTATCTTACGGGCACTACATTTCAACAATAATGAGGAAGATCTATCGAGCTCGGCAAAAATCAGAACAATGATTGATTTTTTCAATGAAATAATGGAGGTAATTTATGATCCACACAGACAACTATCGATAGATAAATCGTTGGTTCTTTGAAGAGGCCGATAAATTTTTCGCCAATATATAAAAGTTCAAATATGGTATAAAACTTTGCACGTAAAAGTAATTGTATATGGTGGATCATCAGATGAAGAGTTAGGTGGCAAAGGCCACACTAATAAAGTCGTTAAAAAATTGCTAGAGGGGAAGACGGGAGCCGGATATTCAGTTTACATGGATAATTTCTATAATAGCGTTCCTCTTACAAAAAAAAATGCTGAGCCAAAATGCATATGTCACAGGACACTACGAGCAAATAGAAAAGAAAACCGATCGATGTTATATATTAAAAACTAAAGAAATGAGAAAGTGTGAATCAGTACACAGAAAATGGTATATGTGTTACCAAATGGAAAGACCGCTGAGAAATCTTTATGATTTTTTCTGAATTTGATGGGGAGCTGTCTGATACTAAAAACAGACGTGGTAAAGTGGTTACCAAACCAAATATGGTAATAAATTACAACAATCACACGGGCGGTATAGACTATTATGACCAGATGTTAGCTTACTACCCATGCAAAAGGAAAACATTAAGTTGGTACAAAAAGTTGGTCATCATCTGTTCTAGATAATATTATTGAATTCTTGGCATTTATACAATGCAGACAATTCACAGTAAATGTTGTATGATTTCAGGTTATTTATAATCAAAAAGTTATTAGGTCCACCTCCATCATCAATTCCGAGACAAACAGTACAATCAAAAACCAAGATACATCTGCCGAAGTTTTGTGAAAAAGACACTGACAATAAAACAGAAAGTCGCAGATGTAAACAATGCTGAGATACAGCTAAGAAAAGAAATGCTTCATTATTCTTTTTTCCAGATTGCCCCACTAAACCTGCCTTTGTTTGTTGCTAGGAGGAGCCTTGCTTCCAACTTTAACACAAATATTGAATTATTTTTTACTTTATTATTGTATAAACCTGGCTTGATATGTATATTTTTTTGTTCTAAAAATGTCATAAAAACCTCCATTCAATACCATTACGGTATACGTCAAAATAGCAATATCACTCTTATCACACCAAAAAGTCACTCAAGTACACTTGATAAAAATAAAAAAAGAGTGGGTATCTCATTTTGCGCCGAATTCCCAATGGACAAAATAAAAATAACATAAAAATCAACACATTTGAAAAAGGACAAAAAAATATTTATTTGAAAAATAAAAATTTATTTGAGAATATTTTTTACATGTGTAAACCCACCTTTACAGCATGGCCTTGCAACTGATACGTCGAACAGATCAAAACTATACTGAACGAATTTTAAATACCTCGCTAACAATTTTTGAACCGGTATAAAAGGGGACGATGTATAAATGATATATATATATATATAAACAAATTTTACATTTATGAATATATATTTTCATAAATGTAGAATTTGTTTTACTTCCGTGAATATTTCACGGGTCGAAACTAGTTTTTATTCAAATATATTGAGCACCGATCGGTTTTCATGCATTTTGTATCAGCAGTGAAAGAGTTAAGCAGAAAAATCGTTACATTAAGAATATCCATTCTTGTCTAAAACGGCAGGCTCTTGCAGTCAAAAAAATAACAAGAACTCAAAGCTGTTCTTAATGACTGAAAATTGTAAATTTAATCAAATCAAATTGAATTCCAGAATAATTCACCTTGGTATGTGGACCTATGAGAAGCTTATGCACACAAATGAAACAATGCCATTCCGAGCGCATTGCGCTTCTTGGTTTAGACTTCTCTCCCCTGCCAAGCCCATGGAAGTTTTAGAGTCATTTATACTTGCTGCTGCTTTTGCCCTACAAATGGTATCTTCAAAGTAGACATGTTTATTTTAACATATTGAGGGCTTTAACCGATGGCCAGCATCCTGGTACGCTTCACTGCTGTATGGATACAGGGTAACCTCTCACTATCCGTATTGACCTTGATTTTTGACAGTCTTTGATAGGTCCCTAGGTTTCCTGCAACATCCACAGACTTACGAGGTCATTATGGAGTCTGCATCTCACACATCATTAGGTTTAACAGCTCGATTTCCTTCTTAAAGCAGATGACTTAGGGTTTTTAATTAGCAGAAAGTGTGTGGAGCCAAGGAAAAGCTTATAGTCTGCATGAATATTTGCTCCAGGTCTCCTCGGTGCTTGTAGATCCGCGCAATCCTCAGGTCTCTTTGGTTTAATGTCCTGATGAAGAAGTGGTCTATCTGGTTGCTCATCTGTCCAATCGGGGATGTTCAGTTGTATTTATGGAGGAGATATACTTTTATTTTAAAAGAGTTGAATTATTTCAAAGGCAGTGAAACAAAAATACAAAAATAATTCAAATATTTTATTTGGTACGTTCACAAAACATAATTATATTTGGTATGTGTCCAAGATAAAATAAAAATTATAACTAAAATACTATGGAACAACATGACTTGAAGTCAAATTAAGCTTATAAAATACGCACATTTATAATCGATACATAAATAAAAATCTTTGGTATAAATATATTTGGTTTTTATGAGATACACGTATATTCTATTTAATCTTTAGATACATTTTGAAAGTGACAATCATTCGAATTGAAATATTCAGCTCTGGGTGTTTTTCATATTTTATAGAAAACTACATTCTCTTTATATTTTGGACTTAATCAAGTACTATTTCCTTTTTGTGACGAAATATTAGCAAATAGCTTTATTTGTAGCAAAAAAAATGTGATTTTATTAACATTTTTCTTTAAACATCATCCAAAGTGAATTTTGCGATTCGACAACTTACTTGTCTATGTTCTTCAAAATATAAAATAAATAAATATATTTGGAATATTAAATTTTTTTCCATAAATTTGAGATTCATTAAAACCATTTAGATTTGTTACATTTTTTGAAATAGTGTATAAGGTAAAACCTTTCTATATATTATGCAATATTCTTTATAATTGTGTTAGATAAGATATATTGTTCCCATACAATAACTTGATGATGCCATACAAAAAATATTTATCAAATTGTGACCCTTCCATCAATTAAATGAATTGTGTTTGGCAGTAAGTAAACTGAATATTAATCACTAAGTATGTAACTTAAAATGGCATTCACTTATAATCTGCAAATATGCAAAAAAAAATTAAAAAGATTCGATGACAGCTTCAAAAAGATTGCAGAAATAGCCCACTTAAATAAAGAAATTATAAAGTACATAACAGTTTATTTATACGAGGCCAGATTTATAATAAAAAAAGTTTCATCCTTCATTAGGATAGCGCACCAGCTCAGTTGGTACTCAATAAAGCAGTTTTTTTATAGAGAAACGTATAATATCTTGAATATTCTCCTTTTTCATTAGACTCAATTTTTCTTTTCCCTAAACTCAAGTCTAGGGAAGTAAAGAGTACCCATTTTGACTTATAGCACTGCTTTGATCTGTGGAAAAGAAAATGCAGGAGGCGAGTTACAGTAGCTAAAAAAAGTTTTCTCATTAAAAGATAGTTCTAACATCATTATGTCCTCAGTGAGATACAGACAAAAGCCTAGTTTACTGGGGACACAACAAATGAAAGGCAATAAACCCAGATTCATTAAAATTGTGTGTCCAAATTAAATTACCTGTTGTTTTTTTCGCAAACTGTATAATTTCTTGCCATAGGCAAACCATAGGCAACATTTCTGAAAACCTATTTATGAAAAGTTTGAAAATCTGTCATTGTATAAATTACAATAGTAAATATAACTAAATCGAATAAAATATTGACACAGCACACTACTAAAATTAAACCTTTTGAATTTTTTTTACATGTGCCATATTTCTTTAAATTTAACTTCACAAAATACTTTGAATTTGTCGCTGCTTCAAAATATGACCAATATTACATGGAATGTTGAAATATTTACTCATTTTTATGTATGGAATGTAGTTTTAAACTGAAATATATTTAAATTTTTAAAAATGTAAAAAAAAATTCTTGCTAAAAATATAAAACTATTATTGTCAAACTAAATCAAGCCATTAGTATATATTTCAATTATTTTTCCTTCAAAAGAATGTCAAGAAACAAACATGAATATTCTATGGTACAGGGGTATTAAGAAAGAATCAGTCCTTTATTAATAATTTTATAACCATATTTTATAGCTCTCACAGTATTATGGTAATCTGTATTTTGCGATCATCAATTTTTTTTATAGAACATATTCAATAATTTATACAATATGAGATTTGTCCAGTATTTATCCAACCAACACAATATCTCGAACTGATTCTGCTATTAAAATGAAATTTAGGACTTATAAGAGGAAACCTTGTGTGTATGCGTGCCAAGATCCATCAATGTGAATATATTCAGTCGACTGTGATACACGGTGGCTTAAGGTAAGCGTGGGCTGCCAATATATTAACAAAGGGCTCGCTTCGTCTCAGAGTTATTGGTTCGGGGAGGTGGGGTATAATTTATATAGTTTTCCCCATACAATACACAATAATCATTAAAGCAATCAAATGTTAAATAGTATATTCAGGGCCGCTTTCTCTAATAGGCTGAGTAGGCAGTATCTAAGACTTACGAACCTTTAGGGCCTACAATATTTCACTTGAAAAAATAAATTTAAAAAGTATGATAGGTTGCACAGGTACCATAAAGAAAACTATTCTTTTTGCTCCCCCTTCCATGTTCCAAACACAATAAACTGACATAAATATTACATAATTGTCAGAAATTCTACAATTACATTAAAATATTACAACTATGTCACTGTAATAATGCATATAATTATGACATGCCATTCAGAAAGAATACTGGACTGCAACTGGAGCACAGAACAGGGATCCTTAACTGGAGTTCTACTTAGTAACAATGATGGTATAAAGTAATAAATATCCCTATCGTAAATCCACATACATACTTCAGCATCTTTCACAAATATTTTTTGAGGAGCAGACATCTGGAGGCAATATATATCAAATATCGGCCTTTTTAAGCATTGGCTATATTATCAAGACAATTGGTTGGCGTTCTTTTGTTATATGTAACTGCAATAAATGAATTATTGTATTTTATGAGAAATTTCAAAAAGTCCAAGAAGTCTTATGTTCCATGATACTTAAATAAAACCAACAGTTGAAAAGGTAAGTACAGGTTTGATCTGGGAATAATAAATTTTTATTTATTTAATAAGGGACTCGTTGATCCAAGTTAAATTTAACAATGGACACGCACGAGCCCCCTCCAGCCCACTTCTGGCTTAAAGTATTGAACACGTGTCCATCGCACTTTTGATTTCTTCACAATTACAGAGCGTGTTGGACTTAGCATCAAATTTTGCCAAAAACTTGAATATCCATGTGCAGAAACAATAAAAATAACCAAAAGCTTTATAGAAATGGTCAAAAGATACCCACAATTCAGTTGAAAGTGATTCTCAAAATGCGGAATGTGTACGTGTGGCAATTAATGAATTGTTGTTTGGCTTGTTTGGCTGTGAGTTGGAAGAAGATTTTGACATTCCAAAAACCATTGTTTCAGAAATTTTAGCTTAAGGTCTAGGGATGAGTCGCATAGCTATAAAATTCATTCCACGACCTCCAAGTAGAAATTGACCAGGAAATGTTGGAAATGAACAATGGCCTTAATTTTTTCAAAAGGGTCACCAACTATAAATCATGACACAAAAGAGAGAAAGTCTTCTCTGTAGAAAAACTCAGATAAAGAAAACATACCAAAATCAGACCATTGTCAAAATAATGTTACAATTATTTTTTAATACGAAGGTGTTGTTCACCATGAATAGAATTCACAAGATCAGACAGTGAACAAGAATCACTATCTAAGGTTTTTGAGGAACTTGAGAAATGTAGTGAAAACAATTGTAACTCTGGGAAAACAGAGACTGGAGGAAGCTTTAGCATGATAATGCACTCGCCTAATCATGTCATCTCATTTTTTGGCCAAACATTCCATTACTAAGGTCCATTAGCCTCAGTTACGTCCCTGACATGGCATCCTATAATTTACAGCAGTTCCTAAAACTGAAATCGCTCTTGGAGGGAAATATATTTGAGGGTATGAAACAGATCGTACAGAATACAACAAAGCACCTACCGGCTATTCCAAAAGCTGTTAATTACCAAACAAACCTTATATATCCTATTTTTTTAGTTCATGTATTAAATATGATTTTATAAATAATTTATTTTATATGAAAAAATAAAAAACCCACAGTAAAATATTCTAACACATTCAGAAAAGTTTCTTTTAAAATTACGGCATTGGTTAAAAAATTGCCCATATTTAAAATTCTTAAAATAATAGTTATAAGGTAAAAGATATAGTTCGTTCATGGTTATATGCTCTTACAAAACCTATCGGTCCAGTTAGGCTTCCTTTGAGCTCACTTGTTTTTTAATCCACCTATAGAAATTCATAATACAGATCAAATCTCATTATAAAGAATACCAAAGTAACGATTTTATCAGAGTAATGAATATTTTATGTTGAATCAAAAATAATATCTTTGATGAAATAAAAATTTCAGTAGGACGAGCATTTTTCGGCCAAAAACACCGCTAGGCGAGCTAAACCAAAGGGGTTAGATGGCACAAGCAATATTTAATGAAAGGCTAATGAATTTGGACACTTAAATGAAAACATCTTATTATAATTGCTCAGCACATAATTTAACATGTCAACTATTATAGAACATGTTCAAGTTGAACTTTTACCACCAAATTGTACAACATTTTGCAGCCTTTAGATCTGGAAGATGTAGGTAGAGTGAGATCTGAAGATGGTAATGGAAACAGAGCTGCTATTGACACGAGGGTCGTTTTTTAAAAGAAATGTTTCGGGCTCATCTATCTTATAGCACAGCACTGTCTGGGAAAATATTTTTCAAAAATTTTATTGAAATTGCTAAGAATTGAAAATTAATTGCGAATTTATTGAAAATGTTAAGAAAAATGCAATAATAAAAATAACATCCTTTGAAAAAAAAATCAAATATATTTGTATAACTTTTTATTCTGAAATGCAAAATGAAAAAAATAGTTTTTTGTAATATTATATTTTTCTTCTATAGTTAGTATAAATGAATTTCGTTATAATGGGATTTGACCTGTAGAATGGCAATTGGCATTTTGATCATCCAGTAAAAGTTTTAGTGAACACTTATAGGTTCTCTCAGCACTGAATGTGTTAATCATACATAAGATTTTTAAAATACGAGTATCAATCCCAATTTACATGTACTAAAATACTATAAAATTTTAGAATAAAACTGTATGGTTAAATTCACATCAAGCGGAAATAATTGCTAGTGGAACCAAGTTGATTTTAGGTTTAGCTGTCTTACACATATATAATTTTTTTTCGATAGTGTTGAAATTAATACAAATATTTAATCTTATTTTATTTACATACACAGTTAAACTTTAAAGTCAAATTCTATTATGCAAAACACTTTTTTCAGAACCGTCATTTAGATAATTATTATCCACATAGGCAGTCTCTTCAAAGCGTGTCAGTTCATCATGTGGATGGATCACACCTGTGAGTGTATTAATTGTGTGGACACTGTTGCCAGTACTCTGGTTTGTGGTTAATGTTAATCAAGCAGGTATTATAAGTTTCATGCCTACCAGAGTTTATGGTTTTCTGTAACTTATTAGCTACTCACCAAAATTTTTTAACCGCTATTTATCAACAAAAAAATAGCACTTTACAAATCTACCTAAATAAAAAGATTCAACAGGTTGATTTTAGGAATGTTGATATCTTTGCCATTATAATGAGTTTGAATTTTCAAGATTGGACGATTGAAGTGCTATAGCTTGTATGCAATAAACCAACACACAGACAGGTGTCATCCATCCATAGGATGACTATCATCCTCGATCACGAGGGAATACCCATTGAAATGAGTTGGTACTGCGATTCATTAAGAACAGAAACGTTTAGACAGATTGTAATAGAGCTGTTTGTTCTTTTATTCAAACAATACCAAGATTAAGAAAAGGGTTCTTATAAAATGCTATAATTTTAAACTTAATTTAAACCATAACATTTTTTAATTTGCATTTCATTGACCATTTAATTTTTGAAAATGTATATTGTCATTCTTTGTACTTCATTCAACATAAGCCAATCATTTTACCATTTGGAACATAATATTACATACACAAATATTATATTTCAAAATAAATTGTTCGGGTTTATTTTAATTTTATTCTATTCTATCGATGGATTAATACATTTTTATTATTTTTTATATATACAACAAACACTTCTAAACTGAGGCGAGCACTGGTTATATTTTAAAATATTATAGTGTAACTGAAGCAAGATACGTGACAAGACTTGTAACTTAGTATTCCATTAAAAATACTGAAAATTTGGGAATTCTAAATCACATAATTCTAAACACAATTTGTAGATTAATAATCCTTGTGACAACTCAAGCTTTACAACTGCACTTTTGGATACATAATAAGGTATTATAGATAGATCGATATTAAAAAACAAAGTTAAATTAAATTATAAAAAAAATATAGATAAATTCATTTGTACTAAGTCTTTGAAAGATATTTTTTATTCAATTGAGAAAAAATAATACCGATTAGATATGATAAATACTAACTAAGAATAGTGTTTTTTTTTATAACCATATAAAATTATCAAATCTAAATAGAAATAAGTACGGTAAAACATGATAAAATTATTCAAGTAGGCCATCATAAGCACATATCCTTTCCCGCATGAAAAGATCATAGTTGGAAAAATCTCATTTCATACAACCAGTGGAAATTTATGATGACAGTTACGTGAAATCTTTTTTTTATAGAAAAGAGGTGATTGTAATTATGAATAACTATCATCTATCATGATTTTCGGAAGATTTTTAATTCACTAGCTATATAATGGTTGGCCACTAAGACACTATGTAGCCAAGATAGAGACCGACATCCGAAACAACCCTTCGAATCTTTGGAATCATGTAAAGAATAGAAAAACGAACAAAACTAACTTCAAATCTATGAAACTGGGAGACAGTATAATCGAAGACCCCCAAAAGATTGCAGAAAACTTTCGTTCAGTTTACCTAGATTCGACGGCTAAATATGAGCTAAAAAATATATTAAACAGTTCATCAGACAGCAGAAGCATATCACTCCATTCTATTTCTAAGGAAGTGTTGAAAAGCATAAACTCCTTGCAAACCTTTTCGAAATTGTACTGTGCAACCAATTGAGCCACCAAGTATCATCAAGACTTATTGGAAACCAGCATGGCTTTTTGCAAAAATGATCGACTGTTACTAACCTTCCCTCTCTCACACAGGAGATTATGTCAAATTTAAACGAACTTTTCCAAACGGACATAATATATACAGACTTCCAGAAAGTTTTCGACAAAGTTGATCACGATATATTACTTAAGAAAATGCATAACCTTGGCTTCAGCGATAATTTAATTGGATTATTTGCATCATACCTAAAAGAAAGATCTCAATATGTAACAATCCGGAACACGTCTTCTGTGGAATTCATCGCAAGATCTGGTATACCACAAGGATCTAATTTAGGTCCCCTGTTATTCCTCATATTAATAGACGATATTCAAAATTTCATAAGTCACTCAACATGTTTATTCTTCGCTGACTACTTGAAAATTTTCAAAAATATTCACTTCAGGACTGTGCACAGTTACAACAGGACCTAGAGTCTCTAGTTTCCTGGACTGAGCAAAATCATCTCCTGTACAACATAAATATAGTATATGTGTCTGTGTATCCTATAGTCGATCGTTTTCACCAATCCACCATCAGTATACTATATAGGAAGTAGCACTAAACAGAGTTTCTGAATTCAAAGATTTGGGCGTAGCCTTTGATGTCACACTCACGTTTGTTAACCATGTCTTACGTTTGATATCGGACTGTTACAAACTACTCAGTTTTATAGTGAGATTATCAAGAGAATTTAACAGTACCGATATCCTGCGAACTTATATAATTATCTAATAGGCATCAACTGTGCATCAACGAGTTTACATTAAATTTTGTGTGAAAAACGGATTTAACGGTCCGCAGACCTTGGAAATGATGGAGAAGTGTTTTTCAGTGGCACGAACGCTTCAGAAGTGGTTGTGAGTCGGTCGAGGATGACGAACACAGTGGCAGTTGAAAACCGATGAAAACATCGATAAAATCAAAGAAATGTTGGCCGAAAACCGCAAATTGACCTTCAGAGAGCTGGCAGAGGACTTGAACATTGCTTATGGATCCACTCAAGACATTTTGGTTAGTGATTTGGGCCTCAGACGTGTCGCTGCAAAACTGGTGCTGAAACACCTCAATTTCATGTTAAAAAAGGACCACGTTGAAATCGCGAAAGACATGATTTCCATGAGTTTTTGACCAAAAACAACACGATTACTATCCAGCAGCCTTCGAATTCACCTGATCTGGCTCCTTGCGACTTTTTCCTGTTCAACCGACTTAAAAAACCGCTTCGCGGAATGCGTTACAGCACCCGAGAGGATGTCATCGAAGACGACTCTGATGGACATACTGAAAATTGAGTACCAGCGGTGTTTCGAGGATTGGATCAAGCGCTGTTGTAAGTGCGTTGCAGTCGATGGAGAGTACTTTGAAGGGGACCATATCGATTTTGATGAATAAACTTGTATTTTCGATTTTATGAATGAAGTCCTAAAACTTTTTGATCAAGGTAGTATATATTCTCGGCACCGCCTAGCAGTATAAGAAGAATCCTGGCTGATATTCTTCCTAACGAATAAGCTAACTCTAGAAACAGATCCTCTTTGTGTAACAGGAGAAATCCGTGCAAAGTAGACAAAAAAAAATTAAAAAGAAAGAAGCAGGAGCTCTTGAGAAAGTTTTCTAAACAAGTCCTCATCATTATTTGATCGTAAAAATATATCTGTTCAAATATCAGATGTAGCATTCCCAGTCCAATGGCCAGGTGGATAGTAGTTTTTTTTAATTCATTAATGGCATATTGCTTTTAATGTTACTTTTAGACATTATTTCACCTGAAATTATTTAGTAGTGTTTATGAGCTGTCTTTATAAAATCAAAAACACAGGATTCTTGAGGTGATATTTTAATACGAAATAGTGCTATCTACTTATAATTATTATTAAAAGTGCGAAATTTATTATCAATTAATAAATTTAAGTATTTGGGTGCCACAGATGTTGATGACAGGGGTCTCAGGGTGAGCTACCCATTATGATAAGTAACAATATGTGACTCATATGAGACCCTCAGCATTAAATCTGAAGATTAAGTGCCTATTTGACACCTGTATGTTACCTATTTTGTTATAAGGTTCAGAATCTTGGCATGTAACTAACGACCATGAGAAAAATGTTTCAGTTTTAAGAACGCCTTAGAAGGCTGATGGGTGTGGTACAATAACATTAAAAACTTAATTCACCTTCAGACAAAGCAGTTTGCCTATAACCACCACAATACAGTCACATATTAAGAATGTCACCTGGTTCTAGCCAAGAGCGGTGCTATTTTATCATTTACTAAGGAGTCGACAAAATGTATGCCCATCTTGCACAAACCACTAGTGTTGTGATAAGCAGTCTAGTCTTTATCTAAGCGCTCCAAAATGTTGGAGGAATAAATAGGAATCTCTGTTTCATGGAAGAGGCAACCCTGTTGCGGGAACAGGCCAAGCACCCTTAAAAATGCGGAGAAAGGGAAGAATGTGCATGTATGGCGGCCAAATAACATATTTTTTTACAACTTAGTACATATAAAACAAAAAATACATTTTGGACAGCAATATTTTGCGAGGACTAGAGTGTACATTTTTGCACCGAAAAACCTATTCTTAAAATACACATACAATACAATATATACGTGGGGTTATAAGGCAATAGAATTAGCCAATATGTATAAACAGTAAATAAAATACTAAGCAGCGTGACTTTGGTTGGCATTTACACCTGGCATGGCATCTGGATTCGCCAAGGGATCCAGTTCAGCAAACAATTTATACCAAGCTGACATGTCTTTCCTTTCAATATCTTGTTTTTTGGCCGGAACATTTTCATTACCAGGGTTGTTGAGGGGTTTATCAAGTTTCAATAAATTTGTTGCCGTTTTTGATTCCTTTAAATTGTGTGGTGTTAAGGAATTTTGTTCCATTCCTTGGTTATGTGGATTGACTTGGGGATCCTAGAAAAAATATACATATTTAGTAGCTGCACAGTAATTTTATACTGTTACTTCAAATAAATCTATATGTCAATTAGTGTACTTACAAAAAAAGGTTAAAAAAGTTATATCTTGATGAAATTCTCAAAATGCAAAATTGTATCAATTTCAGTAACAAAATGTAATAGTCTAAGTAAATGTGTGGATTAAAATATGATAAAATCAAAATGAAAATTATCTGTAGCTCCAAACTATACATTTGCATAACAAATCAACAAATTATAAATGTTTACTTAATCAATACTTGCAGTACCCAGATATTTGCATTTTTATATTTGAATAAGTGATTCTATATTTTATACAGCAAAAAAATACCTGTAGAAGTTGTGAAGGCATGAAGGAGCCCAACTGCCCAAAAATATCACAATTTAATGAGAGACCAGCTAAGTCTGAGCTAAGTTGTTTACTGGCATGAGCAGAGTTATCTGAGAGGTCCAAGATTTGGGCACAGGGTTCGGTATTGGCAGAAATGGTTAGCAGCTCACTAGCAGTACTATCTGCACTCGGTTTTTGTACATCGTTCTTTTCATTTCCAGAATCATTTATGTCTTTGAACTCATCCTATAAGCAAAATTAAAGTGAATTATGTAATATACTGTTAATTGACGTAAGTAAATTGATATAACTCTTGAATATAATTTTGATCAGATTGATTAAAATTATAGTAAAATTCATATCAAGTTTAGGTTATATAAAATGACTGCTTACATCTACTGTTGAACCGAAGCAAATGAAAAAAAGCACTAATTTATACGGATATACAATTTCATTGTATACTATTCTAGAAATAAAAAATCCTTTTTTACTTTTTATTTTTTAATATACGACAGTTAAACTAGAGCTTATATTATCATCATTCAAGCTGCTTGTCTAAAATGATAAAATGATGTGTGACAAACAGGGCAATTAGTGTTATAAAGTCCAAATGCCTAGTCTATCATTTTTATAAGGTTTCAAACAATAGGCTCAACTGAAGAAGTTGAGGTCCGCCAAGTTTCATCAAAAATATTCATAAAAAATCATTTATAAAATATATTTTATGGGTTTCTGATGTTTTATTGTCATCTAGGGTCAGTAAAAGAGACAAAACAGTCAAGATGACAAACATATGGATGTAACAAATGGAAATTTATTCTCTCAATTTATCCAAATGATATATAATATTTATTTCAAAGTTAGTTCAAAATTACCTGGAAGAAAAGCATCTGATCCTTTTGATCCTGATTAGAAGTTTCACCCTGTTCACCGTCAGGAAGATTTTGTGAAAGTTCTTTAAGAACACAGAAATCATATTGTGGAGGACCAGACAGACCATTAGCTGTCGTCATTAGTGCCTGTGATGCCTTGGAAGCAAAACTCAATAAAGAATTCTGATAGTTAACCAGGGCATGTGAAAACATGTTACATCTAGCTGCTGCTAATAAATCCACCTGTAAATATGCCAATTTCGTTTTGAAATGCATAAATTTGACATTTGACAATCTGGATGAATATCCAAATAAAATTATCAATTCTCAAGAAAAGTTTTTCATGTAACATATCCATATAATCAGAACACGAAATTCCAACTAGTCAAAACTGGTGTTTACATGGATGATCAGGAAGATGAAACTTTTGATGTATCTGAGATGTGGTGAGTTTCATGGACCATAAAATGAATCAACGTTTCCATTCTCCAAAAGATGAACTTCAACCGCAGACAATAAAATATATTTAAGAGAAATCTTCCTTACTTTGGACATGAAACTAGATGAAACAATAACTTGTCTAGAAAATTGTGTCAGGAATTTTTTAACTATGATAAGCAAGAACACTCACCAACGAGATTAATAGACCAAAAAAATAACAAGCTCTTTACTAAATACTGCATTTAACATGGTTCAGGACAGGAGAGAACAAAAAATAATGCTTCAAACAATTCTGCAGAAAGATTGAACCATTATTTTCAGTCATGAGGCTACGAAGACCATTAAAGTTTTCAATTTTTTTTTTCATCAAACTCAACAAAAGAGCACTTTTCTTCCACTTTCTTGATAGCAAAAACAAGTAAACTTTTTGAAACTTTTATTGCTCATTTAATGTTGAGTTTTATATAGTGGCTAACACTTTTATAACTTGTCATAAATGACTTTTTGAAAATTACGAACATTAGATAAAATTTTTTACATACATACTATCGCATTATTATCCTGTTGGGGTAGCCAGAGAGAACAGATCACCAAACTTTCCTATCATGACAAACTTTTTTCGCTTCCTCCACACCCATTCATCTTCTCATACAGTTCTTTCTGTTTTTCTTACAACTTACCTTCATTCAAAATTTATTCAAATAGTACATCTTAGTTATTGTAATTAAGAACTGAATCATATTAAAGGGAGACCAATATTTGTAGCTCACACAAGACATTGTAGGTCAAGAAATTTTGTTTGCAAAACTCAACTGATAAAATTAAATAAATCTGTTCTAAAGTAAATGCACACTTTTGGAAGGTTTAAAAGTCAGGCTTACGTTTCCTACTATGCTATTCCTTATGTTTAAGTTCACATAAAATTAAATATTGTGTATTTAATGATGCTTATAAGACAGAAGTAGGTCAAGTTTTCAAGTCAAGAAAGATGCAATTTCTTCAATATACACGTCCATCTGCAATAGCTCAGTTGGTTCAAGCAATATCTTAGCAAGAAGAGTGTACGTTCAAATGCAGAAATGTTCTTTTATTTTCACCCGCCCATTCTTTCAGGCGTGGCATTTGACATAACGCTTTTTGGTTTTTGAATTTTTTTTGATAGATACAAATATGATAATAAGTCCACAAGGTTAAAATCTAGAGTATAAGAGCTTAATATAATACAGTTTGTAGTATTATTTACTTTAATTTCCCTTCATACAGTTTTTGAATATTTAATGAAGATTATAATATTTAGCTGCAGCATAAGTGATGTGTGTAAAAAAGAAATAGGAAACATTTGTTTTATTTCCACTTGTTCACTTCATTCAATTTGTAGTCTCTGCAATTCATAGTAGGCTAACATAATATGGTTTTCAATAGACAAATATTTAAATAAATGCAGAATATAACACATCAAAATAATAAAGCTAGTCGAATCTAGCAGAAAGTATGTGTTAACTTAATACAAATATTCATAAATTACCTTTTGTAAACAATCAAGAGTGAGCTTATCAAATATCTGTTTGCTTTCTCTGACTTGCGCTTGTGCTTTACGAAACTTGTGCAAACCCTTTCCAGTATCAGGGTCCAGTTGAGCGCTGGCTGCTTTCATCCAGCTCAAGGCTGCTCTATATTCTGTCCGGGCCCTTTCCATCGCATTGATTGTCATGCGAGTATCACTGACCGCTCTTGCCCGAAACGTTTCCACTTCGTGGTAAAGGCGGAGTAGAGGATTTCTCAAGTTCATTCTCTGCTGTCCTGAATATGATATTCCTTTTCCAGCTGCTATCATTAATTTTCCTGCACCACTTCCGCCCTTCCCGGCATCTTTAAGAAATCTGCCGAGAGAGTTTTCCTCTTGAGATAAGACACAAACGCGTTCTTGATACTGGTCAATGACACGTTGCAGTAATATGCAGCTGTCGGAAATGGAACGAAACAGCTCAAGTTTTGCATCTAATTCTGCATCAGACGCAACAACACATTCGTCTTCCTTTGAACCAAATTTACGTAAAACAGTTTTTTTTGTCACCCAGTATTGGTGCTGCATTGCGAAATTATAATTCTAACGTCAGTAAATATAGCTTAAATATTGAAACATAAAAATATTCACTTCAGTCCTTTAGATTTGATAGCAAACACTTCGCATGCGTCAACTGTCACTTATCAGTCACAGCATTTTCCCTATGGTGCAATGTTATGATTAGTAATCGCTCACAGTATCAAAGCTGAATAAAAAATAATTAACAAATATTTCGAAATGTAACAAATTAATAGTTTTTTTCGAGTATCTTCCATCTTCATACCAATAAATGTGAACAGTTGGAAATCGAGGGAATATTTTTTTTTCGTTTTTATAAATAAATATTACTGTTTGAAATCTGAGAGCTCCTTCATATATTATATAATATAGTTCACGACCATTATTCGAGAAAAAAATTATGACCTCTCTCTCTCTCTCTTTGAATAATGGCCGTGAACTCCTATATATGAAGGAGTATACGCCAAATTAAGACCTTTTCTTTGATATCGGTAACTTTTAATGATCGGAATTAATATTTCTATGCATATTATTATTTACGGATATTTGTGATTTGATAAATATGTATTTTTAAATTGAAAATAACGAAATTTAAAATAAATATTTCTTAATTTAACAAAAATCTTTTAAAATCATATGTAACCAAGCACAAGAAGATATAATCTTGTAGAGAATATATATATTTAAAAACAAATTAATTAACAAGATGATTACAACTGCATTGAAAATGAAGATTGGTTGTCATTTATACGATTAATGTTGGCAAACAACGTAGGCCACGATGATCAGCATTGATTATATAACTGTATGAAGTACTCGTATGATGACCTAAATGGATGTCAGCTCACTGAGCGTAATCAAAATAATATACAAATTAGTTTAGGGTTCAGAAAATACTTCCTTCAAAATGACAAAATATAAATATTCAATTAAGCAAATACGTAATGCAAAAGTAAGCAATTTTTTTTGTTTGTCACTATGTTATATAGAACGTTATTATTATGTTGTGGAATAAATTTATATCTTAAATTTAATCAAAAAATATAAAGACGGAATCCAAATAAATTTATCAACTAAAAATAATCGAATGTCTCCTGAATATTTTGTGGAATTATTAAAGTAATTGCATTTTCTAAATATATAAATAATCAACTCCACTGATATATTTATTTTCGAGCTTTTATAATATATTAATTTGATAACAGAATTCACAAATTTAATTTTAAAACACATAAAAGGACTTACAAGGTCCTTGATAACTGCTAGTTATCAAATAAAATAAAATGTCTATGGTATATTTACTACCGGAATGGCCGCCGTGTCTATTATCGTGTGTTTGGTTGGTTTGTGCTATAATTAATACAAATACTATGATTTTATTTGTTCGGTGAGAGTGTTCTTAATTTATAGAATAGTTAATAAACATGTATTGTGCCACAGATAAAACTTTACCTAGTGGTGGTAATTCTAATAATTCCAAGAGCGTTGTGAAAGATGGTAAGATTTTTGTATCAATGTCATTCTCTCGAATAAATTTAATATTTTTATATACATTGATAACATTCAAATTAAATGATAATGGTTATATGCAGCTGTTTATTTTTTTTTAGTATTATGTGTTTGAAATATGATAATTCATGTTTATTTATATTAGTCAACTTGTAATAGTTTCAATGTTATGATTTTACTTTTAAAAGTGTGGGCGAAGTTTGATTACTTAATTAACGAAAAATGTGTTTTTCATAACTAATTAATGTTAAACAAGGTTATAAAAGTATATATTATCGTTTAATGTCGTGTATATAATCTTGTTAAAGTTGTCAAATTGAGTTGAAAACTTTTTCAGGTCACTAACCCATCACTGACACACTAAACATTAAACGAATAAGTTATCTTGTCATAATATGTTTAAATTTGACACCATAATCTTTTCGTTACCAATGTTATATGAATTGAATTTTAAATTTCATGTCTTTGCTACAACTTTTTTGAATAATCAGTGTTTTGCCGGTCTTGGAAGTTTCGAAAATTCGATCAATGTTTATATTATTTACCTTAGTAATATCAATACAATCTACCCTTTCATTAATTTGAAATGTTGTCAATATATATAGAAAACAATATGTATGAGAAAGTTTATGATGTTTTTGAGATTTAATTATGATTTATTCTTAATAAGTCCCTGCTTTCCATTTTAGCCATCGAATTGATAAGACAATATCGTAATTTAAACACTTATGAATAATGCACGATGTACAGTTGAAACTTCATGATGGTCACAGTTTTATTTAAATTTTATCTTGTTTCAAATTCTTGATAGCTCTCAGCTTCTTGATATGTTTCATGTTTACGTAATGCGACAAAATAGTGTAAAAGCTTCGAATTGTTTCAACACTAAAATTTTAGGTTAGATTTGGAACTGGGATGAATTGCATGAAGATATGTTTCGCCTTTATTTATTTTTCATTTTATATCTTCGACTTTTCCAAATTGTAATCTCTCCGAATATTTATTTTGATTTAAGATGATATATGTAAATTACTAATATAACTTTATAATACCCGTATTTACTAACCATGGAAATGAAAATTTTATCCCATTCAAAACATCAAGAGTAATTCTGAGGAATTGAACAAAAATTCGTGCTAACTTGGAACATTTTGTTTGTAAAATTCTCAATCATCCATGTGTATTTCATATATCATACCTATTCTTATAAATATTTTTAGCCGTTTACTATATTTTGAATTAGTGTTCTAGATTTAGACAGCGATATCTTGAATTTAAAAATGATATTTTTTTTATAACAACCAGTCATTTCGTTTAATTTTTAGCGAAATTGGATTAAATCTATTCGTGAAACGTAATTCATTTAATTCAATTGTATTCACGAGACGTAATTAAATCTATGTATTTACAAAACATTGGTTTAACCGTTTAAGTTTTCCATTTCAAATAATGAACCATAAAGCCATTTTCATTTCAAATAATGAACCATAAATGGTTTACGCATTCGATTTAGTGTCTCGCATCGTTTAATTCCATCTTCCACCCTTGTTATGTTTTTGATTTATCATCGCAATCAGAAATGCCATTGTCGGGATTTAAAAGCGATCGCACAAAGGGGTAGATCCACGAATGAGGATGTGCCTGCATCCGCGTTCAGATAGAAAGCTCTTTCCTTTTGCCCCGGGGTGGGACGATACGGGAAATGCTGAAAATTTCCTTCTTTTATTCAGAGACACTCCAGCCAGCTATGTTGTACCTAAATTCGTAGGTGTTTTTCGTGTCAATGTCCCAAAAATGTTCTGATATGGGTTCTGCCACACTTTTCGTTGTTTTCTATGGTTGAATTAATGGTATGTGGTTATGATATATCAGAAAAATTGCAGATATAGCCTAAAAGTTCAACGAAAAGTTGATAAAAATGACCTTTTTTATAATCATGGACAAAATAAATCGCAAAAGTAATCGGGAATCAATTAATAGATTTAATTTTTTAGATAAAATATGAATATAGGTCTGAGATGGAATAAAAAAGAATGAATATTCTATCATTTACCAAGCTATTTTCGACTGGGTTGTTTTAGGATTTCGAACTGACAATTAATACCCCCTAAAATCTAAAGGGTACTTATTGTAATTTCGAAGGTTCTGCACATAACATGTAACCCATTGAGATCTCTCAGGACCTTATTTTTTTAATGGGAAAAGGCATGTCTTTGTCAAACACATCTATATTGAAATATTTTTATATGTATTTTTAAAAGTAGGGGTTTCATACCGAGGGTTTATCGTATTACGAGACTCTCATTCGATCCATCAGTGTCTTTCATCTAATTCCCTAAGAAACCTTATTTCTTGGGCATCAATCTTACTCCTAGCTTTTTCATTTTAATTGATTTCAAATTAAAATCGGTCCTCAAAGGGTTAAAAATAATTCTAAGAATCTTTGATTATGATTTATATTTCCACTTATTTTCATTTTAAATTGATAAGAAAACTGTTATCAAGTACTGGAAAATATGTTTTCATTGTTCTAGATCAGTGTTTTACAAATATTAAGGTTGGGCCTAATTTAGAACTACAACTAGAAACATGTGTTTTCACGATTTTATTTTTCATATTGCAATACATAATTTGTTTTCAATTTGTAATTAAATATGAACAATTTATTAATACGTTAGAAAGTGTGGTACAAATGATGACGAAGTCTGTAATATTTGAGGAAACGTAACACAAACAAATAAATTGATGAGTTGAAAATTATCATCACCGTCTCGCCATATTCCTATTGGGGTAAACAGAGAGAACAAATTTCTTTCCTGACTCACTTTCGCTTCTGCCACGTTCATACACCTCGTCATGCATACTAAAACGATTTTCACTCTCTCTCTTTCAGGATTAGATTCGTTTGATCGTGCCACGTTTTTGTAGGTTTCCCAAACTTTTCTTACCTTCTATACTATTATTCGTATAGATTTTTTTTTTGTGTTTGCGTTTAGATGTGTATAAATGTATTTTAATGATGTCATTTTTACGATTTCTTGATTGACTGTGACAGCATTCCTTTTGCAAACATTCCAGTGTTTTGTAGTGTCGTAAATATAGAAAAAAACAACCTCTGTCACCAACTTTTTTTAAAAAGGGTTTCAGCCTGGTTTATACTTTTCATCTTCAACATATTTTTGATTTGTTGATCTAGATTGCTACGTGGCAATAAACCCGCCAGGTTATACTGTATACATGTAAAGTTTTATATTGTAAATACAAAACCTTAACGAGAATAATAGAATAATTGATTTTAAAATACAGTTGTACCTAATATTATTCTCGTATATGGTTTGCCAACATTCAGCGACTAATAACTTAAATAAAACGTACTTTTAAAATGATTCTAATTACATAATATTTGTTTGAATAACACTATCACTATGTTGTTACTCGTATTGATACATTTGTGTATAACTAATAAGCGAAAAAGGCTCGGTTACGTCACCAACTTCTATCTATCCACTATCTAATCTGCAAGAAACATGTTCTCGCCTGGAAATGACTCACTCACACACTGAAGGCTTGTCCATCTTATCGATACAAGTTCCGAGAATATTTTAAAAAGTCGATATTTTACCTACAGTTGACTTGTTTTTCGTCGCTTCAAAAGCGTCGATCCTTTTTGTACTTTCATTAGTTTTGATTCTGTTTCTGTTTGTAGCTGTCGATTTCTATTCCTGAATTTTAATTTAGTGCAAATTGGCAATAATACTTCCGCAGACAAAATGTAGACCGTTTTTTTTAATCAATTGATTTTATTGTGACGTATAGTTATCTAACAATTTTTATAACATATAAATTTAATATAAAAAAGCATAACGTCAGCGGCTTCTCATATATCCAGCGGTCAAATTTTACAGGTCCCAAAGCTTCCGGCCTGAATAAGTTAGAGCGTGTATGGACAGATACCAGGCCCCGCACATGGTCAGGGAATGTTATAGTTAAAATCATCTGATTTCTCTTCACTTAGTAATATGTGAACTATAGCTGATAGAAGACGTGTAGTTTTATTAAGTTCTAAAATGTTACAAATTAAATATAGCGCAGTTATCGATTTACTTGCAAAATAATGAATTAAACGACTTTTAGATGCTGTATACTCTGATCTCCCTCATATTCCACAGTGAAAAATTGGTCTAAACCAAGAGTTCCCAATTTTTTTTCGGCCGCAGACCCCTTTACCAAAAACTTTTAAAACCGTCGACCCCCTAGTCCTTTACTTACTCAAATTAATAAGTTTGTACAGTACTCGATATTAAATATTTCACTAGATATCAAACTTTTCATTTTAATCACTTGTAATTAAGGATTGAAAAAGATAAAAGGACTACGGATTATGGCATTATCTTGTGCAACATTTAATATTGAAATCTGCGTTGACGAAAATCAAAGCAAAAAAAATACGAGCAGATTTTTTTTCAATTTTTTACATTTATGAAATAAATATGTAAATTTAAAATAAGTACAAATATTCTTAATTAGGTACCTATTGGAATCATAGATATTTGCAGTAGCAAACAAATAGCAGCAGTAAGGGGGTCTATTTTTGCTGTCGTCGACCCCAATTTTTTTTATTGAAACTATCGACCTCTAGAAAAATCAAATCGACCCCAGGGGGTCGACATCGACCACTTTGGGAACTCTTGGTCTAAACAGTTTCGCTTAGTCAGAGAAACTATTGAAGATGAGCCTCGTCAAGGTAGACTAACAGAATCACTCACTTCAGAAATTTCAGAATGATTTTTCAGTGGTATTGAAAATTTTATTCATCGTTCTAATCAATATATTGAACTACAGGGTTATTCTATTCATTAGTTTTTTCTTTTTTAATTATATTGTATTTTTTATATCCTTGTGCCGGAAACTTTAGAACCTTACATGTAAGTATATGACGACGAGCAATCTTCAAATATTTGGGGCACCTTTGTCGAGATTGAAGCCTAGAGCAACCTTATAATTGATTTGCTTAAGAAATACAAAATACCCAATTCACTCTGCGTTCCATATCACCCAAGTTTTTGTGGGTAAAATTCGATGATGTGCAAATGTTCATTTAATGACGCTTATAATATGACGTTCATCCCCCGATCGATCTAATAAAGACTTAAAACGATTATAATACTCTTACAACTCAACATGGTTATATACTATTGAAAACACCAAAACAGCGAAAAACGGATAAGGCTTATCAACGAAGGGGCTTCAAGTAGAACCTGATTCATTGGGGGTTTACGAGAGTAAATCCGACCTACCCTTCCGTTATAAGCACAAGTTCCCGAAGCATTATCTGTTGCCTGACTAGTCCACCTACAGTATTAGCTGGGACGACCAAGGTCTGAGTGAATGTGATGGAATACAAGTAGCCTGAACGAGTGGACTTGTTTTTGCTAAATAATTAGTGTAAGAATTGTTATCTAGTTATAAGTAGTATATAGGTGTTAATTATTTCTAAGATCTCATATATACAGAACCTGATTCTCAGTCACAAGATCACGACTCGAGAAAAAGAGAAAAACTTGTTTATTTTTTCAAAGAATACATATCTACTGCCAGCTATTCCCACAAACTACCCGTTGAACGTATTTTTTTTGTTCAATATGGAAAGCTACGGTCTTTGCCCATATCCATTTAAATATTGGCATTATAGTATAAAATCGAGAGATCTATAAAGAAAAACACTTTCACTTATACTCAGAATAGTGATCTTCGTTGAGAATATTGCCAAGCCGTTGCTTTTGATAGGTTTTGCCATCGTGAACTCCACTCTTTTTTGTCTCGGAACAATTCCGATGAATTGAAAATGAGCCCGAACGCTGTGACAATAATAATATTATGTTCTCGAGCATATACGAGTATGTATAGTATAGGTATATTAAACAAACGTTCGAGTTGCTCGATCGATATTATTGTTCTTTTCAAAGAATATTTTACCATTATCTAGCTGCTTTCAAACCTACGTTTTACTGTCCACTAACTTTTCACGTTCTCGAAGAAATAAGGGCATATAACACATCGATCAATAAGTACCGGGACTAACCAACAAATGACGCCTCTAATAACAAATCCATACCATTCTCGGTTAGTACCAAACTTTAGAAGTTACGTGTCAAACTTTCATGACATTCCGACATTGTGTCATTGAGTTACAGTGGTTTTAGTGACGCTACTTTTGCTATTTTCAAAACAATGGAAAAAACTGAATTTCGTGTGTTGATAAAACATTGCTTTTTAATGGGAAAAAATACCGTCCAAACTCAGCGATGGATTGAAAAGTGTTATCCGGGCTCTGCTCCGTCGAAAACAACAATTTGTCGGTGGTATGCTGATTTCAAACGCGGTCGTACAGACACAAATGATGTTGAACGCTTTGGTCGTCCAAATGAGGCTGTTACACCAGAAAACATTAAAAAAAACCTTAAAATCGTGATGGAAAATCGCAAAGTAAAGTTGCGTGAGATAGCTGACATCCTGAAGATATAATTTGGTAGTGTTTACACTATTTTGCATGAACATTTGGTCATGAAAAAGCTTTTTTCGAAATGGGTGCCGCGTTTGCTCACAATGGAACGGAAACAACAACGCATCGATGATTCAGAGCGCTGTTTGGCACTGTTTACGCGAAATAAACAGGAGTTTTTGCATCGGTATGTGACAATGGATGAAACTTGGATCCATCACTATACTACGGAACTTCGAATTGCTTCCGCACCCACCGTATTCTCCAGATTTGGCCCCCAGTGACTATTGGCTGTTCGCAGACCTCAAAAAGATGCTCCAGGGAAAGAGATTTGGCTCCAATGAAGAAGTGATTGCCGAAACTAACGCCTATTTTGAAACCAAAGATTAATCGTTCTACACGGCTGGCATAGAAAAGTTAGCAAAGCATTGGAATGAATGTATCTCTCTTGAAGGAGTTTATGTTGATGAATAAAGAAGAATTTTGGCAAACAAATGTTGTTTTAGTAGTTAGTCCCGGGACTTATTGATCGATGTGTTATGCTTGGGGCATGTCAATTGAATTTGAATTTAGGTGACAAGCTTAGATTAAAGTGTATTTTGATGTGACTTGTAGTAGTTGCTTCAAGTCACTATCTACTCTTGCATACAGATGTGCATGTATACAGATATGTGCTTGCATACAGATATGTACACGCATGAATTTATAGTTCCGTTGCTGTATGCATACACTTTTGCCTATACATTCTTCACTCATCATTCATTCTTTGGCTATTTTTTATATCGAGATGCATTAAATAAATTAATGTAACATGTCATAAATATTTAAAAAATCAATTCCCCTTATGAATAAAGGTATGAAAATATTGTGGCTCATAACTCTATTTTGTATACACCTCAATAACCAAAACACAAACAATTATAAATATAATATTTACATTGCCTGTAATGTATCAAATATATATAAAAAAATATAATTAACACTGTACGAAATGTTAAATAATATAAATCGCTAATTACATATTCCACAATAATATTGAAGTCAATATTATCAGGAAACCATTGTCATTATTATTCTATTTTTATTTTTCCTTACTGGAAACCATTTTTCTTCATAATTGCGGGTATTTTTATTTCTAGTCCTATTTTTGTCGTATTAAATGGACACTCGCTTGTTCTCACCAAATTTTTGCTAATTAGTTAATTAGGTTAACTCGCAGTCTGTCCTCATCCCTTTTGTCCTAAGCTTGTCATCACAACACAACGGAAATAAACTCATTTTATTCTGGAAGAAAATAAGGGCAAATCATAAAGGTCTCGTTTTATTTCTTGGTTGACGAGTTTCGATCTTCAATTATAAGAATAGTAAATTTCAATGTGTAGAAACTACTAATCTTAGTTAAACTTGATAAGACTCGAGTTTAAGTAGTTAATACTTTATTAGTATTTGAAAGATAACACAAACTGACTGGTTTTCTATTCAGTTATGATATTTCTTTAGGTCAGTGTGTTAAGTAAAGTCTACATTTAAATTTAAATTATGTATAATTTTTTTTCCAAACAACATTTATAATCAGTTCCTATATACGTTTGTGAGACATGGATCTTATCGTTACCATAATGAATAGATTAAAAACTATCTAGATCTAGTGTTACCGAAGAATGTTAAAGATATCGTAGACAGAACATGCAATTAGCGAAACGATATTGAAACAATGCACAAAGAGAGAGAACTTCTCAACACCTGGTCCAAACGCCGCAGAATAGAATATCTCGGTCTCTTATCAGCGGTTCAAAATACCGCCCATATAATGGAGGGCAGATGAGAAGGCAAACGTTGGAGGAAGAAATTGCCTGTTTAGGAAAATCAGAACCGAACCAGAGCTGTAAATCGAAGAATTGTTCAGGATACCGAGAACGGTTCCAGTTTACTAAAATGCTGGGAGTTGTTTACGGCTTACGATAACCGCCTGCGCTCGTAAACGGGTATGGAACCCTTAAAAAAACATTCTCATCTCACTTAAAAATTCAGTTGCTTTGCCCTTACCCTTCTTATACATAATAGAAAGTATTACTTCTGGAGTATTCTCTGTTGTCAATTAAGCGCTATAGAATCATGACTAATAATACGCATTAGATTAATTTCAATGTAAACAATTTATTGAATGATGTATACTATGGTGAAAAAAATCATGGTTAAATGAATACCTATAAACTTGGAATAAATCACGTGAAGTAAAAAGCCAGTCGGTTATTAAGCGTCCACGATTTTGCCACGCTTGTTACTATCGGCTTGACTAGTGTTTTCGTATAAATAACATTGATTTGCATAATAAATGGTGAGTGTTTATGAGGCAACATAAGTACCAATATGTTCTAAAAACGCTATCATCTGTGCTATTGCCGTGGCTCGTCTCATTCTATCTTGATAACTCGAAAGCCCAAAGAAAATATAAATAGATGTGGAGAAGAATACATAAGACTTGGAATCCTGACCAGAACAATGCGCCAGAAGGTAGATTCTTTCAAAGCCGACCACTCTATGATGGACTGTATGGTATAATGATGGTGCTTAGAAGATAAAGTAACCCTGATATGTGAAGTAACCCAAAACTTTAACAGTCTGATTACTAAATAATTTAATATTTTTTATGATCTTATATTAACTCGTCACTGTTTATCATTCAGTCTGTGTGCCGAATTATTATTCGGCATGAGTTGGGTTCTACTTAAATTAAGAAATATTTTATTATTGTATTAGACTTTCGTTATATACAGTACAACCTGGCGGGCTTATTGCTATGTGACAATCTCTTCCAACTGACTAGAAATATTTTCAAGAGGCCGAACGTGAAAACTAGATTGGAATCCTTTATAATAAAACTTGGTTTTAACTGTAATCGAACCCGCAACCTCCCCGGCCTGGAAGACAAACGTTTTACCATCTAAGCTATGGAAGTCGTCTTAAAAATATCTTCTTTCAGGAGGACGTTATATGTTTAAAGATCTCCAAGATTCTTTTCATATTTAAAATTATAATCAACTATCATCCAAGTGCGACTTGAAAAATGTTATACTACTGTTCAAATAAATAGTAAAACAAATAAAGTTCTTGTAGATATGCTTTTATATTATATTAATCATGAATTGCCAACAAAAAGATTAGGAATTATAAAAAAATAGAACTATTTTTATCCATTAGAGGTGTTAGACTCTTCTTTTTCAACTTATCAAGTACCTCAAATGCTTTATTTATTCATGGTTTTCATATTGTTTTAAAACTTTTTTTAAATTTTTTTTATTTGTTACGAATATTTTTATTATATTGGACAAATATTTTGACACATTAGTATTTCTGTACAAAACTTTCCAAAATGAAATATTAAGGTTAAGCGAATTGTATAGAAACGAATAAAAAATAATAATGTAAAAAAAGATTTGTGCGAGATGAAAGCATGTCTGGAAGAATATCGGATTTTACGATGAATATTGGGAAGGAATTTCATATTGAATAATATCACCAACGAATATTTCTCTCTTTGTTACGTAAATGGAATTTTTCATTTCTTGATATTTATTTTGTATAAATAGTAGTTCACACCTGTCAAAGAAGATGTTACGAAAAAATACTGCCAAAAATTTATATATTCTGTTGATATATCAGAACATGTATCATGGGCGACTTTCGTGACCTAGTTGGTAAGACGCATGTCTTCCAACCAGGCGGATTGCGGACTCGATTCCCGCTGAAAACCAGATTTTTTTTAAATGTTTCCAGTCTGGTTTTCTTCAAGGCATCTTTAACATATTTGTGGTGGATTGAAACAGATTGTCATATGGCAATAAGCCCGCCAGGTTGTACTGTATACAACGAAAGTGTAAAACAACACAATTTAGGTATGTACCTATGAAACCGGATTTTTTTTGTAGAAAAGACACATTTATTGTATGAAAATGGTAAAAAATATTTTATTCAAAGTATTGCCCATCGCTAGCTACGCATGTTTCCTATCTCTCTGGCAATTTGTGGATGCCACGCCAAAAAACCTCTTGCTCTTTTGAGGCAAACTAGTCATCGAGCCATTTTAATACATCTTCGTAAGAAGTGAAGCGCTGCTCAGCAAGTGCGTGTCCCATCGATGAAAATAAGTAGTAATCGGATGGAGCCAAGTCTGGTGAGTAAGCCGCATGCGAAAGTATTTGCCAACTAAACGCCTCAATCGTTTCCTTGACCGGTTTTGCTGTGTGCGATGGTGCATTATCATGAAGCAAAATTACTTTGTGTTGCCTCTTTTGATATTCTGGTCGTTTTTCACGCAATGCTTGGTTCAAATACATAATTTGTTGTCGATAGCGTTCAGTATTAACGGTTTTGCCAGGTTTTAGCAGATCTTAATAGATAACACCCTTCTGATCCCACCAAACACAGAGCATTGTCTTCCGTCCACAGCGATTTGGCCTTCCAGTCGATGTCGCTGGTTTGCTTGGAGTTACCCATGATCTTTTACGCTTAGGATTCTCGAAATATATCCATTTTTCATTGCCAGTCACAATTCGATGGAGAAATGATTTTCTTTTGTACCTGGCGAGCAGCATTTCGCAAGTGGTTTTTCAGTTTTCCTGCTGTCACTTTCGGTTTTCATTCAGTTCATGTAGAACAAATTTTCCCACCTTCTGGATCTTTCCCATGACTTTCAAACGTATGGAGACGGCTTCTCGTGTCACATTTAATTGATTCGCGAGTTGTTGTTGTGTTTGAGCGTCGTCCTCATCCAACAATGCTTGCGATTCGGCGTCTTCAAACTCGCTCGGTAGTCTTCCACGTTCTTCGTTTCTCATGTCAAAATCACCACTTTTGAATTTTTTAAACCACTCAAAGCACTGTGATTTACCAAGAGCATGCTCACAGTAAGCTTCGACAAGCATTCGATGCGATTCTGCAGCAGTTTTCTTTAAATGGTAACGGAAAATCAATGCTGTCGGTGAATCGTAGTTTTCAGGCACAAAAACAGACATGTTCAACGCTATGAAAACATATCTAGTTGTATTAAACTTGCATTGTTGTGAGTTAAAAATCTTTGTCAAATGTAAACACATAAAAAGGCGCCAATGACAAGGTTTGAATGTCACTACATTGACAACTAGAGTCATCTATGAACAAATTCCGGTTTCATAGGTACACACCTGGTATAGAGGAGGCGAAGGAAATATGTCGTGATAGGAAAGTTTAGCACACTGTTTTCTTTGCTTACCCCGATGGTAAATTAAGTGGTTGTATGCATTTGTTTTCTTTGATTCGTTTTTCTATCACGACCGTTATTAAGTTAAACCTAATTTATATTTACAGCCATCAATTGGATGTCGCTGGTTCACACCAGCGTATTAGTGCCAACATTGATGTATGTGAAAAGGAATGAAAGCAGCTGAATACATGCAGTGGAAATGCGTGCATACATCTTCTCATACAGTTCGTTCTGTATCTCTTACTCCTTACCTTTCCTTTTTTCAAAATTTAATTCACTTGGTCCTAACATACTTTTCTCGGTCGTCCTCTATCACGACTCCCACTTACGCTTGCATTGTAAATTTGTTTAGTTAGTCTTTCGTCACTAATTCATTTAGCATGTCCAAAATACCAGAACAAGCTCTTTTTCACTCGACTTGACACGTTCGTTTTTAGCTTACATACATCCTTAATATTTACATTTCTTAGTCATATATCGACATACTTCTTATTATTCTCAGTGCACGCATTTACTCGGCTCATTTCATTAAAATCCATGTCTACGTTTACTCCCATACATCAATATTGTTGGCACTAATACACTGTTGTGAACCATCGTTGTGGCAGATCTTGATATTGCATGAATTAATTTAGAATCATGATTTTGATTTGAATTTTTCATGAAATATACCAAGAGTAAAAATAAATTCTTTGACAATAATAAAAATGAATCGTGTTGAAAGAATCTCCCTTTAACTTTTCAACTTATTCTCTATTGAAAGACAAAGTATAAAACAAAACAGAATAAACCTTTCAGATAGACCGGCTGTTGAGAAAATGACTGAATGTCTGTTAGTGTAACGGATTTTCAAAGTAATACTCCTTTTTTTGCCATACACCCTACTAATGGAATAAGGGTTCACAAAACGAATGAGAAATAAGTAACAAATTGCATTTTTCTCTGAATAGATAATTTTTTTATTTTATTTACTTTTCTAGACATCAAGCATTGACTGTTATGGTGTTGGAAGAGTATACTTTAAGCTTCCTAAAAATACTCATTCTTTACTATATACAGGAATACTGTGTACTCCGCAAGCCCATAGTCAAATGGTGAATTGAAAAATGTTTAATATTTTTACAATATTTAAATAGCAACAGAGAAATCCGACAGTTAATATTTTTAAAGAAAGGGAGTATACGAAGAAGTATAAATAATGTAAAATAAATGTGCAGGAGGTGAAATTTTTGTGTTTGGAGATTCGTTCTCTCTGTCTACGTATCGAAGAAAATAAGATTACAATAACACGCAACTGTGTACATATTTCATAATCTTTGCATTATTTTAAAATTGCAAGTATTGTATTACGTTATTGTTGTGATTGCTATTGCTATGTGGGAATCTCTTACAATCAACCAGAAATATACTAAAGTGGCCTGAACTGTAATAAAAACCAGACTTTTTAAAAATATGGGTGCCAACGGGAATCGAACCCGCAACCTCTGGTTCGGAATCAAGTTGTCGTACAAACTAGAGCACGGAGTTCGTCAGTATTAAGGTTTTTCAAAACACATTTGAGGCACTTAACGTAATAAACAAAAACTGCGCTATGTCAAATGAAGCGAACGTTGCAATACACAATATTGTATTGATATCCCCTTTTGACATGTGCGTTTGAAATGTGGATTTGACAGGATAAAAATAATATTCATGCTGTGGAGATGTATGCTCTGAGGAGAAATTGTGATGTATGAATGATGTAGGGAAGGAGGAATGAGGATTCAGTGTAGATTGATAAAATGGAAAGTTAAGATGTTTTAATAATGTTTAAAAAAATAATTATGAAGGAATAACTAAACTAAAATGCGGTGAAAAAGTTTAAGACCCATGAAAAATTTGCTGGATCAAGATAACCAAATTTGAAAGGATACTGGATTAGAAAGATTCATGAATTGTTGAGGATTGTATGAATAAAGTGTAAGGAACGTCTGAGTGGAAGAATGTAAATATCTGTTCTCCATGCTTATTCCGCAAATGACACGAGGCGATGATAAGCATATTATGTACGTTCGATATCGAACTTATAACATTTGTCTTATCTTTCATCGGTCATCTCAAGTTTTTCCACTTCAATTGTTATGGCAAAATGCAATATATGAATATATTATCATCGTTCATCTCAAGTTTATCCACTTCAATTGTTATGGCAAAATGCAATATATGAATATATTATCTTCTCTTTGAAAATTTCCATTCCATTCATGTCGACAACACGATCTTTATATCCTATCAGCCCAAAAATATGCAACTGTGATGGTATTGGGGCTTCCTTGCAGGTATTTTTCGACAGTGGGTAAAACCATCAGGCGCGACATATAATAGGTTGATTGTCGCCACACAACATGCATTGTGGTTGGTTCTCTGCGCCATTCGTCATCTTTTTTGATATATCCATGAATAAACGGATCTCTAAAATCTAAACGTACTTGATTTAAGTTTTTTATTTTATTTTTCTGATTGATTTTGTCCAGCGTTTCACACGGTAATCTCGTCGATTTATGTCGTGTGCAAATATGTCAATATTGCAGCGTTTTTGTTTTCCTCAGAATAACAGAAAATGCCATGTCTTGTTTATTGTATTTTTTGATACATGGTTAGGGTTTTTTAAAATTCATAATGAGTAATCTTTCTAATTTATTTCGATGTTGATCAACTAAGTGTTTACCGTCACTGAACTTGAATGTGAAATACCGACCTCTGAACAATTTAAACCGCCTTTTTCCGGTCAGTAGAGTTTACACAAACTTTTCACGGAAAGTCCTACTAACCTTTGGATAATAATGACAATAACTGTTTTTGCTGCAATAATATTCTAAGAGCAATGTATATTGTAGCTCATCCAGCGCTGACCCGATCCCGCCCTCACCCCAATCGGCCCGGCGCGCGCCCGCCCGCCTGCCTCGGCCGCCCTGTTCAGCCATTCGTCCCCGCCCCTCCGGATAGCTTGCACGTTTGTCGGTACCGCTCTGAATACTTCACCCTCTACGGAATCGCGGATAGAAATAATATCTTTATAAAACAAATTGTCACAGAACAAAAATCCATCTATACCTCATTTCGGTAGTTCTTGGTTATTTATATACCTTCCTTTTACTTGGTGATAAAATTTGGTGTTTTTTACGTGTATTCGCTTTACCTGAGTGTGTGTTGGGATTTTTGACACAGTACCCAGTTTACCTGTGCATGTGTTGTACTATTGCTTTTTGGACGTGATAAAAATTGTTCGCCGATAGCTATGTTATAAAAGGGTGGCTTTTGTGCTTCTTATTTAAAGGCTATCCTCAGGCCGCCCACCCGGCGACCGCTGCATTTTCCTTTTACCTGTGACTTCAACAAGTCAAGGTGTTCGCGTCGGAAGGTGGGTGTTAGATTATGGTTTTAATCATGTTTATATACATATTTTCATATTTGATTTGTTTATCTTCGTAACAAAATTTATTAGGCAGTTCTTGTTTCATTGCCGTATAAGCTAATTTGTTTATTTTTATTCAACATTATCTAGAAAACTCAATGAATGTAAAATATACAACTTTATTATTTTCTTTAACATATTTAACTCAATACTGTAAAATATAGTATAAGGTATTTCAACATGTGAAATAATTTATCCTATAATATATATGTGGAAATTATAGATTTCACGCTTATTTATTATTGAAGTGATTGAATCCATCAGTAGTCTATTTATTATACGTCGCATTTAATAGTTCAAGTATTTATATATTAAAATATGATTTTTATGCATTGGTGTTGCTACGGGATATATTTTATATTCGATGAAGAATATTTGTAGCGTGCCATTATTGTTATTATTATTGAACTTTCCACATATATTATAAATGTCTTTTTATCTATTTATGCTTATTTATTCTACATTTAAAAAAAACATTTTCACGATGTACTTAATTTTTCTTGCATTTATTAATTAAGGTTATCGTAGAACAACATATTTGGTTATCATAACATACTTGTTATTTAGATATCCGAAATGACTTTTTATGCATCAAACAATAGTGCATTCATTTCTGGATACAATAAAGCATAATAACCACTTGAAATGTTAACGTTGCGTGTAATGTGTGGTAAAGTAATATTTTATAGAGGAAGGAATGAGGGCTTGACCAAAGAATTCGGATTGACAGATGTAGTTCTTACGATGAAAAAAAAGGAGCACTGAGATGATTTGACCACATCTAAAGGATAAATGGTGAAAGGTTTTCGACGAAAATTTATTGGAGTGGTACAGAAGGTATGATGAGTTTGGGAAGACATAGAAAAACGTTTTACATAGAGAAAATAGAGTAATAAGACTTCCAAATAAAATATTAAATTACGTAAAATAAAATATGTATACTAGATTAGTAAAAGGTGGAAATTCGTTCATTCTGCCAATCCCAAAGGGAACATTAGGTGATTGTGATGATATGATAATTTCCATACGCGATGTAAACCATACATATTTTCCTATTTGAACCAAATAATGCTGTGAATAAAGGTTTTCACTATTTTGTGTAAATTTCTCTCTGTTTTCAATTCCTCAATTCAATTTTAAGGATTGATATCAATGCCTTAAAATTATATTAAACAATGAATCACTGGTCGTATAAGTATTGTCAATCAAGATAAAATAAAACACACATGTTTTTTTTTAAATTTTAGATTATTTATCAGCGAAACAAAATTGTACTGTGAATAATAAAAATGGAACACAGCATATAATTACATGATTACAACGTAATAGAATATATATTATATAACTTTTAATAAAGTAAATCAATGAATCTATTTTAGTTAAATAAAAGAAAACTTGACATTTTTTAAAATTAAATATCTCTTATATTCCTTCAAATATCAAATAATCCTTCAAATATTTTCTTTAAGGGTAAAGTCGTAATAATTTTCTGACAATTCGAGTACGAGTGGTTTTACCTAAAAAATCGAAAACATTAGGAAAACAAGTAACAGGAAAAATGGCGGTGTTTACGTTTTTTAGATATTTAATTTCTGTGAACAGTTTATTTGTTTAAGGTTTTATTTAATATAGTTATATAATTTAAAAATATTTTTAGCGGTAAGATATAAAAACACTAGTAAATTCAATGATATCATTGTGGTTTGTGGGAAAATCTCGTTAAATAATTAATTATTTTCTTTGGAATGTTTCTTAGTGATTTTGATTTATTTTTGTTGATGATTTAGAAAATTAATGAAATAATTTTCACCTGTGATGTGCTATTATTTTTAACTCCTTAAATATTAAAGACAAAACTAACGTGAAATACTCAATTGAAATACTCTATTGAAAAAGGATTTACTGTTAACAATAAACGAATTTATTATGAATAATTTACTTTGAAAATATAAATATTTCATACGAAAATAGCTTTAAAACAAGAAAGATATTTTATATTTTATTTAAGCATTTTTACATACATGCCATCACGCCCCTTCCCTGGTGGGGCAGGCAGAGAGGGCGGAGCGCCATAATGTCTAAATTGCCCCCTTTTAGTACAATTTTGTTTAATAAATATATATAATCTATGGCTAGTTCCTATAAATCGCTAAAAGTGTGACACTTTACAACACTGAGAACTAGATACACACTCATCATAATTGAGTTGGATGCCTATTTCGAATAGATGACGTGAGAGAATGGCGCCTTTTGAATTTCATCACGTTTTAAAATATTCAAACTCGACAATTATATATAATTTTACGTTGAATCATGATAATATTATGCATGCTTAGTGCTTAGATCAACATGTGTTAGCGTATCAAAATTTCCATAGGGATGGGACGCGCACATTGCAACACCCATAAGGACAGCTTTACTACAATAATGTTTCTACAATAATTAGTCAATCAGACATAAGTAAGCAAAATGTATTTTTTTTTGTTTTTTGTTAAACTTGAAACTTAAAAAAAACAAACTTGTAAAATTAATCAATAACAAATACATGAACAATGTATTGAAATATTTAATTTCCAGACAAATAGAATTTTATTAAAAATTGCAGGTTTGTGTTGATATTTAAGAGACATGCCTCAATATTAAACTATTGCACGATTAATATATTTAAGCTCTTGATTAACATGTGTAATATTTTGAATAATGGAAAATTTGAGAATGTTGTGTTGAATATTTACTTCCGCGCGTTTGTTAACGACATCCAGAGATATTTAAACAACGATATAGTCGTGAAGTGGAGCTATGACAAACTATTCGTCTCCCAACTGTGCTGAGGATCTGTGGAATGTTGAAAGCATAATTTCAACATCGTATTTGCATGATAAGGTTGGTTTTGCTAAAATTCATCGCCCACATTTCTCCGTTTACTATTCATCGCCAACACAATTCTCTGTGTAAATGTTCCATGGTCTACAAATCATCGCTAAAGCATACTAGTGGTGCCCACAGTATTTTCAGAGACGCTACAGATTTTCCTTAACTAAACAATTTTCAAAGACATTGAGTCGAAAATTTTTAATAAACATTTAATTTGACTTCACGAATGATTATGACAGTACATGTAAATTGATTTGAAAATTCGCGGAATATGTCAACAAATTTCTTTATATTATGTTTTTCAAATGCACCCGACTTCTGGTTAGATTTGAATTTCGTTTTTAATATTAATGTTGAATCACAATTTGACAAACAAGGTTAGCTACACCAGAAATCTGTGAAATATATGTATTTTTTAATTTATTGAGAAATATATTCTCATATTTTTGTACATCTGAAAAATCTTCAGAATCAACTGTCTATAAAAAGTTTTCGTTCTGAGAATATATAGCGATCTCCATGACCTCATTGAATGATTTTCTTTCACTTGGAGTTTTCAAGATTTGATTCCCGGTCTTAACCCGAAAATTGTCCCAATAGGACATTGTCACAAACATTTAAAAAAATTAAGGTACATAATACAACATATCGTTACTGGACAACATAATAGAGGATATATCATATCCCTTTTAATAAAATAAATCAATCAAGCCCCCAGTAAGCTACAGTCCTAATTTACTGAGGTTACGGCCAATGACAAGCGATAGACCCAAATCCATATAATTTAAGTACCCGCATTAAATTGCATTGTTTTGTTTGTTATTTTCTCTCTAGTATTATGAATGCTTGCTAAGTAAAAATAATAATAATATAATTGAAATAAATAATTAAAAGCTGGACATTTTTTTACAACAAAGATTTCTTTCTTTAATAAAACTTTTTTCATGATAAATATTAAGATAATAACTAACTACCCAACAATACGAGTGATTTTACCTTAAAAATGAATGTATTAGTCAACTAAGTTATATGAATCTTCGGTATCTACTTGATTATGTTCTTTAAAAAATTAATTTGTGTAAACACGTGTTTATTTGATTAAGGCTTTGTAAAATAAAACTTCACATTTAAAAATCTTTTCAGCGTTTAGATTAATGGAAAACTAGTAAGATCGATGATCCCATTGTGTTTTGTGGGAAAATCACGTTATATAATTACATTATTTTCTTTGGAATGTTTCGTGGTGTTTTTTATTCATATTTCATACGCTGCATTAATTAAAAATATTTTAACTCATGCTATCTTGTCTATCATGAGTCGTAAATATACTCAACAGCTTGTGTTTCGCAGGTTTTAAAAATGCATCATTAAAAATAACGCTTCGTAATCTTTATTATTTTATTCATGAAAAATAAAATATAAAAGTATTTTTTTAGTAAAGTTTTGTTCTTACACCGTTTTTTGTTCATTCTGATTTCACGTCCTCTATTCTTATCCATCCTTCCCCATGTTTACTGATTATCTATCTGATAAGATGAAAGCCTATAGTAAGAAAAAAGTCGAATCCTATTTATTATTTCTAGATAAAGTTCATCAAGGAAGAGATTGTTAAACAGAAGATATATTATATAGTTTGTATATGCCAGGAAGAAAACGTTTATTCCTTGGGAAGAGGTTTTCTATATTCACAAAATGATTGGCTTATTATCCTGTCATTTAACGATTTGTCTGTAATCATCCTGAGGGTTTTCATCTATAGGTTCCGCGACATGCTGTTATTTACTGATGATGCATCTCTTATTACGATTCGTGTTAATTCTTAGCTACGGATAATCAAAACCGTCGTCTTTCTTCGTAAATTTATATCGTAGTTCAATACGTCTGCATATTAGTAAACAATGATACGTGCTTATCAAATCAATATCGATTTTCACAATTGGTTAAATTGAAATTAATACAATCGTCAGCATGATTGTTTCATTCATTGATATTCTGGATGATTACTTTTGAATTCAGTACGTGTGGATGAATGCATAAGTGTACGGAGTATTGTCAATGATTACAGTCATATTGAAGGGGTTTCAAAGGGAAACTCAACACATTAACGATTTCGCTTTTGTGTCACTGTTCTCGTTTCACACGATGAGTGTGTCAAGCGATTTATCACTGTTTGTTTTCATTTTCGCATTCTCATAAAATTTTGATTTCAGTAGAAAAAAATATCTATTTAACTCCTTCCGATAAATGATCTACTTTTACCCCTTTGTAGACTGTTTACTCCATCCTTAACTTGGTTCATCATGAATTCAGTTTTGTATAAAATTGATATTTCCTTATTCCGACCGTCTAATAGGTTAATTATTTCATCGATAGGTTTGGTCTGATTGTAGTTATGTGATCTAGATAAATAAATCAATTTTATTAGTAAAAAAAACGTATATTGACGTTTTCTCAAAAGGTTAATTGATACTTGTGGATGAATTATGTATTATGGACTCTTCTCAATAGGTGATCACAATATCTTTTGCGCTTAGAAAGTGCAAAATTCTTTCTTCATTCTGAGAGTCATAATGGTCTGTCTATTCATGTTTTATTTTGCACCTTCCAAGTGTAATGTTTCGATAAATGCAAAAATACAATAATACCACTTTCACCGGTACTTATCAAATCTCTTTTGCTCTTGGCCAAATTGTTATTCGCCATCACATTTATTTGGAAAACTGTTTTAAAACGTCACCATATAACTTCACGTAGCCGGAATCAAACGGAATCGAAATATTAGCCATTTCCAATCTTTTGGATGAATCAAAATAAAATCGTTCATAGTTTGAATACGGTGATGGTATTGACGCAGCTGTACCGATCACATCTCTCAGGTGAGATGAGAGAATCATATTTGTGTGTGTTTCACCTTGAATTGCGATGTGGTCGGCGTTACATTTATCTGCAAGGTTCCTTTTCTAGAGAAGCGAGAAATTATTTGATTAATCACAAATTCAAGAAATCAACTGAGGTGCCACCTTCCTTTTTAAAACACATCATTCTTAATTATGCCTACCATAGATTAATCAAGTCGGTAAATAATTAAGATCGTAGTTGACGTTGGATAACATTATGTTTTTGTAGATGAATCGCATAATTTAGAAGAATTCAGCGTGTTTTACAAAACCTTTTTATGCATTTGAACTCGGATACTGAACGGAAACTGCTACATTCCAATCATTAGTAAGTTATGTTATTTATTTGCGAATATGATGTACTAAATGACTTATATTTTGTTCTCAGTTCTCGGAAGTGAGTTTCATTTTTCGCTGAATGTACTAATCTAGAGAGTGGTTTTTTTTGCAAGTTATTAATTTCGTTTTTTATTTATTTTCAAAAACGGCTTTTTTGTTTCAAGAAAAAATAAATGTAATTTCAGCAGCAACAATGAGGTAATTAATGAATTTAAGGATTATTTTGGTTTTGGAATAGCACTCAGGTGATATCGATTGATTTGGAGTTTTACGTTTAAAAATAACGCTTATTCTAAAGCTTCTAAGACACATTCATAAAAAAGATGCGAAGTTGTACAATTGGCCAAATCCATAATATTTTTCTTATTTTTATTTTTATGTGCGATCAACAAATGAAAATAGAACTGTCAAAAACATTAGCACTACTTCAACAGTTAACAAACCAACTTATATTCATGAACATCTTTACACTTTCCGGATTCTCAGACAAGTTTATACTAATAAAAACTAAAATAACTTTCGTGTGGATATTGACACACGAATCATTCCGAATGACAACCGACAATATACAAACTAAACACAATTTCGACTATAGACAATATATTTTTACTCTTGCTTTGCTAGTGAGTATTTAGATTTGCGTTTACCATACGTCGTGTCCCCACGGACTGGTTGTTAGTGCAGTCCGCTTACGAATTTTCTCTTTTTCTCTTAAACAAATGACCGAGAGAAAGAGAGAAAAATATTAAGCTCGTTCACAACTGCATTGTGAGGTTTGACCCATACAAAGATTCGTGTATGGAAAAAAATTATGGTGGTTAGTACCATGTTTGGCATTCAATGTTAAAGCGTCCATAAAAATATCGTGAATAATTGTTTGGTGTCTTAGTGCCTTCAGTTTGACGACAGTAGTCATCATATTGTTTTATTTAATCGTGTAAGATAATATCTGGTCAAATGTTTATGATAATTAGATTGTTAACACCTACAAACTTTATGTTTTAACACTTATTTAATAAAAGGAATATATTTAAAACCAACATTATATTTTTCTTCATCCAATGCCTATGGCGACTTTTCCATTCTATCGAACTTACATTTTTTTATAATTGTTTTATATTTTCACTTAATTATTGCTTCGTATTTGTAGTTTTGTTTTTAAATCGGATTTTTTCAAATATTTCGTTACGCTGAAACTGGGCATTTTTTTAATGAAATAATATAAATTTAATGAAAATTATCTAGGATTACCAAAAACACATCTATATCGTGAATCAATAATACCAGTAGTTAATATAACCTCGGCGTAAAGGTATTTTAGTTCACATATCGATCAATAAGTCCCGGGACTAACTACTAAAACAACATTTGTTTGCCAAAATTCTTCTTTATTCATCAACATAGTCTCCTTCAAGAACGATACATTCATTCCAACGCTTTCCTAACTTTTCTATGCCAGCCGTGTAGAACGATTTATCTTTGGTTTCAAAATAGGCGTTAGTTTCGGCAATCACTTCTTCATTGGAGCCAAATCTCTTTGAGGTCTCGAACAGCCAATAGTCTCCTCGAGCATCTTTTTGAGGTCTGCGAACAGCCAATAGTCACTGGGGGCCAAATCTGGAGAAAACGGTGGGTGCGGAAGCAATTCGAAGTTCAACTCATGCAATTTGGCCATCGTTACCATCGACTTGTGACACGGTGCATTGTCCTGATGAAAGAGAACTTTTTTCTTCTTCATATGGGCCGTTTTTTTGCAAGTTCTGCCTTCAAACGCTCCAATAACGCTAAGTAATATTCGCAATGATGGTTTTTCCCTTTTCAAGGTGATCGATGAATATTATACCATGCGCATCCCAAAATACGAAGGCCATAACCTTCCCGGCCGACTGTTGAGTTTTTGGTCGCTTCGGACGACTTTCACTGGCTGCTCTCCACTCAGCTGACTGCCGATTTGATTCCGGAGTATAGTGGTGGATCCAAGTTTCATCCATTGTCACATACCGACGCAAAAACTCTTGTTTATTTCGCATAAACAGTGCCAAACAGCGCTCTGAATCATCGATGCGTTGTTGTTTTGTGTTCCATTGTGAGCAAACGCGGCACCCATTTCGAAAAAAGCTTTTTCATGACCAAATGTTCATGCAAAATAGTGTAAACACTACCAAATGATATCTTCAGGATGTCAGCTATCTCACGCAACTTTACTTTGCGATTTTCCATCACGATTTTGAGTTTTTTTTATGTTATCTGGTGTAACAGCCTCATTTGGACGACCAGAACGTTCAGCATCATTTGTGTCTGTACGACCGCGTTTGAAATCAGCGCGTACCACCGACAAATGGTTGTTTTCGACGGAGCAGAGCCCGGATATTACGTTTCAAGCCATCGCTGAGTTTGAACGGTATTTTTTCCCATTAAAAAGCAATGTTTTATCAACACACGAAATTCGTCTTTTTCCATTGTTTTGAATATAGCAAAAGTAGCTTCACTAAATTATCATAATACTCACTTTATTTTTCCATTAAAAATATTTTGAAATGTCATGAAAAATTATTTGTTTTTTTTTTATAGCTAATCCTTTTCTTCTATAAAAAACTGTTGACAATAATTCAACCACATGTGGTTATGTTGAAGGTTCACTTATTTCTTTATGAATTAATTACCTGCACCGTGGGGGGCGGGGGGGGGGGGGGGTGTAAAACAGAATACGGAATAAAGTGATTAGAGATTAATGTAAGCACAAGACTGACGTATTAAATAGGATGAAAAGTAGCACTCTTAAATGTTTTGGTCATATATAAAGAATGACAGAAGAAAGACTAACAAAATAAATCTGAAAGGCAAATGTAAGTGGAAGGTCTTGTAAGGGGAGACCAATGAAAGTATGGTTGGATCAAGTAAATGATATTTTGGAAGGAAATTTATAAAAGTCAAATAAATTGTAAGAGTTGTATGAGAAGGTGCATTGATGTCAAGAAGGCGAAAAATGTGTGTCACGATAGGAAAGTCTGGCGCTCTGTCTTCTCTACGTACACCGACAGGGAAACGGCGTGATGATATGTAAGTATGTTACTTACATATACATATTACAATATGTCGTTTCATATGGTGTTGCTGTATTTCTGAGTTGCGAGTTGCTGTATTTCTATGTTGCGATTATGCATTATTAACAATGAAAACTGGTCGATTGTGTTTTATTATAATCCATCTTTTAATTAATTTTGACGTAATTTTAAAACAGGTTTCAAATATCTATTTGAAAATTGAGATGGCTGCAGCTAACAAGTGAACCTTTCAGACTTGAGTGGGTAACACATTTTTGAGAAGACCAAAAATGTCTTCAAAGGAATAGAGAAGTTAACAATATTAATAACTGTATGCTTAGAAATACTTCGGTCGTTCTGATTTGAGCCATACACTTGACTTAGAAATAGGAATTTACGCCTTCTTGCTGTTTCGTCTCTGGGTTCACAGGTTATCACATTATTACATTCCCTATTATATTATAGTTTATTCCAACTGTTATATCATGATATCCTTTTGCGGCCTTCACGCTGTCTATCCCCAACCTTCCCTTTCAAAATCAGATGAAAAATACAACGTGGTCAAGGTAACCCAGTTTTCTCCTTTTATGGCTTCCAAGAGTTTTCTGTAAATATTCGTTATGTAGATGACCTCTGTATTAGTCATTTTCCAGGAATAATGGATATGTAGCCTTTTTCTATTAATCCACACCTTCAAATTAATGTATTCCATGTTTAATAAACATTTTGCTCGCAGTACAGCGAGGGCGTTTTTGTAAAAGCTCACGGAAAGCATTATTGTATTCAATTCGAATCTTCATCCATGGGCGATTACGATACGAGTATAATTGTACCACATTATTGATGTCGGCAAGAGCCTCTTGAAAAATATAAATTAACAAATAGAGTCAAATTGAAAAAGGTATCATAATGGTGAATGATTTGCTTAAATTTTTGTTTTCTTGTTTTTTTTGCCGTTCATCCACCAAGAGTGTTCTTCGGCATCATACAGCCATAGATAAAAAGAACAGGAAGAACATTTGAAAACACTTGTAAATTCTATTTTACTATTTATTTTCATATATTACATGAAATAATGAAAATTAGACATCATAATGACATGAATAAAAATTAGACATATAGTATACCTTAAGGTCTAATTTATTTTCCGTTCTTTTCACAAATATGTTTCATCGTTGTATTTTAGCCATCAAAACTAAGTAGCAGTCTATGAATCAATGTTTGCTTATTGGTTATTTTCATAGTAAAATGGCGACCATCGTACCCTACTTGGCGGGGCGCTTGTCTCCCAACTCGGTGTTTGGTTTCGATTCCCGTTGGTATCCAAATTTCGAAAAAGTTTTCTAGTTTGGTTTTCGCTTCAAGCTTTGTTAACATGTTTCTGGTCGGCTAGAAGAGATCGGCCAGGATTGTACTGTATACAACGGAAATGTAATACAATAAATAATACAGAAGATTTTAATACAATAAACAATTATATCTCCAAATGAAAAGTCTCAGCTCTGATATACTCGTATATTAAAATTGATATAAAACATGTTTAATTTCCATTTTCAATCTGTCTTGAGTTCATTTGATGAATACTCGTAATATATTTGGACGCGTATTTCATGTTTGTATAGTTTATTTTCCTGTCAATACAATGATTTCTAGAGCTCTTGGACACGTTAATAAAACAAACAATATACCGATACGGTTCACAACACCAATTTAATTAAATGTATCAACGATTTCACTCGACCACACACGAGCCGTTTTTGTGCGATTCTTGTATAACAAATCTGGTCCGATCTCGGGATATTACAGCATCGTATATCAATTTTTTAGTCATTACGTGTGTCGTGTTTTTGCCAGATGCTGAAATATAACCGTTATTCCATACGGTTCTTCATTTATGCATTGTTAGCGATAATTGTCGCAATATTTCGGCTTTGGTCACAAAAAAACGTTTATGAGGTAATGTCACCCACATGGCTGGGTTCTCTCCCTTACTCGACTGAAATAAATGCTTATTATGCGGATTTTTACAGACCATCTCAATTTTTTACAATATTGCTAAAAAAATACAATTATTTTAAAACATTACTTTTAAATTCTTCAAAAGCTGTAACTGTAGTAAAATCCACCCTTTTCTGATTATTTCATGACTAGTCTAGCGACGATTTTCAATAAAAAAATACATTCCATCGTTGGTTCGCGACTCTTCACATTCCTCTTCAGCATTGTTTCATTATTGTGCATAGCGTTAACAAATGCGTGTTGAAAATTAGTGAGATATTGAGGCATTGACGAATTAGTTGGTCACCTTGATACCGAGTGGCCAGAAAAATCACGCGATGTCGCGATCGTTACCACATATGTATATGTACGTAGTTAAACACCTAATACATTGGCACTTCTATAAAGTTTCTGCTTTATCAAGTAACATCAACATTATCGCTAGTTCTTACTAAACATATTAGTATTTTAATGTCGGATACCTTTTCCCGTCAGAAAAGCATACTTTGAATATCATTAGATTTGTCTGTTTTTGAATATCTGGGAATAGGAGGACCAATTGAAAAAAACATTGAAAGAGTGAAAACCCGTTATATTATGAGAGTATGTATAACGAGGTGAATGGGCGTGACAGAAGCGAATGTTGTGTACCAAGATATAATGAAACGGAGATCTCTTATCTCTGCCTACCTCAATAGGGACATGGTGGGATGTTGATGATCAAAATGTAATTGTTTCAGGTGACAGACCAAGAAAGTAAATAACATCGTGTTTTAGACCATATTAAAAGCGTTTGATTAAAGTTTTTTGTATCTATCAGGTGATGATTTATGCCTTACGATGGGTATTCGTTGATAGGTTCATAAATATTATTCGTTAATGGGTTCATAAATAAACAAAATACAATTGTATTATAACTTCATTTGCATCAACATTCTCGATTATCTACTATGGTTTAAAATTATTCGTTTTTCTAAGTGTGCCAATTTTGTTTGTTGGAAGTAATTTAGAATTTATCGCTGTCAAATATTTACTTCATGCATCCGCATGAAACACATGTTTGGAATTGCTGATATATACGTATATTGGACGAGTGCAAATCAATATTTATATTCCGTGATAAGCTGTGAATTACTGTTCTCAGAATTTGTTATCCCACCGGGGAAGACGAGACAAAGCAAAAAAAATGGCTTGTCTTTTTTAATTAAGTTTATGAATTAAAAAAATATTGTAATGTTTAATTTAAAAAAAATGCCAAAGGGAAAGGAAGTTTTAGACCGAATTGAATAACAACATAACAATAATGTGAATGGAAAGTTATTGTTTGTTTAAAAAGGATATTATGATTAGTTGCATTCATTGTTTAAGTATTTTTTAACTCTGATATACATGCTTTAATGTATTTAAGAATATTATATAAGATTTAAATGTGTTAGATTTAATGTGTTCAATGTTTTATGTCGTTTTATGCTTCAATGCAAATTTCAAGATATATCAATTGTGACGAGTAATTACATTTTCAAATGTAAATTGTGCATTTTTTAAAATTTATTTGTTTAATATTATTTAATATTAATACAACGTAGGAGAATCCAGGGAGATGAAAATGGCTGAACCAAATGAAAGAAGTTTTGAAAATGCTGATGAAAAAATAGATATCAAATGGAAAAGACTAGAAATACGGAATGAAACTCAACGTAAAAAATGGGAGACAGAGACCATTGCGGAAAGATAAATTCGCTTAGATATTAGAAGGACTAAACGCCATAGGTGTAATCAAATTGAAGTTCCTAATATTTTCGATTAAATATTACTATTAGTAATGAAAAAGCACAATACGAGTATGAGACAAATACCATACAATGGCAACTACTACCTTGATTAAAAAGTTGTAGGACCGGCCACCGTGTGGCGCTGTCAGTCACCCGATTGGAATTCCTTTTTTTTGTTAGGCTACCACATCTATCATTGACACTTCTATCCAAATTTTAGCGTCATAGCTTGATAGTTGTAAAAGTTACGCTGTACAGAGTACATCTACCTTTGTGCGTGTTTTCGATTTTTTACAAGTTTGAAAATGGCATCAACGAGTTTGCATTAAATTTTGTGTGAAAAATGGATTTAACGGTCCGCAGACCTTGGAAATGTTGGAGAAGTGTTTTTCGGTGGCACGAACGCTTCAGAAGTGGTCGTGAGTCGGTCGAGGATGACGAACGCAGTGACAGTCGAAAACCGATGAAAACATCGATAAAATCAAAGAAATGTTGGCCGAAAACCGCAAATTGACCAATAGAGAGTTGGCAGAGGACTTGAATATCGCTTATGGATCCGCTCAAGACATTTTGGTTAGTGATTTGGGCCTCAGACGTGTCGCTGCAAAACTGGTGCCGAAAGACCTCAATTTCATGCAAAAAAAGGACCGCGTTGAAATCGCGAAAGACATGATTTCCATGAGTTTTTGACCAAAAACAACACGATTACTATCCAGCAGCCTTCGAATTCACCTGATCTGGCTCCCTGCGACTTTTTCCTGTTCAACCGACTTAAAAAACCGTTTCGCGGAACGCGTTACAGCACCCGGGAGGATGTCATAAAAAATCGAAGACGGCTCTGATGGACATACCGAAAATTACCAGCGGTGTTTCGAGGATTGGATCAAGCGCTGCGTAAATGCGTTGCAGTCGATGAGGAGTACTTTGAAGGGGACCATATCGATTTTGATTAATAAACTTGTATTTTCGATTTTATGAATAAAGTCCTAAAACTTTTTGATCAAGGTAGTATACATGATAACGGATAGAAGAAGTGAACTCACCAAATAATTTTACTAAATGTTGCCACAATGGAAAGGTTTCACTAAACCCATTATCTGAGTCAATTAATTGTTACAAAGAACTGCTTACAGAGGATACACGAACCGTAAACAACAGAAGGGAACAAAAAAAATATATATAATTCGGTAATGGCGGTTGCACCAATGGGCGCAGATATTCAATATATGCCAGGAAAAGGCCTATATTGTTTTAAAATACAGAGGCAAATTTATCATTTAGTCTGAACAATATACCCATATGTAACCAATGATGGGTTATGGACATTTTAATATTTTTGATTCTACAGTAGCAACAAATAAACGCTTTGACAATTCATTTAACAAATAACTTGTACCCGAAATAATGCAACAAAGTTGATGAGATGTTGCGACTAGTCAATCCATTTCCCGAGTCATATAGACAAATTCATCAAATACGCATGGATCATCCAACATTACAGTATAATGCTCCTACTTTTCAAGAATAAGTAAAAATGATGTGTAATTAGTACATTGTGCCATATTGTGATGTAATCGAATTATATTATACTATCTATATAAATTTCGAATGTTGTAAAATACCTTCTCCCTTCTCGTTTGTTGTATCTTAAATATCTGCTAGTAGGGCGGGGCGTATGATACGCTGGGTACAGCTAGTTATGAATAATTTCTCTAGTGCGGCATTTCTGCTTAAATATTCCGTCGCGTCAGCCCGAGTATTAAAATACACATCCAGTCGAGGATTTTTGACAATACGATTTTTGCAAGTCAGATTAATTCACAAGAAATATTCAAGTATAAAATTACGAAGATTTTCCTTGCATACTGAAAATTGTCTTAAAATAATATTGTTTTGCCTTCAATTTCATAGTTAAATGATGTCATAAAATAAACACCGAGTTTTATATCTGGAAGATATTATTTTTAGTGACCGTATTTTTTGGCTTCTTGTAATGTATAACGAGATGCATGATTATGGTAGAGGCTCGAGTTATGTGTATAACTAGAAAGTCGTAGAGGTATGCCCATTTATTCCTAATCACTTCAGTCCGTATTCTGTTATACATTGACACCCCATGTATTATTCTCAGTGCACGTATTTCTACAGAATTTATTCTCCACGCTCCCGTTTCTGTTCCGTACACTAAAGTTGGTAATTAAATAATGTTGTGAACTATCATCTTAGCTGACTTTGATACTATTCGGTTTTAGTTAATATGTTTTAGTGCCCGACTGACTTTGTTTCCTATCGCTATACGCCATTTCGGTATCTCTCGTAACGCTTCCATTATTTGACAAAATACTACGTAAGTAGCAGAATTCCTCAACTTGCTCTATTTAATCTTTCATTGCTCACCCATATATCGCATTTAATTATCTTTTCACACTATTCTTTCACCATGAATTTGGATTTCGCAACATTCATTCTCAGATCTTTCTCTTTACATCTCTCATGCAATTTACTTTTCAAACTCTGTTATTCATCCTCATTCTCTGCTAACACTCTCATGTCATCAGCATACAGCAATTCGCACACATTCCCATTCGAAATTTGTATGCCATCTTTTGATTGACCTTTGTAATTCCTTCGCATATGAATCTATGTAAATATTAAACAACCAGGATAACATTCAGTCTTTCTTCTCACTCTAGGACTTACAAATTTATACTCTTTCATACATCTTGCTCGGATACTATTGCTTCCACACCCTGCTTTGCTTTTTCATTATTATTCACACCAGACCATACACCTAACATTCCTCGTATTCCTTTGGACGCACATTCTTTTCTCTTTGTCTCACTCAAGCACACTGTTTCTAAACTTTTACCTTTCATTATATTGTACACAGTTAATTCGTCTTTTGATTTCTCCTTCCTAAATATTCCATACACCTACTCTTAACTTCGTCCTGTTCTGTGTGAAATATTTATAAAATATTGAAAAATCAATAAACTGTAAAATTCTCATTTTGATATGCATTGTGGAACTCGAGTGACTCATTTACAAAAATCTTGTACATTTTTTTCAAAATACAAGTGTATTATGCAAACTAAAAATTCCATTTAGATATACTGTGATGAACTATATTGGCACATTTAAAAACAACCTTGCACATTCTTTATTCTGTTTGTTGATGGAGATAGTACGGGAAATACTGGATTACTCTGAGAACCATGAAAAATGCTTTTGAAAGAAAGTTCATTGAAATACAATAGCGGGTGTGTGATATTAACTAATAAATCAATAAAATTATAGAATAAGCTATTCATACATATTTTGAGCGATATGTGTGTTATTTGCATAAAAAATGTGATACGATACATTTTTAATCGTTAACTGTTATAATAGTAAAAAAAATCGCAAGGACGCATTCTTGTTATCGCATTGCTTATTAACTTGACTGTACATATTAGGGAAACTCGTAAGGCACGACCATCAATCGATGTTCAGTTTATTTATTTTTTCTATCTTATGTTCTTTTTGGTTACAGTATTTACTTGGAAAATCAAAATAAGAAAATCAGCGAAGTCAAATAGTTACAAGTGATAATTAGACACGTGGTGAATGGGAGCATTAACTATTCCATATTTTCTTTAGTCACCGGAATATCTCTGAGGTGTCAACCGGCCGCCGATACTCCGTGATGTCAACTATCCAAGGTACAACTCCGATGTGTAAAACGCCGATACATGAATTTTTTCTCATATCTGGTGTCTGACGGTTCAGCTTTCTAGTTCGCTCTTTCATACGAGTATATATTCTCGGTGTAGATGTGTTCAATTGGAAAGCTCAACATTGTATTATTATATTATTTTTTCATTGTATACAGTACAACCTAGTGGGTTTATCGTCATGTGAGTGTCTATTCCAACTAACCAGAGATGTGAAAGAGACCTTAAATGAAAACCAGTTTGGAATCCCATTTAAAAAATTGGGTTGCAACGGGAATCGCACCCATAATTCTCGGGCTGGTAAACAAGCGTCTTACCAACTAGGTCATGTAGGTTTCCATTGAATGCCCTCAGCGGGCATTCAATGAAATGAAAGGACATTGGGTGAGGCGCGCTTTTTAAACGGATCAAAAATGCATATTTGGTATTAATTTTGTTTTGTAATAATCGCAGGCGCTCAAATGAATTTAATAACATAACATGCCTCTGCTTTTACGAGTATCTTATAAAAACATAATCTAGAATCAGAATGCTACGATAACTTGGTTTCAGATTCAAAATATATATTGCATAGCATAGCATAGAAGAAGTGCTTTGTGTGTAAATTTAATTACATAACGACTCCAGAGTTATGCATAAAATAGCGAAATAGTTTCCTCTTTCACTTCTGCTTGTTAAAAGAGCGTAGTATAATTTCATTTTCTTCACATCAGTATTAACACACGTAATTCTTAAATTGTAAATGTATTAAGTAAATCAAGAAGAACTCTCAGAGAAAAATTAGGCATGTGGACCGAATTATCGAAGAAAGACTATCAAAATAAATATACAATGTAAACGTGAGTGGAATTCCATGAAAAGTATGGTTGATTCAAGTAAATGATGTTTTGAAAAAAGGAAACGTAGATATTTGGAAAAAATGGTTGAGGGAGAGTGACAAGTATGAGAAACAGGAGAGCATGGATAGAAACGTGTGGATATCGATTATTTCTGCCTACCCCAAAAGGGGTATGGCGTAATGGTATGTACGAGTATGTATGTAATTCTTAAATGACGGTTAGCTTTTTTCACTCATATTTTCGTAGATTATTATTTCAAAAACTCAAATTTTAAGAGTTCGATATGTAGTAGTTTATATTATTAATTTGGAAAATAATGAAATGTGCGTGATAAATAGGTTAAGATAATAATCTCATCTTACAAGACTATGCCGTAATAATGATGACATCATTTCCGCATCATCTTTGTTTTACTGTGTTACATTACATTCGTAATGCAGGTACCCACCCGCCTTGCTCTCGAGTGTCGTTTTGTGTTATCAAGGAAGAAGTTGTTCCGATCGACATACCTGTCGGGCGAAGGCAGTTCGGAGGCCGTATCACACGACACTCACTGAACCCGATCGTTCACGGTTCAAGCATCTCGCCCACCGCGGCTTAAGCTCGGTTTATACTTCAACGTTAAAATAACACCTTAATAAAAAGAATTTAAAAAAAATTGACACCTTCGTATTTCGTATTATTTTAATATCCCAGCTTGTATTGAGAGGAGTGTAATACAGCGTACAACGCCGACCGTTTAAATAAAACAGGATTTAAAAGGTATGTTTAATTTGTGCAAGATAATATAATGCTATTTCTTTCAAGTGGTATACATACTCGTATTTTTATGATAAATAAAATTAATTACAAATATTTTGTTTTTCAACACAACGCGGCGAACCGTTGATTACAAATATAAAACAACGAAAAAAGTCCTACGATTTCTGCCTTTTCAAATTTCTTTCTTTTAAAATATCATTCACTTGATCCGACCATAATTTTCTTGATCTTCTATCATGTCGTCCACTCACATTTGCACTTGATGTTTGTTTTGTTAATCTTTCTTTATTCATTCATTCCACATGCCCAAACCATCTCTGAGTGCTCTTCTTGATCTTACTTAATACATCAGTCTAAGTTTACATTCATACCCAATCACTTCTTTATATTAGGTCCTTACATATGAAATTGGCGTTTTGTTTGGGAGGAACATTAAGTTGATTTTTTTTTAATATAATATATTTATTTAATCAAAGTATGTACCATTGCTATCTATGCACTTTTGCCATCTCATAGGTAGTTCATCGATCCCTTTACTAAAAAAACCATTCGGACGGGAATCAATAAAATCTTTGAAGTCGGTTTGGACTGCCCCATCGGAGTTGAATTTTTTCCCTTGCAAGAAGTTATCCAAATTTCGAAAAAAATAGTAATCTGTTGGGGCAAGGTCCGGAGAGTACGGTGGATGTCTTAGACATTCCAATTGAAGCTCTTCTAATTTGGTAGCCGTCTGTTGTGCAGTGTGTGGTCTAGCGTTATCATGAAGCAGCAGTGGCCTAGAGCGATTAACCAGCCTCGGTTGTTTAGCAGCTAGCTTTTCCATCATGGTTTGCAGTTGCTGACAATAGACATCTGCCGTAATCGTCTGGCCAGATTTAAGAAAGCTGTAGTGAACGACACCAGCACTAGTCCACCAAACGCTCACAAGTAACTTTTTTGGAGTCAATTTTCGCTTGGGGCATGGTTTGGCTGGTTCGGCAGGGTTCAGCCATTGCGATGAGCGCTTCCGATTATCATACAGGATCCACTTTTCATCACAGGTAATGATTCGATTCAAAATCCCTTCATTATTGTGCCGGTTGAGTAATGCAACGCAGCAGTCAACGCGCGTTTGTTGATTTGCTTCACTCAATTCGTGAGGTACCCACCTTTCAAGCTTTTTCACCTTTCCAATTTGCTTCAAGTGGATTAAAACAGTTTTATCACTAACACCGCAGCCTGCAGCTAACTCGGACGTGGTTTGCGATGGATCCGCTTCCACAATAGCCTTCAATTCTTCATTATCAACTTTCTCCACGGGGCTTGTTCTGCAGGTCGAAATTTCCAGAACGAAAACGTTGGAACCAAAAACGCACTGTGTTTTCTTTTGCGGCACCGTCGCCATACACATCATTAATCCTTCGAGCCGTTTCTGCAGCACTGGTGCCACGGTGGAACTCGTACTCGTAAATAACGCGATATTTCAAGTTTTCCATTTTGTAAACTGAGTGACGCAAAGAAAAAAAACAATTGAGGAAAAAACAAATAAATTATAATTTTCGAAACACAAATACTTGAGTAAATAGCTGTATAAATTTGAATTTGGAATTCCTAACCAAAAGGAAGATATTTGAGATCAAAGTTGCCAGTACGGCAAAACGCCAATTTCATATGTAAGGACCTAATATATTCTGTCACACATTGTAACCCAATCTACTCGTATTATATGTGCATGTATTTCTACCGTATAAAATATACTTGAAAAAAAAAATTGGCAAAAAATCATAAAAAATATTATTTTATTTAACAATATATATATTTTAAATTTCTTTTATTATTGGTCAAATGTTGCTTGTGGTATTATGTCTGCAAATATGAGTTATATTATTCAAATCTAAATGTAATTGAAATTGAAAATCTTCATTGCTTTCTTGTATGAATCAAAACAATTCTAAAGTATTTATAAGTTTATTCCTATTTTTTTATTTTATATCACACGAATAACAAAACAATGCACTCTCGTCTAAACAACAAAATGCAAACGGGGCTTTAGTGTACTCGTGCACCCTCTCTCTCTCCTCGACGGCCGGCCGAGCGACCGCACTGACTAGTCAGTCGAGCAGTCGGCATGTCCGCTGCACGCGCCATCCGGTACTTCTTCAGCGGTCGTTGTTAAGTGGTGTTATTGCTCTACCGTGGACTACCCTCGTTCCGAGACTAGATCCTTTGTCTCCTTAATCATTTCCCAAGTATTGTGTATTAACTTAAAGTCATTTGACTTTTAATTTTGATTGAGTGTTCTTGTGTATTCATATGATCTCATCTGACTCTTGGTCCTCTCTGTTGTATTTTCTCTTTCTGTGTCAATCGATGCTGCATCGTGCAGACTGCTCGGTTATATTCGATCGCTTGGAGCATCGTTGCAGTTCAAATTGATTTGATTTGATAGTTTTTACTATCGTGTTTTCTTTTTGTTGTTGATGTGTATTTTGTGTGTGCATATTATTTCGTTGTGAAATCTTCTGCAGTGAATAGTAAAAATATTGTGTTTTTGACGTGAATTTATATCTGATTTTGTTACAATTGAAGGCAGCAGAGGTAATTATGTTGCAATTGAAACTTTGTATTTGTTATGATTATTATCTACACGTGTCCTGGCATTCTGATTGTAGAAATTGTAAAAATATTTTAATTTCATTTAAACATTAACATAATTTTTATGTTTGACTATATTTACTTATTGAAATATACACGAAAATCAAGTGTCATTGACAAACTATAGCAAAATTTATTAAACTAAACAATAAATATCAAGATCTTCACAAATTCAACACAATTCATAACATATACTCGTACAACGCATGAAATCAATGTGTAAATATATCTATAATAGAATATTGAACGAAAAATATACTCGTATATGGTATACACGTGTATCTATAACACGATATAATGCCTATTTTTTTAGTTTAATTAAATCAGCATTTTTATTGCTATTTCTACGAAAAGGAGGTGTTTGCATTTCATATAATTAAAATCTCATTTGACAATCCTTAAGGATTGCCAAATATTTGATTGAAAGTGCCCGCCCTCGTTTTATGATGTATCATCAATTTATATAGCCTTGAAGGTTACTATAGCGTAAGCTTTTCAACACTCCAGATCTGATTAAATCTTCACAAATTTTTTTAAGTGTTCAAAGCTTAAAAATTCTCAGGTCAATTTTTTAAAGTTTTTTTCAGTTGAAGCTTTGAGTCTTCTGTTTATCAAATGTTTCATTTATTATATTGAATTCCACTTTCAGCTTTTACGGTGAAGGCACAGATCATCCCATTGTTGGTGAATTGCAAATATTAAAATAGTAATAAATGTTTATTTATATTTTAAAAACATGAGAGGTTTAAATGGAAAAAAATATTTTTTAAGTTTCTTCGTTTTTTATACTTAAAAAAATGTGTTTATTATAAGACAATTTTATGAGAATCATTGAATAACATTAATATTGCAATAAGTAATAGTTTCTATCAAAATCATTGTTTACATATAAATATAAAACAAATTAATATATCGTAGAAATTTCGATGAGGATTGTGTATCTCTATTTGATAACACTATTCATCGCCGAATTTCAGTACCCTTCAATATTTGACTGATGTTAAATGTTATTGAAAGGTTACATACAACAAATCATAAGAGATCATTTTCCTTAAAAACGCAACACTCACCAAACATAAACTTAATCGATTACTCAATATTATCAACAAGTAAGTAATGGACCGGTCACGAATGCACAACGTCTTGAAACAAAACAAATATTTTGGGACATACATAAAATCAATTATTTTTTATTTATTTCATCTCGTTTTTTTATACAAACATCTCGGAATTAAATAACTATTTTGATGGTACATGTTAGTAACTTTGAAAACAGTTTTATTTAATTAACGTGTTTAGAAATAAATGTCCTCAACAATTTTCTGGAAATGGTTGATTTGATGGATAAATAAACAACATTATTTTCAGAACTTTTAAATTTTTTGTTTATATGTATGTTATGGTCTTATCGTTTTTAACGAAAATAATCGGATTTAATCAATTAAACACCATCATGCCGTTTCCTTGCTGGGGTAGGCAGAGAGTACTGCACCAGACGTTCCTATTCGACACATATTTCGTCTCTTCTACATTAATACACTTCATCTCATACAGCTCCTACGATTTCTCTAACTTCGTACTTTTCCTTCTTTCAAAATATTATTTCATTGATCGACCTATAATCAATGACTTCTTATTTCAATACTAATATGATTATAAAAATGAAAGAATTAAGCACCGGTTACATAAAAATATGATCCTTTGTTGCTTATTTATATTTTTTATTTTGGTTAGTAAATAAATTAGTTGCAAAATTATAATTCATAATAACTCAAAATTCTGGCGCTGTAAAATGAAACATGTACGTGGTAAGAATTGGAATATATCTATTTTTTTAAGAATTCTTTATTTTTTTATTGGAGTTTGTTCTTGTGTTTATAATTTTCTAATTTTAATTTATTATTGTTCATGTTTAGCAGCTATAATATGAACATCATGTTAGCCTTCTGCGAAGTTTGCTCAGTGCTCAGTGCTAAGATAGCGTGGTCTGGCTGTTGCTCACGATTAGTCATGCCGTGCCTCCCACAGACACATTACTCACTACTCACAACCGCACAACAAGCCAGTCGCGATTACTTTGTTCTGTACCTCAATTTCGTTTCCTTTTTCGATTGTTAGTCTGTCGCCGAAGTCAGCTTGACGTAAATAAAATACCGTACTCAGTACATAAATTACACATGTTTGTTTTTATTTTTTGGTCATGTGTAGTAAATCTATAAGTGAATAAAATTCTATCAATTAAAAAAAAAACTTAAAATAAACAATATTTCTTATTAAAACCGTTCATTATTCTGCATTGAATATTTCATTGTCTTTAATCAATCATTATAAGCTGTTATTTAAAAATTGTAGATGGTAATGATATCAATATCTAAAATTCATATAATTTCCGACATACATCATATAAACAACTCTTATTGTACTCATTTAATGTTTCAATATCCATAAAATTATTCATACTAAATGCACAACACTCGTCTGGATCAATTGACAATTCAACAATATATCAACAAATACATTCACACTCATTTAATAAACACATTCTATGAATAATTTATGTTAAGAACTAACGACTGTTTTTTTCCTTTCGCAATAAGAAATATTAGAAATATATTATAAAGGGGCAACTTATTATTTATAATTTTGTTTATTTATAAATAAGAAGTTGCCCCTATTTCCATAAAAGATAACTATTTTTGTTTTATTTTTTCTCGTATGGCTGTCTTTCTCAAAGCAAGAAGCCTGGGGCTGTAGCTCGATCCTTGATAGCGAAATAATGATTTTTACCTTAAACAGTTTGGCTCACTAAAGGACAAACTTGAGGGAAGTTTAATAAGTCAGTAAACAGGTCAGGGGCGACAAGCCTGGAGCTTACATAATAAGAGAGCCGGTCCCAAATATAGTGGGATAAGGAAACAGAAGAGCTTTTCGCGTTAAGGGCTGAATAATCTGATATCGCGTGTTCCCTGTATAGTTTTAAGACATAAGATCAGCACTTGACAATTATTATTCAAGGTTAAACAAATTGAAGATGCCGCCATTTTTTCAATAGTTACTCGTCATTACACGTGCGTAACAGAGTAGTACGAAATTCATTATGAAGAAGAATAAATAACAGAATATGTAAAATTATTAGTATTTTTCTTCTAGTAGTTTATTTTTACGTTTTGGCGACATACATTCACCACCAAAATCACCTGATTAAACAGTCCCAGACTAGTTTTTGTCAGATTATTTGTATTATAAGGCACGGATTCTGGAAGAACATTAGAACAACATATGCCAATAAATCTAAATCCATCAACCGAACTTTTGAAAATGATATACTGAGGTAATCATTTGCCTCATATTATTAAAGATTTTATTAAATATTATTTATCAATTATCTTAAAAAATATTCTTTTCGGAGTGCCGTCTCTTATCGGAGGTTGACCATCGTCATGACAATCTTAATCCTGTTCACTATAGCGTGGAACAACTCAGAGTAGAACTGTACCCAAACAATTTCCGCAATATCTAAGCCAAGATATGTGAACTGTACATCTGCTTCGTTTATCATTTGTTTATCTCTAGATAATTTGTTGTGTTATAATGTATTTTGTGCCTCTCATTATGTGGCCGAGATACTACATCTTGCGAACATTCATAGTTTAAAGCAGTACTTGTTTCTTATAGATATACATACGCGTAAGCATTTCCACTTTACTAACTGATCAGTCCAGGGAATCAAAATTATACGGCTTGCATGGCTATATTTATTGGGGTCATCAATTTAGTGCTTATATAGTAGTATTGCAGGACATTTAAATCTACCTTAAAAACCTTTAGTAGTAATATCGCAATGGATTCTTGCCTTCTTGTTTCGAGGCTTCTATAGTTTGCACACCATGAGAAATTCGACATGGTGCGCATATTTTGGGTAATCACCTTTTGTTCTTTACTATATATATCTGAGATTTTTTTTGTTTGTTCTATATTATTTTTATATTTGAGCTAATGTAGATACCAAACTGCTGATGCATATTCTAATTTAGTTCTAATTAAGTAGTTCTATAAATTTCGCAGGATTTTGGTACTGTTAAATTCTTTTGATATTCTTATTATAAAACCGAGTAATTTGTATCAGTTCGATATCAAATGCGATGCATTTTCGACAAATGTGAGTCCGACAATATCAAATTAGATGACTAATTAAGATTTCCGCCTTCCTGTAATATGTTTAACGATATGATACTAACTTTTGAATTAATAAACAAATTAATTTTATTTCTCCTAGGAACTACAAAATGCATTATTTTATCGAATTATATTTTAAATAGACTTAAAAAATCATAGTAGCTCGCGGAAGATGCGATTAAAAAATGCGATTAAAAAATATATATTTGACATTAACGAATGATTGTGTCAAATTCGCGTGACTTTAACATTAATTCGTTCCGATTTTTCGTGATGACACTTCGTCTACATTCGGTTTTGTCATTTGTAAAACAGGTACTATTATACAAATTGAATCAATAAAAAAATCTTTTGTCAATGTTGTATATCCGTTTCCAAAATGGAGACATTGTTAGTTTATGTGCTGTATCGATATTACCAAGTGGAATACAAATATTTTGCCCGCATTTGAAATTTAAGAAGTGCGTGTTTCGCTTAACTTCGATGAATAAACTTCGATGAAATTATGTCTGGAAGTATGTTGAAAACTAGGATGTCAATAATTAATAACAAGTCGACATTTTACAAGACTTTGGACACTGCTAATGCTGCATGTAATACTGGCCAAATAACTCGATTGTAATTATATAATAATGACAGAATAATAATTCAAATAAACTTAAAATACACACAGTGATTAAAAACACCACATTTTGATATTTATTTGTAAAATGATTTCGTTTTTAATTTTTTTTCCATAAAATTGTATTTTAAACTTTTGGCTTATTCGCGTAATGAAAAATAAATAAAAATGTGTCATCTTTTTTGGCATTGTCCTGTGAGTTAGAAAATAACGACAACAATATGAAGACATGATACATTATGGGTGAGTGGAACTTTGAGGTCGGTGTGTAAAATAAAATAAAAATGTGTCATCTTTTTTGACATTGTGCTGTGAGTTAGAAAAGAATGACCAAAATATGAAGACATTATACATTTATGGGCGAGTAGAAATTTGAGGTCGGTTTCGTCTTCTAATAAATTGATCATTCCGAATCGATTCAATGTGGCGGGGTATTGTGATAGAGCTTTTGGTGTTGGTGGTTCTATGGCGTTCTATGACTTATCTGCCTCTTATATTGTTAGAAATAACTTGAAGACACCCCTTTTTGGGAGGTCTTATCAAAATGTATGATTATATATGAACACTACACACATGCACTACACCTAAAGCCGACTGTGTTACTATCGTGGATTGGAAGATCTACAAAGGTTTATTTGTACTTCATCTTTCCTTGGTAAATTTCAGCGGTTTTCTTACCTAATTTGTTTTTCTAAACATATACAGATCCGAGGTAGTACACGTTTTAATGGCCGCAGCTACTACATTCCTATCGTAACACTCGACTTATATATATTTATTTTTATCTGTTAATAATAGTAAGTTCGAGCCCCACGTTGGAGCGCTCTTGAGAGTGCTCTCTAAATGGCGCTATATAAATTGTCATTAATATTTGTAATGAAATATGATTAACCTCATTATTTCACATACATAATTAAGAACATCAGGTGAGATTTAAATCTTGATAATCTAGCATAAATTATTATTTGACACAATCAATATGACATGGATTTATTATTAGAGATAGCAACACTTCAAATCTGATTAGTTAAATATAATTTTGCCTTAAAACAAAATAACACTAGCCTAGCAATTCGTTCCCATTGATTTCGTCAGTAAAATCAATTTCCCGCAAAAGGGCTCGCTCACTCATAAATAATGAAAATACAAAACCGTTGAATATTTTATAAGAATACCAGATTCGCGCTTACCTGGGCCTATCTCGTACTTTTTGACCCTTTAATTATCGATGTCCTTAATATTAAAGGGATGTTTTGGAATCGGAAGAGTAAATACCATTTATTTTCCATCGTCAGCACAAGGTTTTCTCTTTTTGCATTCAATTTACCCAGTATGTTATAAAATAAAACATATGTATATATTCTCGTCAAGAGACCATACGTTTAATGTGATTGAAGGGCTTCTGTATTAAATACAAAATATCACCTATTATTGGTTGGTTACATTTATTGCGTTTTGTATGAAACATTTTTAACTTTTCTCCAATTAAACTGACAAAACGTTTATACTTTTTTTTCTTTCTATTTTCTGATTCTAGAATTAAAAAAAATGAATACTCGTAAATCTTAAACAATCAAGACGGCAAGACATCTTGAAAAACTCTATTAACACAAAATGATAAAAATGTGACGTATAAGATTATTATATCCACCGATATGCATTAACGCCGCATGACATGTGGAAGATAGTGCATTTTTCTTATTTTGAGTTCTTTTTCCTTCCGTATCGAAACCAGTAATTTCTCACTAAACAAACATTTGCTAGAAAAATACAATTTGAATGAATTTTGGCTTTGAGAGGGTTAACATCAAATTTGGTAGAATTTTGTTTATACGTTAAGATTTTATCCCCGCATTATAGCCGTGTGCTTCTAGGAAAATTGAGGAAATGTTAAGATTATTACATATCTCGTAATTCCTTCGCAAGGACTTGGTGATTTAATGCTCGTGTAGGCTTTGTTCACTTTAATATTCATATTTATATTTGAAACCATTTTTTTTCGAACGAATTCCTTTCTCTCGCTTCTTTCTCCCTTAAACCCTTTTATATCTGATTTATAAAAAGAATAAACATAAAAATGATGTCTAGTAGAATTTTATTGTTATAGGTATGCGTTTGATTAATAAGTATGCTCCAACTTTTCTTATTTTAATCGTATACTTCCAGATATTATCTCTTGGAATAAAATATCTAATTTCTCTATTTTGAAATATATTTTCTATACGTTGTTATTCTTTTTTGTGCCTTCTACAAATATATCTTACTTAATTATGATTTATTTATTTGGATTTATTTGTATCGTTAGGAGGTACATATTTTATTTGTAACTTGTATATACACATACACATGTGTATTCTATACTTTTTATTATATTTACTTGTAGATGATCTTTATTCGCTAAAAAGTAAATATATATATATTCGTTATACCGAACTCTTAATTACTCCTTTGTAGAATAAATGAGTACGTGAACTAATACCGAGTCGACTGGTGCAGGAAAGGAAATTAATGATTCATGCGTTCGAGAAAAACCATAGACACAATTTATGTCGTCTTTTTACGTATCGCTATATTATCAATTCGACTCATATAAGAACATAAATTAGCAAAATGGGGCCCTTCCCATATTTTATTGTTCTAAGATAATTGAGGAAATTTTTCGCGACTTTGTATCGGCTTGTATGAAACGAAAAAAAATATTTTTGGTTAGGCGCCTGTCTTCCGATCTAGGGGTTACGGGCTAGATTCCCCTTGGTAACCAATTTTATTAAAAAGAGAGTTCCAGTCGCGTTTTCACTTAATATATTTCTTGTTAGTTGGAACAGATTCCCATTTGGCAATACATCCGCCAGGGTGTGCTGTATACAATAAAAGAGTTATAAAAAAATACAAAATTGATAAACTAATTTTACTGGGTTTACATTTTTAGATATACAAAGTTGATCTATGCTTCTTCGATATTTCAAATAAATAAAAATATGCGTTTTATAAATTGGATCATTTCTGTATATACTTTATTTTATGTTTGATACAGGTTTAACCCAGTTACATAAATTCGTTTTCAAAATCAAAGTATAAGAAAATCATTAAATAGTTAAAGTCTAAAAACATGAATATTAATATAAATAATGATTACTTATGTTTCTCTGTGAAGTGGCTCAGTTATGTCTATAAATTTTACTAATGAGTTCAATCTTCAATTTACCCATCGAGATAGGAGGATATCAATATCGGAAAATTCGTTCAACAACGCCATACCGTGTGTGAGAGGTGACACTCTTAATAGCTAAGCCCGTGAATACGGGACTGAAAATAATCTTAATTCATGATGGCGTAAATGATTGTCAGGTACATTTAAAAAAGCATGTCAATCAACAAGGGCTCCGCTATTTTTTCCGCTAGTACTCGTAATTTGTTTATGTACAAACAAGTGCACAGACTATGTAATATCAACAAAATAAAACGCTTCCATAAATTGTCGGTTCCAAACTAAAGAATCTGCATACCAACATAACACACCACACGTCATTTTACACATCTTCATTTGCGATCTACTCGGCGCTACCTCAACTTCCAAGAGTTATCAGATGTGCACCGACCTTGATCACGTTAAAGAGATAATTGAAAAAAAAATGTTACACAGAACTCAGAATACACTTACGTCCTAATTTTCCTTTGTCTCCCTTCTTTTTTCCTTCGACGAATTTCTGTTCTCTAGTCCTACAATTTTGTTCCAAGATCAGTCATCTTTTTACTTCAATTTAAATAATAAAAAAATGTATACCTGTTATGGATTTAAAAAAATTACGTATCCGAGATAAGCTGGTTAGTTGGAAGAAATTTATGTAAACCAATAAGCACGTCAGATGTATCATGTATAACAATGTACACAAAGTAAAATAAAATAAATTATCTGTTTAATAATGGAGATTGTTTGCGAACTGCTTCTGGAAATTACGATTCGTTTATCAGATACTTCTTCCAGACTTCAAGATTTTTGAGTTTGAAGCAGGCACTCAATTAAGCCACGGCTATTTGACTCCTAATTTACCATGTCTGATGAGGGATATCGGATTTTCCCCCTCTTGTATTAGTGTACCCAGTATCATGCTCCATTTGGTACTTTTTGAAACGCGACACATTTTCAATGTCTCGTGTTTGAATGACATTTTACAACGCTGATTCGTTTGGTCTCACCATTGTGACGGAAGTTAATACTTTATTGTGTTGCGTTGCTTCACACGTGATTGGTTTCTGTGTAATATGATTAGCGGCAACGTACGAGTACGTCGGCCACGTGAAACCGATCCGTTTGCCGACCATTTTTCTTTCTCGCTCGGCTAAATGATGACTAGACTAAAAATGAGGTATTCCATTCCTTACAAAACAAAAGTATGAAATAATTACATAATCTTTCTTAAGTATTGTGAACCGATTGTCTTGTATTTTTGTATTACACTTTCGTTGTATACATTATAACCTAGCAGATTTATTTCCATGTGGCAATCTCGTCCAAGCAACCAGAAATGTGTTAAAGACGATTTTTGTTTATTATTAATCTAATTCTCTACGTATTGATGCCCCCAAAACTCATAGATTTTTTGTCGTTATATACTGTGTTTAGTTTTCTACATTTTGACTCTCTCTAGTAGATATTCGACATGGGATGCCAGAACGTAGCGAAGCACTGTCATCGTTTTCTATGTTTTTTTTTCTATCTTCAAGCCATAAACGTATGCTTAAGATAGATATTTAAGTTAAGTCTTGAGAAGAGTGCAAGAAAAAAATGCATGGAAAGCTCTTGTTTATACGATTCTCCAGTTCTTTAATCGTCCAAGTTAAGTTACTAAGAATTGGAACAACAACATACGTACTAAGTATTGATCGTGTCACTCTCTGTAAATATTTTGGTAAGTGTTCTCTTCGAAACTTGGCCCGTGTGGGCGTCTTTATCCGTCTACTATCCTTTTCTTGTTCACTGTTTTTATCCGGTTTCTTGATGGAATTCAACTCGAGCCTTTCATTTTAGCTTTCCACCTGTCTCTTGTTCGCTTTGTTTGTGTTTCTACTCTACTACTTCGTCTAGCTTGTATTGTTTGTCAAACCAATCTTGTAAACTATTCGTCCGACGACCTAATGGGACTCGGTTACCACAGCTGCAATGTATCAACCTAAAAATGATTGTCAATAAAAATAAAATAATTTAGAAGGAAATATATAAATATAACTAGTTCTCGTATTTATTTGTTCTGTTTATTTAATAAAAATGATAATTCTTTTTGTATTTTTGACATGTGTCAAGTGATCTTTTTAGGCCCTTTTGAGGTCTAATCTATCGGGGGTTTAACATAGTCGCAATATTTTCGTTACTGACACGCTGTAGTTCTGAATTTTAGTTTATTGTTTTGAGGACTAATAAGCGGATTTGTTTGATATGTATAATAATATAACCTACTCAACATTATTCAGAACTTTAATTTTTATAGCTTACATCTTAAATTAAGTAAATAAGCATTTGAAAATTCAAACATTATAAGACTTCCTCTATTCTGTCATATTTACCCTTCTTTTCATATCAGAACTGGCAAATCCCTCAACTACCTAGTGTTGCTTCGTGATCCTCCTAGAGTCCTCTCGGAAATACGCCAAATGAACGACTGGTTCAGTATGTGGTTCATTGTCTGAACCACTCCACATAAACAATGCGGAAGAGTCGACCGTCTCCCATCATGCTGAAATGTCATAATAATAATTTTATCCCAGCCAGTGTATAATTTGGTACAATGAAACACTAGCCATAATTTTGCGAAATATACACGAAAATATAACAAAGATAGTACATATAACAAAAAAATGGAACATATCGCCTTAAAAACAACATTAATCATAATATACGAGTATAACATAGGTTCAAAATCAATCATATTTGAAAAATATATGGAATAGTTACGAACAAATTGGTAAAAAAAATATATTTATCTCTTTTCTGTTGAAAGTACGAGTATGTAGTAGTTTTTTTACGCCTATGTTCAAAAATTGTTAACATGCAGAAACGATCCTCAATCAACCAACCATTCCAAATTAATTATGAGATTAATTTATACCGTACCGTTTTGTATTATAATATTATTTTGTTTCAATCGGAAGATTCGAGAATAAAAGTATTTTTTTTACGTTAGGGTTTCAAATTCCCAAGGCCTATTGTAATTTATTAACTACAATACAAATTAACCAGGACAGTCAGATGGAAAACGCGACCTTCATTTAGAAAAGGTTTATTTGTGCTTTATTACATTTTTTGTGATCATAAAACTGAGCATGATAATTATGGTAATCATTCGAATTAGATTATGATTACAATGAATACTTGGAATATACGTAGTTGTTGATATCTTTTTACTTAGCTCAATTAGTTCTAAGGATTTATTTGAGAATTTAAGGCACATTTTGGTAAATTACCTGAATAATCTTGGAACTGTAAGCTTCAATTCATAAAATTGGTTTAAAAGTTAATTATTAAACTTAGTAGAAATATTTTTTACTGTTAATTTTCATAGAATACGAGTATATTATATAGTTTTCGTTTTATAACAGGATTCTTAATAGTTTTGTGGGAAGTAAGAAATTCATTTAATATGTTAAAAAATGGACTGTTTGGAGAAAAATATGTGGAAGCTGATAAGATGATAGTCCATAACATTATTTTAATACCAACTTTGATGCATAAGAGTGAAACGTGGACATTGAAATGAGAAAGGAATAAATGCTGTTAAAATGCGTGGAATGAGAAGAATACACGATTACAATATCTGACAGAATACGAAATGAAGGGATAGCACTCAAAGATGGTTTAGGCATGTAAAACGAATGAATGAAAAGAAGTAACAAATCAAATACACAATGCAAATGTGAAGGCGTGGTTGGGGAAAACCAAAGAAAGTATGGTTGGATCATGTGAATGATATTTTGAAAGAACGAAATGTACACAGTCAGAGAATGCGAAGGAGTGAAATGTATGGGTGTTGAGGAGGCAAAAGTTGTGTTTCGAAGGTAAAATTTCGTTCTCGGCCCGTGCCTACCCCGACAGGGAATCGGCATGATGATATATACGTTTATAAATTATTTGACGCTGTTGATGTTTGTTTTAATAGACAACCAATCTTATAAAATAATTTAAATAATATTATTTCCACGTTATAATTTTACAATACTTTCACGTATCAAAGCTTGAACCGCGACAGAATTCTCAGCAAGTTTTTTCCTCGCAAAGTGCACTCTTTGGCCTTGACTGGTGCCCATATAAAGGGATGCACGCTCGGCTAGTTTTGATTTTCGCGGCCGCCTCCGTCGAACGATTCGCTGAGCTGCTGTGCTGAGTGAAGAATGTGGAAGCGATAACCGTTCCTTGAGCCTATGCAAATGCACATGATAGCGATCTATATGAGTCAAGTGAACCGTAACGTTCTCAGCCTGTTATAGCTGTCTGGTGTCCAGAGAGATTCAGCACATATCGTATCGTCTTAAGAGTATGTTTACACTTTTAAGTTTTAATGAAAAATAACAATTATTTATTAATTGAGTTATGAATCAATTACGAACGTATGTTACCTCATTGGTGATTTAGTTTGTATTGAAATGAAAATACTTATTTGGATAGTATATGTATTACGTTGAGAATCGATAACCGTACTAAGATTAATAATTAAATGCAAATCATAGTTATTGTTCTTAGTCAATTGATTCGTTTTGTTTGCAGTATTTTCTATCTGTTGAGTCAATATAAATACATACATTGTTTCTTGTGATGTTGGACGTTATATTTAACAAAAGTAATCATTTGTTTGCAAATTAAAATATCGAACTTATTTATACTTAACCCTTTTAATTCCACGGGGCCGATTATCGGCCCCAACTGGTGAATGCGAAAAATACCACGAGGCCGATCACCGGCCTCAAAGTTTTCATACAAGGTTTTATGTTGAATGAAAAAAAATATTTTTTTTTAATGAAACATGAAAATTACTTATTTTACACTCTACAGGGAGGTCTCCACAAAAAAATTAAGGTTTTAAAACTAAATATTAACTGAGATAAAAAATTTAATATAAAGTACTGTTTTTTTTGTCAAACAATGCTTGGGATTTTTCGTAAATTTTATGCAAAATATGCTGGGATTACGATACACGACTGATACACATGGGATTACGCTGGGATTACGATACACGACTGGGATACACGACTGATTTTATCAAAAATAAACAATTAAAAAAAATATCAATATTTTAGTACTAACTTTGATGTATGAGGGTAAAATATGACGTTGAAAAAGATTTAAAAGAATACACGGCTTTACGGTATATGATAGAATTTTAAAGTGATAAGAATAAATATGAACTTGCGCCTGATGTTGATAGGATGAAGAAGAGCTCTCTTAAATGATTTGGGTGTGTAGAAGGAAGAAATGAAGAAATTCTGAAGAAAAAATAACAATTATACAGTGAAAATGTGAATGAAAAACGTGGTACAGAATGGTTAAGGAAAGATGATTAGACCAAATGAATCATATTTTGACATAAGGAAATTCTAAAAAATCGTATGGAGGAGGCAGGCAAATGATGTGTGTCGGGATAGAAAGTCTGACACTCTTCTCGCTGCCAATCCTGACAGAGAAAAAGTGTGACTGTATGTGCGAGTATATATGTCCCTGTTTAAATAGTTTTTTATTTAAAATATTGTTTACTCGTAGATTAATGATGATTTATGTTTTATAGCACGTCTTTAAGTAATTGTCAAATTTATTGTTATTCTGAGATGTTTTGAGCATCAAGTGAACGTTAAGAAATTTATGTCATTTATTTGAATTCCATATATAAGTAAATCAAGCGGGGAACTCATTTCTCATATTCATTTCTAGAACAAAGAATATATATTTATCAGTAATAGTAAATAAAAGTACATTTATCAACAATAAACAATGTCATTATGTCTGAAGCTCATTATTATGCACTTTTGCTATTTAAATAATGTAAAATTGATAATGTGTATTTATTAAACGTCATCATGTCTATATCTCGATGTTTTATATAGAAAAATACCGGCATAATATTCATATTGAATAAAATGTATAATATGAGTAAGCACTATTGAATCATCACACACCAAATACTCGTATGTGACATACTCGTATTGTACCATCTTGGAGTTATGCCATTGCGGTGGATTATCGCGTGTTTATTGAGGGTTAGGTAAGGTTGTTTGATATATTGTAAGCGAAGATTGTTTGTGTTGTTATTGAATTATTTAAGTACTAAATAGCTTTAAAAAGCATAAATACGAAATATTTGACATGTAAAAAAAGGAAAATGTTTTGCGCTTGTCAACAACAACAGATGCACGAGTTGAGAATGTTTTTTTGGCTTATATAAAATACACCTTATAAGCTCCACTAAATAATTTCAAGTGCGAGTGTTTAGATATTTATTTAAAACCGGAATCTTTATAAGTTAGGCATTTATCAGAATATTGGCACTTGTATCGGTGGTTGGGTACATATCTTGATAATTATAAAATAATGACGTCCGATGGTAAATCCAATGGGAGTGGGTAAGAAAACATACCGAGGTAATTATTAAAGACTGCTGTTGCCTCTGCTTAGCGGCCTTAAACGGTAATATTTACAATACAAGAAATGGTCTTTATATTAATTAGCAAGAGTACTGATGCATTCGAAGAATGGGAGAAGCCTTTTGAAAAATATCAGCCATGAATTACCCAAAAAGTCCATCTATGGCTTTTTTAATGTAATGATTTCAGGTGATAATCTTCAGGACTTAGTTGATAAAACGCTCGCTTCCATCCGTATGGTTTCGGTTCATAAAAAAAATAAAGGGTCTTATTGTCTGGTAACAATGTTTGCGTGCACTAGACGTGTGCGAGTGTTATTGCCTCTTCATTGCGGATATTGCCAAAAAGTATTATAACATACTGCGAGTTTCGTGTCTACTCCAGTAGTTCCAACCTGAAGGCGCGGTTAAAGGAACCAAAGACAATGTTGTCTCCCGGTTATACATTATCTTTGATATGTCGCCAATTCGGATTTGTTGGTACAGTATGAATGAAAAATGGGCATATATTTATTTTCAATTCTGCTGAGAAAAGCTCTTTAAAGTGGTCTAAATCAGCTACAATATACTATTATCAATTTCACGCTGGTTGTATGCATTAACAAACCTTTGTCATTATCCTTCAACTTTTATTCCCCCCCCCCCCCCCCTACTCGTCTCACCAAAGGTTTGGTTTTCCAGAAATTGTTGCACTGCAAATGCAGTAAGTTGTGGTTTTGAGTAATCATTTAAGTATTTTTATCCAACGCCTTTTATTTTACTGCGTTCGGATCTAATCACTGAAGGATTATAGTTTTGCGGTGAAAATGATATTGAGGTGTAGTAGACTTTGCGGTTACTGATGCATACATCCACGTGAATTTACCTTCACTTCTGCTATTACACGAGATTTTATTTCATCTTTTGTGCAAACTGATTCATTGTTTCAATCAATCCCTTCCTTCGTTCGAAATAAAAAAGATAGACGATTTTTTTCATTCCTCTTGACTTTGTTTTACTTAAATTTAAACAAATATCTATTGTTTTTTTTGTGAAGTTTGTTATGGATTAAACATTTTAATGTATCCAAGTTGGTTCCAATAAGCCCGCCTATGCACCATGTACACAAAATAATTACAATAAATAAAATTAAAATAAATAACAAAAATATTACCATGGAAATCTTATCGTTGTTTATTGGTCCAAGTCATTTAAAGACTTACATCATATTATGTTTGAAAATTAGTTAAAATTAATACACACATTTTATCATCCAGAACCAATGAAGTGGTGATCGTTTGACCAACTTAAGTCAATATTTGGCCCATTTTACAGCTTTAACAGGTGATCACTCTATTCGAAGGTTCCTCCAAACAGGTATTGAGCACATGTGTTGTTCGGGGTTTAGGGCGTCATTATGCCTGTAGGGTGAATATAACGAGTGCAGTAACAGGTGGCCCACGTGTCCTGCCCCAGCACCTGTCGAGGGCGTCGTTTTGTGTTAATCAAAGCTTTCTGACTTGGCCAGGTGGGACTATGCTTTCCCTACTTATTATTAAGGGCTACATTGTATTTTAAACATCACGATGTTATCGAGTGTCTGTTGACCCCCGTTGAAGAAATATTTTTGTTAAGTGGTGATGTTATTGTTTAGGACAGATGAAGTACAATCGATTTATTGTAGTATTACGCTTTCGTTGTTCCAGTGCAACCTAGCGGTTTTATTGCCACGTGACAATATCTTACAATCAATCAGAAAGATGTTCGAGAGGCTTGAAGAGAAAGCATACTTGACACCTTTTGTAAAAAATTGAGTACACACAAGAAACGAACCCGCAACTTCCACAAGACTTACTAACTGGGCCACGGAGGTCTTCGATTATCAATTCTAATCGTATTATTATATTTGGAGATTTTTCTTTAGAGCTCTCAGAAATGTTGTGGTGAATTCCCGTACACAAAAATATTTTAGATAGACGATATTCGTATTTTAAGATGGAAAAAATATTAGTGAAGTATCGCCGAGGTCCAGAAAGGCTGAACAATACAGGAGTCTCTGGTTTTGAAATGCATAAATATACCGCTGGAAGTTCTATAAAAAACGGAAAGATAGATGAAGTGAATGACTCAAGAGATGCATTTGTACAAAAAATATCACAAGTTTCTATTGGGGATTGTGATGTTAACTTTCACTATATTTAATGTGCCTGGAATAACTGTTTATCCGCTTCGAACTATTCACACACATATTCCTGGATCAAAATATTCGTGTATTTCTGTACTCGATCGTATCGCTGGGATTTTTTTGTGATTCGATCAACCATTTTCTCCAAAATTGATTGTTGTTTTATAATCGTTTTTTTTTTATTTTTGTTTCAGGAGTAACAATGCGGGAAAAGAAAGGAGGTGCTATGAGTAAAATGCAAAAATTGAAAAAGCGGTTATCATTGAGTTTTGGTAGATTATGTGAGTATATTTTTTTATCTCTTTCTAAGAAGATTTTTAACACATTGCTATTGTTTAACGCTTGATTTTAAAATTTCGGCTTAGGACACGTTAAAGGAGTATTTCTGTAGATGGCTATTCATAAGAATATTAATTCAATCACGACCCAGAATTGAATAATTGGAACCAACCCTATTTTTTACTGGCGTAAGAGAAATTTATTGTAAAAGATTAAATATTTGCATCGTATATAAGGTCAATATTATATAATCAGCATACGTAAATATTTTGTGTACATTAAATTGTAATTTTTGGTATTTTTGTTAATATTATTGTCATTATTGACTGGAAGCATATATGCTGTCAATATCTATATCAAGCCAAACTCATGTGTTCATAAGTGTAATTAGTTTTAAACTTGTAATTATAATCTAAACGTTGATTTTTTTATACTATTGAATTTTACTATGTATAGTCATATTTTTGCAGTTCACTTATAATGCTGGTATATCTACACAACTATTATCCTTATTAATACAAAATACTTCTCAACACCTTTATTAACTTATATTATATCGTTATTTATTGTACTTACTGTTGTTAGGTATTCAGTTCATGATATTCCATTTAAGCATTTTAATTAAAAACTCGTCTTGGAATTCGGTAAACAAGCTGATATCTAGGCTTTCAAGAAACTGTTATGATTGGATGAAGCAATTTGTTAGCAACATGGCTTGCCGGAACCCTCCTTTGTGTTTATTTTACCGTGAATAATTGAGGCTGTTAAAGGGAGTTACTTCGGTTATTGCAGTCCGATAAACATTATTCAACTCTGACCTTTTCAGCCGGCGAAATCATTATTAATTGCAATGCGAATATTGAACAGATATTTAACCTCTTAAATAAACACGATTAAACCCAGAAACTAACTTTGATATTACGTATTGAAAATAAAATCATATTGCCGAAATAGCTATAAATAAGGCTTTCAAGGTTTGAACGTTTGGCAAATAGTAGAAGTTTGATTTAACGTTACTTAATCACTAACATGCGTCTAGTTTTTTGTATGTGTTCATCGTTATAAAGTATTTTAATTTTTTCGTTTAAGAAATGTCACAGAAACTTTTTTCTTCTTAAATTTAATTATGTTCTAAATAACGTTTGGCGTTTCATTGTTTCCTAGTAAAAACATCTCTGTCCGTCAAGATGTGAACAATTACACATCCCACCTCATTCCACAAGTGTCAGTACTCGCATGTCATTGGCCGATTTATTAGTTTATGTATGTAAGTTCATCTAGAGACCGGCATCTTGGTTATCAAGAATATTAAATTATTTGTCTAGGCATAATCATCACTTTACTGGATTAAATTTTCATTTATTTGCTATAATGTACAGGTCTTTTATTGACCATTAAAAATAGTTATAATATTTAAATTAGAATTTTGAGTGCGCATGAATACAAAATCAACGTGTTGCAAAAAATTTAAACACGAATCATTTACGAAAAAAATATCAGAAACTTTCGTAAATATTTAACTAGTATTAAGTTAAATACACTAATTATAAAGATTTTTATGTTATTATATTGCGAATTGCATGAAAATATTCCGTCTATGGTCTGTTGAGACTTGAATCATTTTGCTAATCTACTGTTGCAAACCCATCGCACCTGACCGTGTAGTTGAGCACAAATTACTTTTTGAACTCTGAAAACAAATGCCTGCATCGGCCACTTCCCGTGCGGTAGCTTAACCGAGACCATTTTTAGTCATTTGTTATAATTAGCTCAATTTTCTGGTGCATTCTTGCTTTTAACTATCGATTGCTAATTTTTCCAGAATTATCTAGGAAGATCGTGGTTAGCCTACTTGTCTTGTACATACCGTTGATTTCTTGAGACTGGCCTCATTGTCCATTCAGTGAGTATCCCAGATAATAATAAATCAAATATGTTAAAAATTTCTTGGTTATAAATAAAAGCTTAGTATAGATCCACTACAACGCTCAAAAAGTCTACAATATATTACATACATACCATCACGTCGTCTCACTGTCGGGGTAGGCAGAAATGAAAGAGCGCCAGACTTTCCTATTGCGACTCACATCTTCCGCCTCTTTTACCTTTATACACCTTCTCATACATCTATAGTCCCTCCGATTTTTTACATATCCTCCTTTCAAAATATCGTACGCTTGATCCACCCATACTTTTCTTGGTCTTTATATTTCCACTGTATATTTGTTGTGTTGGTCTTTCTTCATTCATTCGTTCTACGTGCCCAAACTATCTTAGAAGGGTCTTCTTCACCTTGCTCAAGATGTATTCTTTTAATTGCAGCATTTCTACAGCATTTATTCGGCTCTTTACAGTCTCTTATTCTGTAATACTATTACATAATAAGAGATTATTCGAATATACTTATGATTATATAATATAATCTTGAAAATAATTAGTTAAAATAAAAGTGTTGATAGTTCCAGAACGAATTTGAAATGTGTTGAAGTTTTCTTTGAATCGGTTAATTTCTATTAAGAATGAATACGCTTGCTTGCGTTTCGTTGTTTACGGAATATTGAATCATACATTTTCACACAATTGAAGATTTCAGAATTGAATATTCATTCAACGGTAATGAGTTTAAAGAAGTTACGAGCATTATCATTTTCGCTTGTAAATCAAGAATCGAAAATGCCCTTCATAATTTTAATTCATTAATTACATTATTCAATTCAAATTTTATGGTGAATTTTCTTCATAAACATCTACAGCTAGCACATATTTGAAAATAACGAATGTTTAATTACCCTCTTAATCGAATATTGTTGACTTTAATAAATTGACGACCTTCGTGACCTAGTTGGTAAGACGTCTGTCTTTCAACCCGGGGATTGTGGGCTGGAAACCAGATTTTTAAAGTGTTCCAGTTTGATTTTCATTTAAGGTCTCTTGAACTTCTTTCTGGTTGGTTGCAAGGAATTGTCACATGACAATAAGCCATATCAAAAATATTTTGAGGTAACGGGTATGAATTGCATAAATCTTGAAAAATGTGTCCGAAATATTAAATACTTTGATGTTAGGCGATTTAAAAAGCAAATCGAAATATTTATTTTTCAAATTGTAACATAACGCAATGATTTGTAAACTACGCTTGCAACTTTTGCGTTGCTACATATTATCCGTACTTCTCTATGGTGTTGAAGCATGGACACTTACTTACTCGACAACTCCACCACAAAGAAACTAGAGCTTTTGAAATGTGCTATCGAAAAATGCTAAGAATCTCTTGGGTTGACGAAGTCCGATGACATTTTGAAACGGATGACTAAATATAGAGAACTATTATTCACTATCAAAAGGAGAAAGTTCGAGTACTTTGGACATTAAGTGTGAGGAGAAAATATGAGATCTTTCAACTGATGTTGTAGGGGAAAAATCAATGCGGAAGTGTGGGAAGAAGGCGCATCTCTTGGTTCAAGAACTTACGGGAGTGGTTTTGATAGTTGTACTTTTTTTGTTCAGAGCTGCTGCCCCAGGGGCAAGATAGCCAACCCCCGAAAAGGAACAAAAACTTGAATTGTGAAAAGAATAAAAACGCAAGGGTACCCAAGAATCGCTAAAATTAAAATCATTTCATGGGTGATGATAAAGGAAAAGAAGTATACAAACAATAAAGGATTAGAAAATGAATTTAAATGAAAGCGACATCGCGATTAAGTGAGTGGTATGCAGCTCGAGATGAACAATGCGTGCGCCACATTGAATGCAAACAAAGCATACATTAAAATTCAAGTCGTATCCACAAGAACCGAAAGTCCCGCCATCTACCATCCAGCAACGTGCAGCACTGTGTGTGTCGTGCACCGCGTTAATGTGCGTTATGCGTGCCGTCATCGCGTAGCGGCGGTGCAACGACCCTTCAACTTCTGTTGGGATATTATGTAAACGAAATCTGCAAAGATGAACTTATGACGAAACCGATATTAAATTATTTAATGAAATATTAAGTATATTTTATCTTGTGATCACTGGAACTAGTACTAATTATATCGCCTTTTACACACCATCATGCCATTTTCTTGTTGGGATAGGCAGAAAGGAATATTGCTATTTTTTCTATTAGACCTACTTCGCTTACTCTACATCCATACATATTTTTAAATAACTCGTTGTGTCTCTTACTCCTTACCTTTAATTATTTTAAGATTTCTTTAAATTCGTCCAATTACATCACTCATCCGTTCAACAGGTCCTTTTCACATTATTTTTTTTGAAGAATTTAAATATAATGTTGTACAAAAAGTTGTTCAAAAACATAATGCATCTGTTCCTCAGTTTAAAATGTCAAATGCACCATCGTCATCACCATACGTCATGCCCCCTATTGAGGTAAGTGACACATCTTAATTTAACAGATCTCCACCTTATTCTATCGTGTCGCACATACGAGTATTTCGCTTCTGCCACGGCCATACACTTCGTCATGCATAATTTCCTATTATAAAGTCTCTTCATTCTTTTACATAATTGGATCGTGATCGATTTATTTGGTCGTGCCATGTTTTTCTAGGTCTTCCCAAACTTTTTGTGTTTTCTATACTACGAGTACAGATATCGCTGATATAGGTTAATTTTGTATATTTGAATAAAAATAAATTAACAATAAACTAAAAAATCAATCCACAATGATTAAACCATCAAAATGGTTTCCATCCAAGTGGCTTTACAAGAGTTTGTTTGGCCATTCTTAATGATGCTTTTCTCAGCTTCCGCCGTCTAAGCTAGCCTCAAGGACAGGCCCGCGGCGTGGGTGGAGGTGCCTGGGATTATTGTTTTGATTTCGTGTCTGCAATCCTTTCACTGCTAATAAAATCTGCAACGAGAGACGTTTTAAATACACTAACATTAATATTAACCTTGCTTCGTTCTATCAAAATAGATTCGTTTGGATATTGTCTTCCGAATTGAAACATCAAGCTTTCATTCGTTTTCTTTTAATGATTTATCGTATACAAATAGTCAATTTGTTTGTCTTAATTTTGAAGACCCCAACCAATGCGCTGCTTAAGACGGAGAAAGGATTCCAGTCGTGTAGAAATAATGAATGATGAAAACTCCACAAAATCTGTACAAGTTGTCGTCGTTGCTGGCCCTAGTAGTCGACGATCCCCTCACCATTTAAACGTCAATTCTGTTGGGAAGCGAAGCTGTTTCGGGGAGTTTTGTTTTAAGTGGGTGAACCGTTGTACACCAGCTCACTCACTGGCCACACCGTTATATTGGATCCAATGTCATACCGAAGGGAGGCGATTGGAGAACATCGGCATGTTTTTTTTCTCCTTTTTTTTGAAAGAATGAATACGACCGAAGTCATAAATATCCTTATACTTCTAAATACTAGAAGGAAAAAATGCCTGTGTCATTCGACGGGAGTTGTATATAAGGTACAAAAAAATTCAAAAGACCTAGAAAAATCTTGTAGAAAGAAATTAATAAAATTTTCATAATATGAGAGTATGCATGACGAAGTGTGTGGATTTAGCAGAAGCTGAAGGTGTGTGTGCTAGAATTGATTACAGATCTGTTCTTTCTCCCTACCCTAATAGGGACATGGCGTAATAGCGATGAAAAAAATTGTTGTATATATATTTTAACTCTGTAAAAGTTGACATTTCATGTATCGTCTTGTGTAATAATGTCGACGGAAAATTTCATTTAAAAAACGATAAAAAGTACCATTTCCCATTTCAAAGAAATGGTGCTTTTCATCGTTTCGTTCAATTTCGATTGGTTCGTTATATTATCACGACGCTAACTAGCCAATAAGGTAAAGAAATACATTATATACGGATAATTGAGCTCTGCCCACCGTGATGCGTCTGTGAATTATGTTAGTTCCGCATTTTTATTCTATCCTAAAAATAACACCAGCTCGTCAAAACACTAGTAATAATGGCAAACAAGGACTAGGCGGTAAGGAATAAGGAATAAATGAGTGTGAATGCGCGCCATTGGAATAAAATTCATCTTCTCTGCTGTCAGTCATGCGGATGATTACCTGATTTACATATTCCATCACTTGGAGCCTTTGATTTTTCTATTACCATTTAAATTGCCTTCAGTAAAAATATTTCACAATAATTATACAACCAAAATAAAAACAAATATTTTTACGTATTAATTTACTATGTTTAGGTGTTACGTAAATAAAGATGTAATTTATTTGATAAACGTGGTATTATTTCAAATTTCGATAGCAAAGGCATACTGTGATTGCGCTTCTAGTAAAACATCGATCAATAAGTCCCGGGACTAACCAACAGATGGCACCTCTAATAACAAATCCATTACCAACCTTTAGAAGTTACGTGTCAAACTTTCATGAAATTCCGACTTTATGTCATTAAGTTACAGTGGTTTAAGTGACGCTTCTTTTGCTATTTTCAAAACAATGGAAAAAACTGAATTTCGTGTGTTGATAAATAAAACATTGCTTTTTAATGGGAAAAAATACCGTTCAAACTCAGCGATGGCTTGAAAAGTGCTATCCGGGCTCTGCTCCGTCTAAAACATCCATTTATCGGTGGTATGCTGATTTCAAACGCGGTCGTACAGACGCAAATGATGCTTAACACTCTGGTCGTCCAAATGAGGCTGTTACACCAGAAAACATAAAAAAAAACTCAAAATCGTGATGGAAAATTGCAAAGTAAAGTTGGGTGAGATAGCGGACATCCTGAATATATCATTTGGTAGTGTTTACACTATTTTGCATGAACATTTGGTCATGAAAAAGCATTTTTCGAAATGGGTGCCGCGTTTGCTCACAATGGAACAGAAACAACAACGGATCGATGATTCAGAGCGCTGTTTGGCACTGTTCACGCGAAATAAACAGGAGTTTTTGCGTCGGTATGTGACAATGGATGAAACTTGGATCCACCACTATACTCCGGAATCCAATCGGCAGTCAGCTGAGTGGAGAGCAGCCGGTGAAAGTCGTCCAAAGCGACCAAAAACTCAACAGTCGGCCGAGAAGGTTATGGCCTCCGTATTTTGGGATGCGCATGGTATAATATTCATCGATCACCTTGAAAAGGGAAAAACCATCAATAGCGAATATTACACAGCGTTATTGGAGCGTTTGAAGGCAGAAATTGCAAAAAAAAACTTACCCATATGAAGAAAAAAAAAGTTCTTTTTCATCAGGACAATGCACCGTGTCACAAGTCGATGGTAACGATGGCCAAATTGCACGAGTTGAACTTCGAATTGCTTCCGCACCCAACGTATTCTCCAGATTCGGCCCCGAGTGACTATTGGCTTTTCGCAGACCTCAAAAAGATGCTCCAGGTAAAGAGATTTGGCTCCAACGAAGAAGTGATTGGCGAAACTAACGCCTATTTTGAAACCAAAGATAAATCGTTCTACACGACTGGCATATAAAAGTTAGGAAAGCGTTGGAATGAATGTATCACTCTTGAATGAGACTATGTTGATGAATAAATAAGAATTTTGGCAAACAAATGTTGTTTTAGTAGTTAGTCCCGGGACTTATTGATCGATGTGTTATATAATATAATCAACTCATCATTGCTCACTAGCTTGGAACACCCAAATTGATTGATGAATAGCCATTTAAAAAAGTAATTTTTTATATATTTTTTATTATTATTTCGTCGGTATTGAACGAAGAAAAATGAGTGAAAAGTTATTTTGGAGAACAACTTTATAATGAACAAATTTTAATCAAAAATCTTAAATTTCAATATGTATAGTAATACTGTTAAATATTTTTTTTCTATTTAAAACAAACTTCATAAGTAAGTCATTAAGAATGTCATCTTCATAAGTACTAGTTTCTATTTCAATATGCCCCAGTACTCTTAAAAATGCCTTATTTTGCTTTTTTATATGTTGACCTTCACTTAATTGATTCAGAAAAAATGTATTAATTCCAACAAATTGTATTGCATGGATGTGTGAACGAATATGTGAGATAAGGACGATAACGTAATAGCCTAGCCTAGGGGTCGGCAAATCGTGGCTCGTGAGCCGCATGCGGCTCTTTTCATAGGCATTTGCATTTGCGACTCTTCAATTCGAAAGAGAGAAATCCAATTTGATCGGCATAAGCAGACAGTTGCGAAACAAATGCCTGAAATAGAAACAATTATATTTGATACATGGAATAGTTTGCCTGGAACATATGACGCAATAAAAGAACTAGCACTTGCCATTCCCACAATCTTCGTCTCTCCTATTTATGGGAACAAACATTCTCTTCCATGAATCAAATAAAAAATAAGTTAAGAAGTACATTAACCGACGATAATTTACAATCATGCCTAAAATTGAAAACAAGTAGTTACTTGCCAGACATAGTAAAGCGATGCGAGGTCACCGTTCTAACTAGTAGACTTTACAAAGCCCAAAAAGTTAGTTATTTAGGTTATCTTGGTTTATAAGCAGTGCACTGAACTACTGAAGCTTATAACTCCCATATACCATATAATAGAGTATTCTTCTAAGTAGCCTACGTCTGTATTGTGAATTTGAGTTTTAAATAAAAATCTCGATTTTATTTCGCTTTTTTTCGTCATTAATATTTATATAGCTACAGTAAAAATTTATGTTGCGGCTCTACGAAATTTTTGAGATTCTGTTTATTTAATATTTGGCTCTTCTCACTAGAAAGTCTGCCGACCCCTGGCCTAGCCGGTATCCGGTAGAACGCTTGTTTCCCAACCCGAGGGTGTCGCGTTCCATTCTCAATTGTATCAAAGAAAAGGGTCGTAGTTAAGTGTTTCACGGCAGGCATTTTAACATATATCTGGGGGGCAGGAGGGTATAGCATATGACAATAAACTCGCCAGTTTGTACTGTATACAAAGGAATGTAATGTATTAGAATTATATCTCAAAAGTATAAATACAACAAAAACATTCCATCAATCCCAATACATCAATCTAATTTTTATAACGCAATTAAATATTTTCAAACACAAACAAAAAATTAACCAGTAACCAGAAATCCGATAATATAAAATAAATAATTATTAAAATGTTTATGGATAACGAATATAAAGTCCTGCCACTTACCGGAACCATTAATCACATCGTTAAACTTTAAAAATACAATAAATCCAAACGAATGAGCGTAAATATATTCGTTGCGAGATCAGTATTGTATTTCCCGTATTATTCTCGTTCAATCGTGTAATATATTAAACGAACAACGTGGCGTGTTTGTATGTATATATTTTTTATCGTCTTTCACTGTAAAGGTGTTCGCGATTTACAAAGTAAAATACGTATTGTACCAGACAGGTACAAAGACTGTAGCAATAGGTTGTTGGTTGCCGCGTCGCGCTCCGAGAATCGAGGTAACGAATTCCGTTTCGAAGATCCAGCAAAAGAAGAAGAAGAGCAGGGAGAGATTCCTCTCAGGCAGTCGATGTAGGGAAGCGGGTCTCAAGTAAAAACACGGTAAAGTCGGTATTACTGAGAATATATTTCAACGGAGTGGTAGCGAGAAGTGATGTACAGTGAGAAGTGCTTTACAAAATTGCAGCCCCTTCTATATTAATGGTCAGTCGGCCGTCAGCAGCGCCCATTGTCCGCGAAATACGACAACTTTCGGGGTCCGGGCCATGCTTACGCCGACTGAACCTGGACCTACCCCCGATCGCACCGCTTTGCAAGTTACATATTTCCAACGCGGTCGCGAGTACGATCGGAGTCAAACAGACATATATTTTACATAGGAAATTCTACACATTACTACAACGAATATAGAATTACATGACAGTTATACATATACAGGTATGGAAACAGACAAATACAAGTTCACATCCACCCTATACATATACAGAAACGTTAGAATGAATTATAACACGTACATATTTGCATACATGATATAGCATTTGACATATACAATTACAGGAACTTAACAGATTTACATACAGGAACATTGAATTATGAACATTTACATAGACAAACACAGGAACATTAGATTATACAAGAGCAAAGAATAGCATACAAGTTCAATAATACAGATCTACACACAGTGTCTTTTCGTATCACATACACACACACACGGGTGATGGCACACGTCCGATACACGTATAACACACAATATATAAATGTTACAAGTTCGATTGCCGAGGAGGACGCCCACAATATTGTGATATGTTTTTCGTCACTATTTTGGTTTAAATTTTCCACCCACATATTTCATATGCAACGAATAATGTGCTATTAAATATTTGAGGTTTTATATTAATGTCGATGTCTTTTCAGAAGCTGTGCAAGTTGACGAAATATAATATATAATAGGAATATTCACAAAATCAAAAGCATCTCGCGTTTATTATTCATTCTTTTTGAAACAGCAACAAGTAGAACACGTTTATAGTGCTGTTTTGTGATAATATATCACCTCAAGACCGATGAATTCCGTGACCTAGTTGGTAAGAAGCTTGATTTCCACCTAGGGGTTTCGGGTTTCATTTCCGATTATACAAAAAAAAAAGGTTTTCATCTCGTAAAAGAGTACGTTTAGTAACAATATTTGCACGCGCAGAGAACGTGCGCGAGCGTTGGTTACACGTGCGAAAATGTTGCCAATACGTGCCGGGGACTAACCGCGAGTTCCGTGCCTAGTCCACCCAAAGGCTCGATCACTGGAGCCCAATATAATCTTGTCTCCCGAACACTCTTCAATATGTCTGAATTACCAATCAAAATGTTGAAGGGTACCAAAGGAAAGAAGATACTTTGTTTTTGCAGTTTATGAGCGCCATTAAACAAATTGAGATGAAATTATGACAAACCTGGATAAAAATAATTCACCCGACTATTGGTACTTGTAATGTTGCTTCTGGTGTTTGGACTAGATTATTCAAATAAAATAATGGCATGATGATCAATCGAATGGAGTTAGAAAATAACAAATCCCGAGACAATTTTAAAAACTAACGCATAGATTTAAATTTTTGTTCCGTGAATTTATCGTGGATACCCAACTACATATGTACATACCATCATGCCGTTTCTCTATCGGCGTAGGCAAAGAGTACAGAGCGCCTGACTATCCTATCTCGACACGCATCCTTCGCCTCTTCTATACACCTCATTCAACTACTCGTACTATGGTTTTTATGACTTTTACGTTTCATTCTTTCAAAATATCCTTCATTTGATTCAGCTATACTTTCGTTGTCTTCCTCTACCACGCCTTCCTCTTGCATTTACACTTTATATTTGTTTTTTTAATTTTCTTCATTCATTCGTTTTACATGCCCAAACCATCTCAAAGTGCTCGTCTTCATCGTACTCAAGACATTCCGCATTCTGTCATACAATCTGTCATGTCATACAGTCATGTATTCTTCTCATTGCACGCATTTTTATACCATTTATTTGGCTCCCCTTAGTCTTTTTTCACGTCATCGTTTCACTCCCATACATCAAAGTTGGTACTAAATACTTAAATACTATGGTGGTCTATCATCTAAGCTGATTTTTATACTGTCTGATTCTTTTCACTGCACGCCGTTCGATGTCGTAACTCTTCCATCATCTGAGAAAATACTACCCATGTAACAAAATTTCTCAACTAGAAAATGTACCTACATTTTTTATTTTTTATAGATTTGAGGTTTGATCATTGGATGGCTTTATTTTTTCTTCTTATTTTTACGCAAAGTTTTTTTCCCAGCATAAAATACATAGGAGTATACAAAGGTTCGAGTATTACTCGTATATCTCAAAGTGGGCATTTTTCCTCAAGTTTTCGGACAAAAAAAATTCATCCAAAATATGTGAAGCCTCATCATAGGCGGTCGACATTTTTTACAAGTATTTATCGACTTTTCATTGACGACTTACCGTGACTCGAAATATTACGTTATTCTAGTTCCTTATCTAATTTAATTCTTAGAATAACGTGAGTATTATGTTCCATATTTTTTATTAGCATGCAATATCTGGGCTTACAAAGTTAACAGCTCGCATAGACTAACTGAAATACATATCTAAACTCACTTAGTGAAATTAGCAGGTAATCGTGACATGCACTGACACACTTCATCATGGCTATTGGATAAACACGACACGTCGATCTGCACAATGGAACGACGTCAGCGCTGCAATCTTTCATTTCTAGTTGTCGTCATTGTGACTCTTCAATTATATCTTCCTTGAACTTTAGGATCATCTAGTCTGGGGTCATGTCACGGATTCTTCTTATTCAGGATGGTTGGCACACAATATCTTACGAGTTCTTTATTTAAAGATTCTCGTTATTATTGCGGCACATCAGTGAGAGGTTTCGGCCGGATTTCAAAGTCCGATCTTTGCATTAAATACTAAAACTAGATAATTTTTTAGCTGAAAAAATACTATTTAAAGTTAAATTTCTTATAGCTTCCTTCAATAAGCGAATGACGCACGCACTTACGAAATTACAAAATTTTAAGTTTCAGATATTAAGCCGGACTATGGATTCGGACCTTAGATTACATTGAAAATGTTACCGATTTTATCTATGTAATATGATATATTTGAGCTATACTTTTAATTTGGCGATACGAAACGTACGATTGACATCGTTCTGAGACTGGCCATTTACTTGGGCCCTAATCTATGTAAAGACTGCGTGTAAAAACTATTTACATTTAAATGTTAAAATTATAGTCATTGTTATCCACGTATGCGGATCTTGGAGATGGTGCGAATGTAGACATATACAGTGGATGGTACTTAATTTGAGGTCCAGAAACGAAGAATTGACGTTTTGAAAATGGCACGAGCAAACATTTCAATTTTTAAAATCAATTAAAACGAACAGTTTGCTACATCCTTCGACATTCCATGTTCTGATTATCCATTCTTAGATTCTTCTACAGTGATTAGTCGAAATGCCTCACCGAACATATTGTTTTTGATAGATTTAAATATGACTTGATCCCATACAATCTATTTGTGAAGCTTAGATTTGACAGAATATGGATAAAAATAAGATTAATGCTGTGGAGATGCGTGCACTAAAAAAAAAAAGGATGCCAATGTATGAAAGAAGGTGAAATGGGGAATCAGAAACGAATGCATGTATAAATGGATGATTAAATATGACGAGACAAGGAGCGTTAAGATGGTTCAGACATGTAGATATACATAATATTATAAGAGCACGAGGTGTTGCCTCTTTTTTATTTAAAAAAAAGAGGTTAAGTGAAAAGTATGAATAATAGAAGATTTTGAAAGAAGATAAGACCAGACCAGAATAAAGACCAGATTTTGAAAGAAGGCAAATTATAACAGAATATTGTGCAAGATGAGATGGTAAATATGTATGTATGCATGCATGTGAAGGATGTGAAAATTGTGTACTTGGATAAAAAAGCATGGAGATTCTCTCTATCTACCCCGTATGGGACACGGCGTGATGATATGTATACAGATGTAAACCTATTTCGTAAATCCTCGTTATCTTCTATATCAGATTGATTATCATAACTCGTTATAGAATTATTCCAAGTGTTACGGGAAATGAGTGAACAATCCATGCGAAATATTTTTATCTATTTATATAGGTAGTTTTACCCAAGAAAACAGGTTATTTTTGTTCAAATAATCCGATCAATATTTTTATTTAGGTACTCGTATATCATGTTTTATTATTGTTTATTTTTAGTTCAGGCGCTCCAAGTATTTTCTTTGGATATTATTAATTCCTAATACGAATTTTTAATTTTCATGTTAAGGTCACTCAACTTCTCATTTATAGTATATTATATTTTATAAATTCTCTTAAATATTTACTTAAATATCTTCAATCGTAAAATGACGTTTGTTTCACTTGGTGGTGTCATTTTTATAAATTTTTAATAAAATAAATAAAACACTTATTTTTTTCTTTTGTCAAATTCACCACATTTCAGTGGTGAATTAATACAAACGAAAACATAAGTGAATTTATCTGCTGGAATTTTTGCGTTCGATAAATCAATAAAATATACTAGCAATTGTGTCCAAGTGATGAATATCTCGTTCGGAGTCTCGGTCCAATGGTAGGACGCCTTACTCCTTCATCGGATAAGTTCTGACTGATATGATATTTAATTGGATATTTTGGTTCCTGTTTTAGGAGACGGGGAGGGATAGTTTTATGTAGTTTTTGATGAATGATTATGAGAAATAATAAGACGTTAAATACTTGTATACATGTGATGTTATATAAATGATATTACATACGAATATACATATATTTGTGGATGTGCGGTGTCACACACGCTTATATATAGCAATTGTGTATCTACAACGAGTATTAATCTGACTCAAATGTTTAAAAAATGATTTCAATCCGGCCTGGGCAAATGTTTTGGCTAACGATTGTATTGAGAATTTAAATATAAAAAAACGGGTCTCCAAATAAAAGACGACTTTTTTTATAAACGCAATTTAATACCATAAAAAAGAAAATTATAGACAAACATATGACTAAATATGACTTAAATTATATAGATAAACATTACTAAATATTATTTTACTTAAAATGTACACACAAACATATGACTAAATATTACTTAAATTATATAGACAAACATATGACTAAATATTACTTAAATATGATTAAACTTGATATAGAAATTAACAGCATCCATGCTGCCTCTCTATAATGATATAATAAGAAATATTGTAAACGCGGAGGTTCGAGTAAAGGCAGTATGTTTGTACGAGTAGGTATATACGAATTCGTGGTAATGTAGACTACTGTTCCATGACACATGCAGTAATCATACATTCACTTTCGGGGCTAAAAATTGCGATTTTTAGTCGATACAGGCTATAATTATAAAAAAAACATTTAACTAACTAAGAGTCGAGCTTTGATTGGACTCGTTTTTTTATAGTGTGTGAACTTCATAATGTTCAAAATTTAAAAGTTTTCAAATTTATCAGATAATAGAACTTAATTAAACTAAACTTAACTTTGGTGTTGATAGACCTTCTTTCTGAAAAGCACAAGTTTTAATAAAAAAATTGAATGTTTTACATATAATATAATACTGGGTCGTATTGATTTAATTTTCAGGTAAATAACTTTTTTCACTTGTTATGTGTTTCGTAACTTTTGAAAGAATTGTCAACGTTTAGAGGTTATTTTAATGACCGGTTGGTCATTAAAATAACCTCTAAACATGAACATTTTTTTCGTAATGGCATTTAAGTTTGAAACGCGAGTTTGCAATGTTTGAGTATGTCTGTTGTTTGGAAAATGTAATTCAGCACATGTGCATACAATGTTGTTTATGTGTGATTTGTTTTCCTTCTGTGCGCTGTATTTTTAGAGAAAATAGGATCACAATTTTCGAGCAAATGTGGACTTTATTGGGAATATAGGCTATAATTATATAAACACAAAAAATAGTCAATGTAAATAAAAGTAAGTTATTGATTTCGGGTCACATTAAAATGCCGAGCGGGCTGTAATTTGCACAGGGCTGATTTAAATAATGGTTTATACTCGTATATTACATGCAAATTTATACACTATTTTAGTTGTCAAGTGTGATAATTGGTGCTTTTGAAGGTGAGTGCGTTACAAATAATAAGGATAAAAAAATCTACGTAGCGTTGTTGGAAACATCTAACAAACTAGAAAGAATTTATTGCATCGTCTGGATACGATATACTAAATTTACGAGATACGTCTTCTCACATGATGCTCCTTTGAGAATGCTTTATGGATTTCATCGCTATTGGCGTCTAAGAGTACATAAGAGTTTTACGAAAACAACTCTTGATTCTCTTGAAATTAAACACGTTTTATAAAGCGGATCTTGTGTTTGCATTTGAGTTCAGCTTTAATCAAGTTTTTCCTTTGCATCTATCTCGAATCTAAATTCAAAACCTTAAAATACAATCGCTAAATTGAACTGAGAATTTCTTTACACAAAATATCTTTATTGTTATTAAGGTAGTATTTTTCAGATGAAGAAGAGTTATGGCAGATATCGAACGGAGTGTAGCGGTAAGAAACAAAGTCAATGGGGCACTTAAAGTCAGGCAGTCTCAAAATGTGATATTATGATTTTCCACACCGTCAAAGGTAATACTAGTATTCTAGTATCTACTTTGATGTATGGAAGTTGAACATGGATGTGGAAAAATAATGAAAGGAACTAAAAATGCTGTAAAATGCGTGCATCGAGAATACACAGGGTGACAATGTATGACAGAATACTTGACGAGATGATTAAGGATGAATGTGACTTTAGGCTGATGTATTAAGGAGAAGAGCACTATGACATGGTTTGAACATTCCGAACAAATTAATGAAAAAAGGCTAATAAAATAAATATACTGTCCAAATGTGAGAATATGGCGTGGTAGAGGAAGACCAAAGAGAGAATTATTGGATCAAGTGAGGGATTTTTTGAAAGAAGGAAACATTGAAAGTCATTAATCGTAGGGTATGGGTATAGAAGAAGCCAAAGATTTGTACCACGACAGCAAATGATGGCGCTCTCTTTCCAAGTGATACGGCGCTCTCTCCTCTACCTGACCCGACAAGAGAACGGCGTGATGATATGTATGTGAATATCTTTAATGTCAGAGACTGTTTTTTTTAAATATATTTTTATAAAATTTAAAGTTATTATAATGTTAATTGCGAAAGAAATTACATTTATCATTATATTTTGTCAACGATATTCTTTGTACAATACAATTCAAATTCTACACAATTAATAAAATTCTGAAAGAGTAAAAAACCTTTATAATAAGAGAGTTTGTATGACGAGGTGTGTGGACGTAGCAGAAGCGAAAGATGTGTGGACTTAGCAGAAGCGAATTAATTGAATGAAGTAGATATCTATCCTCTATGTCTACCCCAATAGGGATATGGCGTGATAATGGTGATGATGATGGTACAATCTACACGCATAAGCTTTTTGATCGAATTAACTTCAAATAATTTGCCGTTTTGAGTAAAAAAATGTATCAACTCCGTCTGAGAAAATATTTTATTGCATGAATTTTTTAGTCGTTTTGTTGTTTTTTATTGACAAGACACGAATGCAATAATGTTATGTCCCAATTTTCCCATATAAAGGGTGATAGTGGACTATGCATCATGAGTCGCGCCATTCACACGAAAAGACGTGCTGTGCGGTGCGGCTCGTACTATTTTATTCGTTTCACGTCTGAGTGAGCAAGCGGCACGGCACTTCTCTCGGCTGATGGACGAAATCGGAGCTCTTGGCCGGCCTTAAGCGCTAACATAAATCACTGTCAAGGGTGACGGCCTGCTTGGAATTGCCAGCCACACCATTTATCGGCCATTATTATTGAATCGCGGATCTATATCACCATATCTGTGTACTTTCTATTATGAACTAGTTCTATGGGGGATGAAAGCGTTAACCCCTCCACTGAATCGTGTATGAATCTTGATTGTGAACAGGTCATATGTTTCATTTAAGCTTTGAGTTATTCCAGATCGATTTGTTAACTCCAACTGTTAGGTCAGGTTGTTTTCGATATCCTACGAAAGTCCTAGGAGATGAGTATTGTACTGAATTATGCCTTCGCTATTTACAGTACGATATGGAGGGCTAAGCCGTGTATGTGGCAATCTCTTCTAACTAACCAGAAGTGTAATAAAGAGCCCCGAAATCAAAACCAGACTGATTCCCTTTTTAAAACAAATTTGGTATTAATGGGAACCGAACCAGCAATCTCCGCGTTGGAAAACAGGTATCTTAGTAGCATGGCCACAGAGGTCGATTTTATTAAAATAGACGATAGTTGTATACAGTAGAGCATGATGGGCTTTTTGCTTTATGGCAATTTCTTGTAACGAACCAGAAATGTGCCTAAATATCTTATGTGAAAAACCAGACCAGGATCAGTTTTTGGTTTCCATCAGGTGGCTTCAAAACCCTCGGTTTGGAAGTTAAGTGTTTTATCAATTAGGCCACGGAGTATCTTGAAATCAAATAGTATTCCTTATTCGGTCTTAATATATACTTAATGTTTGTTTCATTTGAAAAAAATATTTCTTTGCTAACGATGTTCCACAACTGCTCTTGTATTATTTTTATAAAATTCTTAGTTTAAGAATTCAATTAATTAAGAAAGGAATAAAAATCCAAGAAAAAATATTTATTGTAATATTTAATTTTGTCCAATTTTTTTTTGAGTAATTTATTTCAAAGCTTTATTATATTGTATAAATGTTGATTACTAATGTGTAATTATTGGCTATTTTTTCACAAGACTTTTTTCATGGATTTCATATATTATTGAAGTGAAATCACAATACTAAAATATACTAAAATTTGTTTTTTCACTTTTCAATATCATTGCTTATCATCAAATATTTCTACGAAGTCACTAATATCTTAAATTTATTTTTTTGCAGGCTAACTTACGTATTCCAAAGCTTAATATCCAAAATTTGGCTAATAAAAAATGATAGTTCATATTATTATTTTTTTTTTTTTTTTGAGAAAACGTTGGTCATCTTGTTTAATGTCCATAGTTGACATTATTTTCTGTATTTATGAAAAATATATTTTTCCTAGATATTCGAAACTATTTGTTACCAATATAATAAAAACCAACTCACTTATTTTTTAGTATTCTTTTATACCTTTTACGTCTCCTTTACTTGCGATGAGTTGATTTAATTACTCCGAGTACTACAATACAGGAAGTGTGCGCAATGTATATGATAATACACATCATATATGTTATGCTGCGCATTCCGCACAAAAATGAAAATATGACCATTCGAAATCGTCTCTTCCGCTTCTTACATGGTACACGCTGACCTTGATTGCCTGAATGCTATTTGTGTTTGTTCTGTACATGCCGATCACGCCATGTTCCCTATTGTATTATTCAGTAAATAGCGGCTTTTTGCGCAGTTTCTGAATTCTTTATTAGTATTTTCTTTTCATTACAACTTCAGTCACAATATCTAGTCTGTTATATTTTTTTTTTGGTACGTGACATCCACAATCACAATACTTGAGGCCCCGTCAGAATTGCAATGATGATTAAATATTCTTGGTGTAATTAAATATAGGATATATTTTTTTTCTAGCGATTTTTTAAAACTGCATGTTTCTTCGAAAAACTACCTTGGTGACGGAGCTTCATCGGTTGTCCTCAAAGGGGTGCAGTTTAAGCTGTCTATGGCGTTCCAAGCTTTAAGCGGTTTGACGCTACAGTACATGGCGAAATTATGCCTCAGGATTGTTTCTTTTGGGAGATCTGCTTCACTGAAGTCATTAGGGCCTCATAATACTAACACGATAGTTAAGGCGGATAGGGCGAACTTATTGAATTACCAAAATTGATCTTTGGGAGTGGCTTGCACTATAGTGTGGAACAGACTTTCTCGAGAGTGGAAGTAGGCTGTGAATGTAGAATGCAAATTAGAATGAGAGTAGAATGCGAATTAGAAAGAATTCGGTCTGATAAATGTTATATTATTTAAAATATATCGAAAACATTAAATATTTCATAAAACAGTCGATTTCTACGTAGACAACACTCAATTTAATTATTTGTTTGAATTTATAAGATTTTATTTATTTACATATAAATCAAATACATTTTTGTTGGAATGTTTTTGCTAGTAATATTAAAATAATTTCTACCCATCCAAATTAACCTCTATTTGAAGCAGTGGTTTTATCACGTTTAGGAATGAAAGTGGTTACAAACGATTACTTAATATTTTGTCATTCGGTTGAAGTAAAACACAAAACTGCTTATTCACAAAGTAAACCTTTGAGTCACGTACGATTCTTGAATCCCTTCTAGCTCGTGACTAAATACCTAATGGATTTAATGCTATTGATAAAGAAAATTACAAATAAATGTCCTCAACCTTAATTCGCACCCAACGGCTTTTGTGGTTTAATCAATGTGTAAAGCCTTTCAATAGTTTCAGAAATTTCAAAATTGATTCACGTTTGATGGACACCAATTATATTAGGCTTTTCAATGTTATCAACATTTATGGCGGTACATATCTTTTCTCGGATCGAGCACGTCAAAAGCCTAGTAACACGTTTCTCTGCTAAACCTCTGCATTACTGGTCAGTTCGTGAATTTGCAGAAGACCTTCCGGGAAGACATGAAGGGGACATTTTCTCTCAATTTATTTAGAGATTTAAACGCTTTCATATTAATACATCGGACAGATTTGTTGCATTAAAGCATTTTTTTTCCAATCAACCACTTTTTGTTTCAAATTTATTATTTTTATCCATGACCACGTCTAAACTTAGTAAGTTAATATATTATTCGAATAAAAATCACAACAATTAAAGAAGAAGGCAAATCTCAAAAATATGCACAGGGATGGGAATTATATCTTAGAAATTAGGTTTTTTTGGATACCATCAGGAATCGAACCCGAAATCGAATTTATTTTTATTGTAATAATTTGTAAAAAAATTATGTCGAGGCTAATTGTCACACACAGCAATTTTTTTTTAATTATTTAGTTTTATTTAGCCCCTGAAGTATAAAAGAAAACAGATAGACTGCAATTTGGTTGCTTTCTGATTTTATAGTTAAGACAAATTCGTTTTGTTGTGCCAATAGTGGGTATGTAGAAAATACGTATTCATTATTATGACTGTTTTGGTAAATGGAATTTGACATGGTAAAACAAGATGATTGAAAAGTTTGATGTGACAAAAAAATTCGCGTAATAACTCAAGACTTCTTCAATTTTTCAAACTTGGATAGATGATAACATAAAGCTCAACGAAAACAAATTATTTTCTATTGTTTGTATTTATAAAATTATTTTATATAGTTTTAAAAAAAACTTCCAAGTTATCAAGTTAAACACTCGATTATCGTCAGTTGTAGCGTGCATTGGGCGAGAAATAAAAATAGTACATTGTAAACATTTGCAGATGGTAAAAATGCGAGATTACTAAATGTGGACTCAAACGATCATCGTGCAAATAAAGTTCCAAAATGTTTCCTGCGTTTTGTTAACATATTGGCGTAATTAGGGGTTGGTCGCATTTAGTTTTTTTCATCAATTATGCGGATCCAACTCTGCAATAAGCGGTGTGTGAGCGTGTACCCAAAGGATTGTTCCAAATAACCGCAAATGCGATTCGACCCCCGGCATGTGTTTAGGTCACAAAAGCATCGTAAAGCCTTAATTTTATATCCACTGAAATAGCGTTTAACAAATGGGAATAGTTAATGTTTACATCGTCCTAGAAATTCGCCTGTCGGTACATCCCACGGGAATGGACCCGAAGCCGTAAGATGGGAATTCAGAATATGTAACACGAGTTTTCCTCGCACCCCCCGAGGTTTTCTTTCTTTCGTTTTAGCGGATGAGAAAAGTTAAGGAATCCCGGTTACCTACAATTTATTATCAGACTTGCGGAACTTCCCCCGCTTTTCTTTGTTTTCTCTTCCAGTTTTGATTTGCTTGTCTTCCCTTGAACAGGTGGTATAACGACGCTCATATTTTTCTCGAGTTACGAGTTTTTGTACGTATCTGTTATCATAATATTTTTGAGTAGAATATATATGGTATGTGTGCTAAGTAACGCGAGTAAACTTTTATGTTCGAGAAAATGAACCTTTACGTATAAAAATATATTTTTATGTGTGAGATTTGAAACAGATGAAACCAGTCTTTTCTTTTCCATTTACCGTCATCTATGTATTTAAATGAACTCATGTGTATTAAATAAGTAAAATTATGTTTTTTTTTTCATTTGTATGGTTTTTCTCGACACATTCGAATTGATAATTCCGATATGTTTAAGAGCGTTGCCGGGAGACAATATTATATTCTGCCGCAGTAATCGAGCTTTCGGGTTAAGTTCCACTGGAGTAAGTAAGCAACAACACAGCTAACGCGAGTGTTGTTACCAGATTATTTTTTTAACCATCGTTAATCAAACCCGTAACCTTCGGGGGGAAGATCAGCGTCTTACCACCTAGGTCACGAACGTCCTCAGTTGTGATTTTTAGTCACGTATTGAGGATGCCGTCCTGTAGCTGGTCAAGAACTGGGCTGCTTTATCGTCCGCAAGGGGGACTCGACGAATCGGACGATCATCCTACACCCTCATACACCGGTGTTACGATAGGGAAATTTGCCTCTCGGCCTGACATGGTATGTCGTAAAATTTTGGTTTCTGATGGAACGTACATGGTGATGATGAATTATGATCGGGAATCGGACCCGAAACCCCCGTGTATAAAACCAGCGTCTTGCCAACTAGGCCACGGAAGTCGTCTTCATCACGCTTTCTCTAAGACCTCGGCCACACAGGTAGGAGCCTAGCTTGGTGCTTAGAGCTGCGCTCCGAGCTAGGTGACGTATCCTAGCGAACCAACGCACCGCATACTATCACAACGGCCACACTGCACGCTTCGCGCCACGCTACGTGATGATTAGTCACCTAGTGAGTCTCCTAGCGAACAGACGTGTTGGTTAATTTTATTGTGTCACCAAGTGATTTTACAAAATGGAGGAAGTTTTAATAACAGCTGTGTACTCGTATAAAAGGGAGCCTTTGTGGAATCCATCGAGCAAATTATATTTACAAAAATGTACCTGTAATAAAATCACTTTAGAATGAAGTTGCACAGGAAGTAAATAAAGATGGTAAGTTGTAATGAAATTGGTTAGTTTTGAGAGTGGCATCGTTTGTTGACTCAACCGCTCCCAAATGTCAAATGAATTTGTGCGAAGCACTTTGATGTGGCCAAGCATGAAGTCACCTAATTAGTCACGTAGCACCTAGCGAAGCACTTTGGTGTGACCTTAATCTAAGCGTATATGCCTCAGCATTATACAAAATAAACAGAAGATTACCACCCATATTCGAGTTTTTGTTCCTGTTTTGTATTTAGAAGGAAAGAAAAACAGCTGGAATTTATATCAAAACTACATTTATTTTCGTGTTTGAATTATCCATAAAAAATTGTTTTTAAAGTACGATGCTGCTTTTAACAATTCTGATTACATTTTAAAGTTTCATTTTTTCATTAAGCATTTTAAAGTTTCTCTCATTTAAAAAAATTGAAAAATGTTAACTTTTAAAATTTTTTGATTTTATCTTTTTCTAAGGCAAACCTGTGGAGGTTTAGCATATTGAGTGAAATGAATCAAGTTTGTGAGGAATCATCGAGTAAAATACCTCTTGATCTGAAGTCACCCCACCGCACTCTGTGTAGGAGACCCAATAAACGTTAAAGAGATGCGAAATTATAATTAATAATCTGCGTCGCGAAATCCAATCAAAAATCCAGCACTGCACGTTCCATCCACCCTCGGAAATTTTCGATTAAATTCGTTAATATCGCTGTAATGAACTTTCTCTACTACAGGGGTTTGCCAACTTTGTGACTATATTTAGGTCTATTATTGTATATTTTTAACCTATTTTTTTTATCATCTAGTATGATTCGTTAACCCTGTTTCGACAAACTTTTAACAGCAAACATACTATAAAACTTTTTGTTTTGGTAATTGTTTTGTAAATTTAAGGCTGATTTATGTGTTGAGTATGATGGAGAAGAGCACTGTATGATAGTTTGGGCGTGTGGAACCAATGAATAAATAAATATTAACAAAACAAATATACTGTAAAAATGTGAGTGGAAGGTTTGTGAGAGGAAGACCAAGGAAAGCATGGTTGGATCAAGTGAATGATGTTGTGAAAGAATGAAACGTAGAAAGTCAGAGAAATCGTAGAAAGTGTACGGATGTAGAAGAGGCTAAGAATGTTTGTCGAGATAGAAAAGTATGGAGCTCTGTCCTGTCTGCCTATCCCGGATAGGGCGTGATGGGGTTATGTGTGTTTCATCTTGAAATTAACCCCGTAAATAAATGACGGTTTTTTTCACTACATAATTTCAGAATCGATTATTATACAATAACCTTATATGTACTTAATTTTATAAAGAATTACTAAAATATCACCTTAATGGCCTAGTTGGTAAAACGCCTGCTTTTTAAATTATTTCAATTTAGTTTTCACTTAAAGCATCTTGATATAGACAAAAATCCTAGTTTACTGGGGACACGACATATGAAAGCCAATCAACCCAGATCCATATAAACTGTGTGTACACCTAAAATAACCTGTGGTTTTTTTTTATAAATGATGTATTTATAAAATGTCTTGTCATGTTTCTTGTAAAATTTCTTGAATAAATAAATAATTAAAAAAATAATAAATATTTCTCATTAGAAAAAAAACCGCATGGTAATAATCTCGCCACATTATAATGTAACAACGAAAATGTGATCTTATGCATAAAATAATATAAATCCAACATATAGCTGGAAGAGATGAAGATAGTTTAGAGAAGCTAATATTATATAACTGGAAGTGTTCAGGGACAAGGGGACGGTCTCTAGTCAAGTAGAGGTGAATCATCAGATTAGTTTTAGACCATATGGGAATAACGATGCTATAACGAGAATAATAAAATAAAAATGAAAAGATTCGTTACGCAATATTTTTCCAATTTGAAAGTTTGAAGAGCTGTGTTCAATTAAAATAAAATTGACAGATTTTAATTCGATATCCGTTCGTTTTCCGTGTATTTTGCCTGACGTGTATATTCATTCACTTAATTTAAATTTAACACGTTGACAAATGTTTATTTTCAATGCACGTTCTGTTTTTATATTCAAAAGATAATTCAAATTTTCTTGACTTATTTGTTAAAATTTCATAGAAAGTATTAATTGAAACTCTCTTGCATGCATTTAGCGCTAATTTATTAAGGCTTGTTTAAATAAATGATCATAATCATTATTACATGAGTGTGTTGGCACTTCTCAGAAAATGCATCATTGTCCTAATTTTTGATTTGACGAGATAAACGTATGAAAAAAACTATATATGAAATATATTTTCCTCCATTGCCGGAGAAAAAGAAGGCCAATGTTTTATACTAACACCCTTAGGGGTTTTAAGACAATCGTGTCACCTTATTTTCTTGATGTCAATAAATCAAGGGTTCCCAGTATCATTGCAGAAAAGCGCTTCAGGACAATAATGCCTTTAAATGTCCTAGATACTAAGATAATTATAAAAAATACCCCTGATATTAGAGCAAGTCAAGTAAATGTTGTATCTTGACAGTATGCTCACATGGGATGGATTGAAAGAATAGTAGCAGCGGACAATAAAGTTGAAAGGTAGGTCACACAATGTGTTTACCGACCGGGTAATTTTAATAGAATCATTGCTGGCTGCTCACAGTGGCCCCCGACATTAAGATATTTAGTTGAAACTTGAACCTGGCAAAAATTGATGAAAGTATGATAATGTGGCAGAAATAAGAGCGTTGTGTAAATTGTTTGGAAAAATAATGCGTGACAGAATAAGGAAGGAGGATATTAGAAAATAATGCGAATCGAAACAAGATGCAGTGCTTAAAACGACAAGAGAACAGAAGAAAAGCGTTTATTATAGGAAAGTATGCATCGCAAGATGTATGGACGCGGTAGAAGCGAATTATGTGTAAAAACATATAATGAAATGAAGATCTATTCTCGCTGCCTACCCCAATAGAGACATAGCGGCATGATGATAACTCGAAATGTGCGTTTCTTCTTGAAATGCGTTAGTAATATATTCTTTAAAAAAGTATCTTTGTATTCGGAAATTCTCTTTTTTTTAAAATAGATATGCTTTGTGAATACAAGTAACAGAAATTACGAATAATTTTATACTTAATTCATTTTGATGATTGAAATTGTCGATCGATTATCCAGTATACTTGAATATATAATTCATTGATTGAGGGTAAATGTGTAAAATTTATCCATAATTAGGGAAGAATTCTAAATTATTTAATATTGTTTTTTAGGGAGAGTAACATCAATATAATATATCGTTTATTGTTGCAGTTTTTTTATGTTTTTTGCCATATGTTAATCTTAATATTGTACATCGTTTTTCATAACTCTAGTTTTATTTCTTTTGCTATTTCTTAGACAAGTTTAACAAACATATGGATTAACCGGTCTATACTCGGAAGAACCAAAATACGTCTCGTTAAATCTCTAATATTCTCCATGGCACGAGTGGAACAAGGACGATGAGAAAGAAGGAAAGAAACATGATAGATTCCTTCGAGATGTGGTGGATGCTCCGTATCGCGTGGACCGAAAGGCGATCGAGCGTCTGTTTCATCCAAGAATCGGAGATTACGGAAATAATTTCGACAGCACGTAGGAAAAGAATCCTAACGTACTTAGAAAATGTTGTTAGAAAAAAATATTCAAGTTTGGAGAAGTTGGTTATCACGGGGACAGTTGAGGAAAGGCGAGCGAGAAGATGTGTCATTTGAGATGGATAGATCAAATAAAGGAGTGAACAAGATACTCTTTAAGCGCTGCATTCAACATGTCCCAGGACCGTGATGGATGGAGTCAGGTGGTCCACCAAATTTGAAACAAGTTTGAAACCACGACACTCAGCATTGAGCACGCGATGAAGAAGAAGAAAACTTTTTCTCAGCATCTTATTTTTTGGCTTTGATTATATTTTCCGTATAATAATTTCATAAGCGGAATTATGGGCATAGTTGATAAAATTGAACGCCTTGAGCTGAGCAATTATTGAGATTTTTCAACCTTGACAGCGAACAAGGTGCTTAAGCCAAAGAGGGCAAATAAATTAAATATCTTCTGTTTCACTTGGTGTATTCACCGGAATGCGCTGTCGAGTTACATTTAACAAGTTAAGTCTATTTGTTAAGTAGTTTTTGAGGGAAATAATATTTTTCTTCTTATCAATAGTTTTCAATCAACCGCAAAATCATCAAAATGATTTTGTACAATGTTGTATTGAAGCGGACACCGCATTTAAAGGGAGTGATAAAAACAGAATAAATGCGGCAGAAATATGTGCGCCTTACGTGGAATGTCTTACGAAAATGTATGATAGAACAAGAATTGATCGGATAATGGACGTTTGTTAGAGACGAATTTTAGAAGTACATACAATTCAGAAAGGAATCTTGATGATTTGACAAAGAAAGACTTATTAAACAAATATGTATTTGAAATTAATCAAGCCAGAAAAATGTTGATCTTTAGACTAAAGGAAATATGGAACACAGAAGAGCGTGTATGACGAGGTATATGGATGTGAACGAGGCGAGAGCTGTGTGCGTGTATGCAAAGGCGTTGAGATTTGTCTTATCTGCCTACTCCAAAAGAGATACGGCGCGGTAATATGTATATATGTTTGTACCAAAAGTCTTTAAGATCCGTTGCCATGGGTTAATTTCAGTGTCGGCACCGGAGAGGAACTCTTCCGTGTCTAAGTATTTCCTTGTGTCTCTTGTTTTACTTTGTCTTATTGTGTGAATTTGGTCATCTTTTATTTTT
>OX463845.1:15303789-15422797 GCA_949825065.1 Odontocerum albicorne
GGTCATCATACAGCAGACGCAATGAATCGGGTTATCATTCAAAGTTTTCATTATTCATCCATGAATGAAAAACGCCTGAGGTTTGATGATTGGTGGATTATCCCACATATAGTATTGGTATATCTTTAAATTCTCTTTCCGTCTGAATTTATTGTTGACGTGGAAAAAAAAATCTAACATAGGTAAAGCCGAAGTCAACTCGTAAAAGTATTTGACTCATTTCGTTTGAGATACGAATATATGTTAACTAATTTAAGACATCCTTGAATTGCTGAAACTACTTTTTCAATTTTGGGGTTTTCTGCGAAATTTCGTTGATAGTTGTCATTTTATTTATCTTTCCAAGACTCTCTGTTTATATTTTGTTGATGTTGAAATATATCCTAGCTTTGTCGCACTGTTTTTATATTATTTCTGCTTTTTTAGGTGTAAACGTTTTCTTCTTTTATTGACACCTTTAAACACTGTATTAAAATTGTGTCAATTATTATAGTATAAATATTAAACAAGTAGCAAAAATATAACCTTACCTTATTAACCGCAACTATTGCGCATCGCAAATGTTAAAAAAAATAAAAAGTACTGAGTAAATTCAAATATATTTTTAATAATTCACTCAGTCTGCTAAAAAATGACCTTTATGAAATTCATCTGAATTTTCACTTTGCCTCATTACTAGCACACAGTACTTGAGATATCTGCCTCAATATTCCTGATACCATTACCAGAGTGAGAGGTCTGGTAAGCAAAGCGTTTTCGTGATCTTGATTTTTTATGGTTGGTGCGAATGAACCTTTTTTATTGTTCTCAACTTTTCTTTCCAAAAATGACTACAAATATATTTCTTTCGTCCCAAATTCTGGGATCAGTTGATAAATAATGCAAATAAGTTTTTATTCCCTACGAAATGCATCCCAGAACGGTACCACTGGCCCATACATACCTATCTTGGGTTAAATTACGCCAGCAATGTGTTCAGGCTCTACATTTCTCTTGTGTTCTACGGTTTTATGTCTGTGTTTCCTCTTGCCCTCGCTGTTTAAACCCTTACGGGCTCGCAATTTCTTTGAGGGTGTTTGTTTTCCACCGCTTATATGAATTTTTAATGAAATTGCATATTATGTTTTGGCATTCCCAAATGTAGGTTAGAAAACATCTCTGAATTTATAAAATGTACCCCTTCAATTACAATCTTATCATTTTTTTGCGATTAAGAATTAAATAGTTATTTTCAATTTGATCAAGATTTTTTATTTAATAAATGTGAAATGTACAATGATGTAAATGGCCTGTACCCAAATATTTTATCGGTTAACAATTTCGTTGTATACAATAATCGATCAAGTGACTAAATACCATTTTGACAAATTCTTCCAATCAACCAGAATGATACTAAAATTCCTAAGCATTGTAAAAACAATAAACTTTGACCGATTTTATTTTGTCACCGACGGGAATTGAATCTGAAATATCCGATTGGGAGAAGTGTACTACCACGTTCGTCAAAGAGATTGTCAGTATCTGGAAAAAGGACTAGCGATGTCGCTAGTAACCCGTCCTAATTATTAAGTCGACGGAGCATAAAATAGTATTAATAAATGGGCGGATGTGATCAGCGATGGTGAATTTTAATATTACAATATTCTTTATCGGATATCGTTTGACGAAAGCATTTATGAAAAAGTTAAAAAAAACAATTTTTGTACGTTAATATGTTGAATACTCTTCTTCAGAAGAAGCTGATCTGTATCGGGTGAATAGTCTTGAACACATAATATGTACATTTATCCGGGGCACAAAGGCTTCTCTTTATTCCGAATCTGCACGAAGAAAGATATTTGCTGTGAGTCCCGAGCAGACAACATTATACCGTATGATGCCTTCTTATCGGGCATTTATCGGCACGACAACGGCAGTCGCGACTCCTTTGAAAACCATTTTCAAAAGATTTCTAAAATTATCACATGATTATTGATTTGTTGGAACCACCTCCGTTAAATTGATTCCGAAGGGGTATTAAATTACTCAGGCACGTGAAAGAGTCAGCCTTTAGGCCCAGTTCACACGACACGACTATTTATCGAAACAAAACTTTATTTATCAGTTTTACGCTGCGTGCAATCTTCACAGGATTCAAACTTCGTATTTAAAACAAAAAAAATAGAAAATTGAGGGGTTTTAAAAGTGAAGTGAAGCGTTCGATAACTTTTGAACGTTGTCATATAACATATGATAGATGCCATTAGCTCCCGATTCAGTTTTTTTACTCGAATTTTATAATCGACTGAATCGGAGTTTTTCCGGTATGCCATATCGTGTGATGGCGCACAAATAAACATATGTTTCTCAATAATATTCTGTAAAAAATCGATATGGAATGCGATGGATTCGGTGTTATGTGAATGGGGCCTTACCTTCCGAAGTTCTGACATGAAAGGCGAAGTGCTGACGCTACGTATTAAAGTAACAGGCGGGGAAAATTTGATATCAATATAGATTGTCACTGCCTTTTGTGACTATTGACAGTTTTTTTCACATCTCCTTTTTCTTTTGCGTCATATTTAGCGAAATGTCAGTGACACTTCTGGGTGTTTTGAACCGTTTCTCTATCTTAACACTTTTTTTATGAACTTGAATAACTTTTGATGTTTTATTTATATGCCCTTTAGTATTGTAACGTGTTACATATTAAGCGATATATGCCCTTTAGTATTGTAACGTGTTACATATTAAGCGATACATGAAATATCACCATCACTGACTCAGCTTAGTTAGAAGTCGATCGATAATGATGCATTCATTTTAAATTTCAAATAAAAATGTTGAAATAACGGCATACTGGCGAGAATATTTCACTAAAATAAGAATATTTCACTAAACTATTAGAATCTAAAAGCTGCAAAATGTTTTTATAATTTTGCTATCGTACATTAATTATCGAATTTCTAAATTCAATGTACGAGGCATATCCAGAAACTAAGTGCACTGAATTTTTGTAGGGTACAATTTTTTTTATTTAAACAAAAAAAATTACGTGGTTACCGTAGTACATATGTAAGCTATTTTTCGACATAGTCGCCATTCCTCTCAATGCAGGTGGTGAACCGGGGTATCAACTTTTTGATGCCTTCCTCGAAGTAGTTTCCCGCCAATCCTCCGTCCACTTCTCCACCTCCTCCTTTACCTCCTCGTCGGTTGAAAACCTTTTTCCACCCATGTGCAGTTTCAGGGAGGTAAAGAGATAGTAATCTGAAGGTGCTAGGTCAGGGGAATGCGCGGGATGGTTCAGGACATCCCATTTAAACGAGGCGAGCAGTTCCGTCTGGCATTGTCGTGCAACAGGCAGACTCCCTTTGTCAGCATGCCTCTCCTCTTGTTCTGAATCGCCCTCCGCAATTATTTTAGGGTCTCACAGTATCTTGCAGAGTTGATGGTCTCCCCTTGAGGGCATATATTCAATTAAAATTATGCCTTGACAGTCCCAAAACACGGATGCCATGATTTTCTTGGCTGAAATTGTGGTTTTGAACTTTTTGGCGGAGGGTGAAGAGGTGTGACGCCACTGTTGAGACTGCATTTTGGTTTCAGGCGTGTAGTGTGCAACCCAAGTTTCATCTCCAGTAACGATGGAGCGGAGAAATTCATCTCCATGGAGTTTGCAGCGCCTCAAAAACTCTTGCTTTTTTACAAAATTTCACACTTGGCGGGAGATGGGGTTGACATTTTTCACGAAACGTGTTGTCGCGTCGACACTTCTCAACGTACTGACCTCGAACCGGTCTCGTTGCGGAGGGGAAAGGTCAGACTACACGAAAGTGTAGCCAACATGTCGTAAATAAAATCCATCCGGTCGTGAGAGCCTCAGTACACTTACTTTCTGGATACGCCTCGTATTTCTCTATAATACATTCATTAACTATCGAATCCTATCGCGACCGAATGATCTGAGACAGTTGTTAAGACAAACATGTAACAAGATAACAAAAGTTAACGCGGCGGATATTTAAAAAAAATATACTAATTTATTCGTGATTTTTCAAATAATTTTCTTGTCAAATCTTCATAAAAATAATTTCGTGTCCATTTTTCAGTTTTATACATAGAATTAATTTCTCGTTTTTGAAAGTTGTGACAGGCAGTTTGGCCCTAGGTATTGGCTTCATTTCCAGATAGTGTTAGGAGTGAGGTGGTGGAATTCGTTTTCAAATACCTGAGTACAATTTACTGAACAATTGGAACCAGCTCACAATTGACCTCGAGTTATATTGAAGTAGTAAAATCCAGTCTGCGAAATGGGATAATTGCAAAACGGACGCTTTCTCTACAGCTATGGTGAGACCCAAACTATTGATTTTATTAGGATTCTCGAGCTGCCCGGTACTTGCAGTGAATAAGAAAGCTCGAGATCCCTCTGCTTGTAGTCTGAAAGGCATATCCAGCACTGATATTACAGAACACAAGTTGGAATTGGTAGCGATTTTAGTCAAACTGTTAATATAGCGATAAGAATTATGCGATCGAGTCCGATCTGAGTGTGTATTATATTAGCTGCAATGTGGGTGTTAAACGTTAAATATGAAAACTTAGATTGATTATACGTTTGAAATGTTGGGTACATTACATGTGCATTATTTGTTTTCTTTGAATGCCGCGTGTATCGTGAATTTCAAATTTCATGCCAAGGTATTTTTAGAAGAGTTACAGAATCGATATTACGTATTATATATCGGTACGAAAAATCTTGATAAAATGTTTAACACCTGTGGGGTAGTACAGTCATAAATAATGATTTCTGGTTAGTCTTCATTCATATGTGTATGTTGTTGCGTGTAAGAATTTTCCTATTTCAGATTCTTTATTGTTAAGTTGTGCTGGATAATCTGTTTTTCCTTGCGGAAAAATGTATTCATAAGAACATTCTCAAGGTAACAGCGTGTTTCTCTTCAATTTATAGAATTTGGTTTATTTTACTTGAACATTTCACGATGGTCTCTCACGTATTTTAAAGAGATTTTTAGATGTATTTTGACCATTAATTAGTTTTCATATTATCCAAGAGTGCATTAATTACTCTATATATGTATATCATACTTATTTGGGGCGTGTTCAAATTATATAATGAATTTTGCCAGACAACAAATTTTTCACAAAAAGGACAGTTATATCTCGAATATTGTTTTTTTCAATCTCTTGTGTTTTTTTCTGAACAATTTAAACCGTGAAAATAAATATCTCTAAGAACTTTTTTCGCACTTACATATATATGGGTTAGTTAATATCACAAATAATTAATTAAGCATTATTATTATTAATACATAATATATATTCAATTACTTTACTCATTCATTCGTGTAGCACCCTTCAAATTATTCAAATTGGTGATTCAGACTGTACCAGACAGGTACAAAGACTGTAGCAATAGGTTGTTGGTTGCCGCGTCGCGCTCCGAGAATCGAGGTAACGAATTCCGTTTCGAAGATCCAGCAGAAGAAGAAGAAGAGCAGGGAGAGATTCCTCTCAGGCAGTCGATGTAGGGAAGCGGGTCTCAAGTAAAAACACGGTAAAGTCGGTATTACTGAGAATATATTTCAACGGAGTGGTAGCGAGAAGTGCTTTACAAAATTGCAGCCCCTTCTATATTAATGGTCAGTCGGCCGTCAGCAGCGCCCATTGTCCGCGAAATACGACAACTTTCGGGGTCCGGGCCATGCTTACGCCGACTGAACCTGGACCTACCCCCGATCGCACCGCTTTGCGAGTTACATATTTTCAACGCGGTCGCGAGTACGATCGGAGTCAAACAGACATACATATGACATACAGATTTACATACAAAACATGAACATATAGCATTTTACAGGTACAAATATAGCTTTTAACATATACAAGAACATTATTAACAGACATTTACATACATAAATTTAGTAATACAAGTTCAATAATACAGATCTACACAGTGTCTTTTTCGTGTCACATACACACACACACGGGTGATGGCACACGTCCGATACACTCCCCCCGATGTTACCTCCGTATAGTATCATCTTCGGAGTAACATCTCATGGTCGGCAAGGACGTGTGTTGTCGCATCGCAGAGGCCAATCTCCTCCCGGCGTGGTCTCCCGGTCTCGCCCTCGAAATCACGCGTCTCTCGATAAGGGCGACAGCCGCGATCGTCGTCTTGTCTTCGCCGTGCATGTGGTACGCCAATTTCCTGGCAGGTGTGCAGATCTGTCCGTTAGTTGCGCAAATCATTTGCCGATTTGCGCAATGTACTGTGGTTGCGCCAATCGGTCTTCGATTTGCGCAACATCCTGTGGGTGCGCAAATCATTCCTCGACTTGCGCAATGTACTGTGGTTGCGCAAATCAGTCCTCGACTTGCGCAACATCCTGTGGCTGCGCAAATCATTTCTCGACTTGCGCAATGTACTGTGGTTGCGCAAATCGGTCCTCGACTTGCGCAACGTTCTGTGGTTGCGCAAATCATTTTTTGACTTGCGCAATGTACTGTGGCTGCGCAAATCGGTCCTCGACTTGCGCAACGTCCTGTGGTTGCGCAAATCGGTCCTCGACTTGCGCAACGTCCTGTGGTTGCGCAAGTCATTCCTCGACTTGCGCAACGTCCTGTGGTTGCGCAAATCATTTCTTGGCTTGCGCAACGTCCTGTGGGGAGAGGTTGGGCGTGTATCCCTGGCCCTGCATGTGAGTCGCCTCGCCCTCTTCTTCGCGCTCGGATGTCCCGCCCCCTCACGATTATGCTGAAGCAACAGCCTCGTACACGGGTGATCGCCACCCAATATTGCTGGGGCAATCACACTCGTGTAAGAGCCCTCCGGGGTCATCGGGCGGGCACCTGTACGCAGCACGCCATCCGCGTCGAGGCACGGCGTCACTCCCCCCAGTCTGGTTCCAAGTAGGAGACTTTCGCTGCGCCACAGAGCTCTTAGGTCAGCGCGTAAGGTTTCCCTTTGCGCAATTCCAATTAACCTAAGTTCTGCGGTTCGAAGCTTCTCCGTGGTCTGCGTGCCGTTGGTCCTCTGGTATCTAGGGCGGCGGCAAATTGACACGCACCGTTTCATCCATCTGGTGGCGCGTGTCAATATCGCGTTAGTGGCGCAAGTGACACCAACGTGTGACACCTGCGCTTTCACTGTCGAGGGGGCATGGTCCGGTTTCTGCCGCGACCTCTTTTCTCGGCGTCCTGGCTGGCGCGGTTTCACCACGACACCGCGCGGTGGGCATCGTCGCGCCGCCATTTCTCCCCCAGACGTCGCGCCTTCCCTCCGTATGGCGACGACGCCATCCGTCTTGGCGTGATGTGTCAGCTCGGGTCGCGTATCCTCGTCACGCGACGCTGCATCCTGGCACATCTCGGCGCGCCGCTCCATTCGCGGCGGCGCGTCGTTCTCCTCCAGCATTGCGCAATGCCGACTTGCGCAAATCATTCCAAGATTTGCGCAATCTCGGGTTGCACAATGTCTATTTGCGCAATTCTCGGCTTTATTTGCGCAATCTCGGGTTGCGCAAATCTTTCCTTGATTTGCGCTAACCTCGGACGCCTCGCTCTCCTTTGGCTCGGCGACGGCGTCCTCTCCCTCGGCGTGATGTGTCAGTCCGGGTCGCGCATTGACCTCGCGCTTCGCCGCATCCTGGCACATCTCGGCGCGCCGCTCCATTCGCGGCGACGCGTCGTTCTCTTCCAGCATTGCGTAATGCCGACTTGCGCAATGTTGGTTTGCGCAATCTCGGGTTGCGCAATGTCTGTTTGCGCAAATCTTTCCAAGATTTGCGCAATCTCGGGTTGCGCAAATCCTTCCAAGATTTGCGCCAACCTCGGACGCCTCGCTCTCCTTTGGCTCGGCGACGGCGTCCTCTCTCTCGGCGTGATGTGTCAGTCCGGGTCGCGCATTGACCTCGCGCTTCGCCGCATCCTGGCACATCTCGGCGCGCCGCTCCCTTCGCGGCGACGCGTCGTTGTCTTCCAGCATTGCGCAATGCCGACTTGCGCAAATCATTCCAAGATTTGCGCAATCTCGGGTTGCACAATGTCTATTTGCGCAAATCTTTGTTGTATTTGCGCAATCTCGGGTTGCGCAAATCTTTGCTTTATTTGCGCAAACCTCGGACGCCTCGCTCTTCTTTGGCTCGGCGACGGCGTCCTCTCTCTCGGCGTGATGTGTCAGTCCGGGTCGCGTATTTTGGTCACGCGGCGCCGCATCCTGGCACATCTCCTGCATTGCGCGATGCCGACTTGCACAATGTTGGTTTGCGCAATGTCCATTTGCGCCATCTCGGGTTGCGCAAATCTCTCCTTGATTTGCGCCAACCTTTTCGGACGCTTCGCTCTCCTTTGGGTCGGCGACGGCGTCCTCTCTCTCAGCGTGATGTGTCAGCTCGGGTCGCGTATTCTGGTCACGCGACGCCGCATCCTGGCACATCTCCCGCATTGCGCGATGCCGATTTGCGCAATGTTGGTTTGCGCAATGTCCATTTGCGCCATCTCGGGTTGCGCAAATCTCTCCTTGATTTGCGCCAACCTTCTCGGACGCCTCGCTCTCCTTTGGGTCGGCGACGGCGTCCTTTCTCTCGGCTTGATGTGTCAGCTCGGGTCGCGCATTGACCTCGCGCTTCGCCGCATCCTGGCACATCTCGGCGCGCCGCTCCATTCGCGGCGACGCGTCGTTATCCTCCAACATTGCGCAATGCCGTCTTGCGCAATCTCGGGTTGCGCAAACCTTTCCAAGATTTGCGCCAACATTTGTAGGCAGAGGCCGCGTCTTGGTCTCCTGCGCCCGGCATCCTGTGTCCGTTCGCGTCATTGGGAACGTCAGTGCCCCGACAGCGCAGCTCCTCACGGTACTCTGTCCTTCCGTGGGCGGGTTCCTCCCTCCATGGGCGACCCGTCCAGGTTTCACAGCAGCAGAGTTGGGCGGGCATTTTTGCGCCGCCATTTTCTCGGACGTCTCGCTCGTATTTGGATCGGCGACGACGTCCTTCCTCTCGGTTTGATGTGTCAGCTCGGGTCGCGTATTCTCGTCACGCGACGCCGCATCCTGGCACATCCGCCGATTCTTGGCGCGCCGCTTGTCCCGCGGCCACGCATTGTGTCGCTTTGCATCACGCTGAGTTGCGCAAACCTTTCGTCGGTTTGCGCAATGTTTCGTAGGCAGAGGCCGCGTCTTGGTCTCCTGCGCCCGGCATCCTGTGTCCGTTCGTGGCATTGAGAACGTCAGTGCCCCGTCAGCGCAGTTCCTCACGGTACTCTGTCCTTCCGTGGGCGGGTTCCTCCCTCCATGGGCGACCCGTCCAGGTTTCACAGCAGCAGAGCTGGGCGGGCATTTTTGCGCCGCCATTTTCTCGGACGTCTCGCTCGTATTTGGATCGGCGACGACGTCCTTCATCATGGCGTGATGTGTCGACGCGGATCGCGCATTGTCATTGCGCTCCGCGGTATCCTGGCACATCCGCTGCTTCTCGGCGTGACGCTCATCTCGCGGACACGCCCTGCGTTGGTTCGCGCCAATCCGCCCTTGACTCGCGCAATGTCGGTCGCGAGTCGCGGTGATCAGCGCGATCATCCGTGCAACCACTTCACAGGCTGGTGCTGTTAGGGTTCCCCTTTCCTGTGAAGATCGGATGAGCTCCGCAACCATCGCTGCCATCTGCACGTATGGATCCTGTGGCTGGCTCACCCAATCATCGGTGAGCCGCAGGGGATCAGCTGCCAGAGCATCAGGAACGCGTTCCTCCGATGGTCCGCGGATGGCGTCATCCGTCGCAGCTTGCAGTTTCAGCTTTCTCTGAAGAGCGGCCGTTCTCCGCTTTGTGTTGCGGAGCACCCTCTGAAGCCTCCTGATCTCGTCCTCTGAGTCAGCGTGTGACTGTGAAGAGGTCACCGAGTCGGCCTCTGAGGTATGGTCGCTCTCTGCTCTCGCTTCCTTAGCGGGAGCTTTCCCGGAACGCAGAGAAGGCATGATTGCGTCAGTGGCTGAGGATGACGATGCTCAACGTTGTTCGCTTCTCACGATGATGATGATGCTGACGTATACTTCAGAAGGTGACGGTCCACAGCGGCTGATGATGACGATAGTCCACAGCGGCTGATGATGACTATAGTCCACAGCGGCTGATGATGACGATAGTCCACAGCGGCTGATGATGACTATAGTCCACCGCGGCTGATGATGACGATAGTCCACAGCGGCTGATGATGACGATAGTCCACAGCGGCTGATGATGACGATAGTCCACAGCGGCTGATGCCTCACTTCTGAAGATGACGACGATATCTCAATGATTGTATATCTTCAAACTTCAGAAGGTGGCGATTACGACGCTTCGCTTCTGAAGATGACGATGATATCTAATAGATTGTATATCTCAAAAAACTTCAGAAGGTGGCGATTACGACGCTTCGCTTCTGAGGATGACGATGATATCTAAACGATTGTATATCTTCAAACTTCAGAAGGTGGCGATTACGACGCTTCGCTTCTGAAGATGACGATGATATCTAATAGATTGTATATCTCAAAAAACTTCAGAAGGTGGCGATTACGACGCTTCGCTTCTGAAGATGACGATGATATCTAAACGATTGTATATCTCAAACTTCAGAAGGTGGCGATTACGACGCTTCGCTTCTGAAGATTATTCTTGAGGCGACGCAGCAGATCCGGCTTCGAAGGACCACTTTGTACCAGACAGGTACAAAGACTGTAGCAATAGGTTGTTGGTTGCCGCGTCGCGCTCCGAGAATCGAGGTAACGAATTCCGTTTCGAAGATCCAGCAGAAGAAGAAGAAGAGCAGGGAGAGATTCCTCTCAGGCAGTCGATGTAGGGAAGCGGGTCTCAAGTAAAAACACGGTAAAGTCGGTATTACTGAGAATATATTTCAACGGAGTGGTAGCGAGAAGTGCTTTACAAAATTGCAGCCCCTTCTATATTAATGGTCAGTCGGCCGTCAGCAGCGCCCATTGTCCGCGAAATACGACAACTTTCGGGGTCCGGGCCATGCTTACGCCGACTGAACCTGGACCTACCCCCGATCGCACCGCTTTGCGAGTTACATATTTTCAACGCGGTCGCGAGTACGATCGGAGTCAAACAGACATACATATGACATACAGATTTACATACAAAACATGAACATATAGCATTTTACAGGTACAAATATAGCTTTTAACATATACAAGAACATTATTAACAGACATTTACATACATAAATTTAGTAATACAAGTTCAATAATACAGATCTACACAGTGTCTTTTTCGTGTCACATACACACACACACGGGTGATGGCACACGTCCGATACACAGACATATTGAAGAGCGTGGACGGCAGACCAAATTGTCTTCGACCCCATCAATCGAGCCTTCGGGCTAGAATCTCTGGAGTAAGTATGGAATACGTTATTCGTATTCACACGTGTTAGCAATACTACTGTTGGCGAAGAGGCAACGACACTTGCACTCGTTTAGCACGCGTGGGCTTTGTAACCAACGAACTCTTTTACCAGATTAGGATTCTTTTTTTTTTTTTTCGGCTTCCATCGAGAATCGATCGCGAAACCCCCGGGTGGAAGTCATGCTGCTTACCAACTAGACAATGGATGTTGTCGTTACATAACTGAATATACCAGTATAATAAATATTTAAGACTACCAATTATTGCCTATTATTTGTGGTACAGTCATCGATTTCGTTCGGTCATTTCAATCATTCACGAGTGACGTACTGGTTTGAGTAATTTACTCACAATCAAAATCAGTTATGGGTATACCCGTGCGGCACTCTGGGCTATTGTATTCATCGGAGCTGACGTCACCTGTCGGTGGCCTACTACGCAGATATTAATTACACACGCCCCAATGGGTCTCATCTCTAGCGGAGTGTGTGCTTGGCCGGAGCACGTAGATTGTTAATAAAATGGCCATTAACCAATTCAATTTCAAGTATACAGACCCAAATTTGATTTGACGGATTTTCCAGACGCCGCGGAACAGTTTTGAGATGACTATATAACAATGCGATTTATTTAATAATATATTACGCCGAACAACTCAATAGGGCGAGTATATGGAACCTTTCTTTACACATATTTATCGACTATTCATAATTATTTTATGTCTGGACCATCAACTATTAACAATGCCACATTTTCCAGTACTTGGCAACGGAGGTCACCATTCCTTTCGCATCTATAAGGTCTTGCCCAGAGCGTGTAGTTCCGATGTTGGACAAACAAGCACGTGTTGTGAGTTCTCTATAACTCCACAATCATATTTAATGCTACTTCCGTACCATATATCTGCATGTTGATCTTAGATCTAGTAATTGACTCGGAGTCTATTTAGGGATCTCCAAGTAGATCAAGGCAGTCGGTCTCCAGGTACCTACCACCTTTTCCGAGAGCTTCATCCAGTCGTCGCGTTTTTTTCTCTTTCCACTTGATTCACTACCGGCTATTAAATAAAATACATTGTTTATTTCAACTCATCTTCATTGAAACTTTGTTTACAATATATTTTACAGTTATAATGTCTGTAGTTACTAGTCGCGACCTACGTATCACAGTTTGTGTTGTATGTTTTGGGTTAGATTTCCGATGTGCTCAAAAATTGGTCTCAGTTTAGTTAGAGTTCGTCTGGTAACAATACACGTGCGGGCTTGACGTATGCGAGTGTCGTTGCCCCTACACGTGCAGTACTATTTCCAACACAAACGATGACGAACTGTAAGTCGAATCAAATGTTTGTATACATCACAGCAGTCGTTTAAACACAAACGATGACGAACTGTAAGTCGAATCAATTGTTTGTATACATCACAGCAGTCGTTTAAACCCTTTGCACTCAAAGTTTTTATTATAAATGTTCATGAATCACGAAAAAAAATCTTCGTGACTAATTTAGTAAAACACCTGTCTTATATCCTGGGGGTTGCGGGCTGGATTCCGGTTGGAAACCAATTATTTTAAAAAGGTTTTCAGTCTGTTTTTTGCTTAAGACATCTTTTTACAAGGGGTTTGGTTGGTTGGAAGAGATTGTCACGTGGCAATAAGTCTGTCATGTTGGGCTGTATACAAAGAAAGTGTAATACATACAATAATATGAAGACACATTCGACACACTGCTATGCAAGTTAACTAATATCGCCACTATGGTCGCGATTTTTGTGATAAAATAAAATGGTGCCTTCGAGTGTAAAAGGTTAAATCCTTCTACCTGGATACATTTTCTGTTATAATTTTTTAAATTTATATTTCTGTTATAATTTATTTAATGTATATCCTCTTCTAGATGTAGATCTTTGATCTGTTATGTAATGATCATTCCTGAGAGGTAGAGCACCAGTTTCTTCTCCACCGACCTTCCTGGCATGCGATGCCCCTTGGGGATCTCATGGGATTCTGCCTTTGCTCATCCTATCCACATAGTCACGCCAGTGCCGCCTTCTCTTCCAGTTCCATCTGACTAAATCCTCTGTTTTGTAGGTTTGTCAGATTTTATCGGCGAGTTTCTGACCCTTTTTCGGAGAGATTTTCCTGCTCTGTTTCGTTATATAGTATGTATTCTCATCTCGGATATTCGAAGAAGTCTCCTTGTTCTAGTTATGTCGGCTCTGGTTTAAATGTTCTAATTCATTACCAGTCTGGCACAGGTTTCCAATTTACTAATTACTAACTTTTTCAATCAATGTGAGTAATCTAAATATTATCGCGCAGCCTTCAATGAATTAATGTTATTTGTGGGCTGTGGAGGCTGTCTGTCAAGTATGAGTATTTCCTCGTTCTACCAGTGTCGACCTGTTTGGCGAATTAATATTTTGACATGCCGACTGCGCCCCCGCCGCCACTGACTGGCTGGGTGTGTTCTTAATTTACTACTACTGTGCCTTCAACTCAACGCGGTCCTACCTTTATCATCGTCGAACGCGAACCCTTCCTTGAGTTTTAATGGATATTGCATCAAGATGTTTGCAATGCACTCGAATTTGGTAAAAATAATAATGTACAACCTGTTAAAATGGTGGTTCACAACATTGTATTAATGTCAACATTGATGTATGGAAATAAAACGTGTACGTGGAAAAATAATGAAAAGAGCCGAGTAAATGCAGTGGAAATGCGTGCACTGAGATGAATACGTAAAAAAGAAAAATATATGTATTTAATAAGGATGAGTGTGAGCTGAAAATTGATTAGGTAATTAGGTGGAAAAGAGCACGTTGATGTGGTTTGAACATCTTAACATAGATGAATGGATGACGAATATGTGTAATCAATAGAATGAAAATATCAAGCCATGTAATTGAGTTTACTGGTTTCATTACATTTGAAAAATGTTCTTTACAAGTCCAAGAAATAAACTGGATGTTTTCTCAATTATCTCAATTCACGTAATTTTTTGGTTGGTCCATTCTTGCATAATTACAACGATTTATTCAAAGGAAATGCGCAGTTGAAAAGGAATTACTTGCAATTTTTCCAAAAACTTGAATTATTTCGCAATTTTTTGTATATTAATTTCTTTTATTCGGTTGTTAATAAGGAAATGAACTTCATTTCAAACCCAAGGTTGATTGGCGGTTAGTAATGAAAAAAACTGAAGTTCGCGTGAAATTAATGGTAATCGTTCGTTTACTGTTAGGAAAAACATACAAACAAATGTATTTATTTTTCTTTCCTTATATATTTAGTATCAAAAGTTATTTTATTAAATGATGTTAAGGAAAATATAATAAAATTATCATATTTCAAAAGTGAAGTTTATCGGTGTTGGAATTAAATGTTTTATTTATAACAACCAAATCACTTTGGAAATCCGATATATTCAAAGTTGTGATTAGTTTACGTATTCAATGTAAGAAGAGTTTTTCAGCTAAAAGTTTTAATTTTTTACGTATTGTTTATTCCTAGTATTAATTTTTATCTTTAAAATAATTTTTAACATGGCCGATTACAAGGTCAAGGATTTCTGAGACATGGCAGAATTTTATCTATTTTTTAATATAATTTATGATGTAATATTAAAACCTAATATTTCTTATATTGAGGTTATAATTCTTAAATAGTTTAAGATTGTTTCTTGAAACATGAAAATCTAGGTATATTAAAAAAGCTAAATCCTCGGGAACAAATTTTATATCAGTAACATTTTGAAATCTGGCGTCGAAAATATAATAAAATTTCATGTTATATTAGAGAGCACATTTGTACTCGTATATACTCGTATATACGAGTAAATTTAAGACTGATCTCTATTTGTAAACCTAATAACAACAATTTTTTTTCATTCTGTTACTTTTAATAAATATAATATATACGAGTAGAATACGTATTGTTACGACAAGATATGTATCTTTATTTTGAAATTTATATTTTATTGTGTTTTTTCGTAGCTTCGATTTTTATATTTTAATGTAATAAATATTGACAATAATCTTACCAAAATAAATGCTAATGGATTCGAGGGTTGGCAATCCCGGCTCGTGTCTCGAGATCTGTCGAGAAGATCTCCACATTTATTGCCTCTTGAAGAATTACTTAATGAGCGTAAGTAGGCTCAGTCTATTGGCACAGTTATAGGTACTAGTACATACTCGTATTATTCACTTTGGAGATAGCTTCTTTGTTGAGATCTCGTGGGTTCACTAACGTTTGTATACATATTTTACGTATCTTGATCAATCGAATTCAAATTATTGATTCATTTAAAATTATTTTGTACAGTTATTCAAAATGAAAAATGCATTATATTTTTGTTATTTACTCTAATTTTTATGGTATCAAATTTATTCCATCAAAAAGCCGATAAGGCTGCAATTTTTTTTTCAAAATAAAATGATGTAAGTATTACGCTTTTGTTGTATACAGTACAAACTGGTGAGATTCTTGTTATGTGGCAATCTTTTACAACCAACCAGAAAATTACCGTCTCTAATATCAATTCTGCGTCTGAAAACTATTTTTTTTCTAATTTACAGATCAGTTTTAAATCAGCATCAACAAACCTTAAATGCGAAATATGTTTCTGTAGTGCTTAAGAAATGTATATTGATAATTTACAAATGCAGTTTAAAAGTTACTCAAATTATATAATTTGTTATTGAAAGCAAATGTGGATGCTTATGCTTATGACCTTGTTACTAACTTTTTATATTTAATTTATAACGGTTCTATAATCTGAGTAGAACGTTTATCTTTCTCCTAGAAATTTCGAACTCGTTTCTCCATCATATCAAAAAACGGCACCACTCTTTACAAGTACGAGTCTTTTAACGTCTTTCTCAGCTGGAAGCGTAATGCTGATCATATTGACTGAAAAATCTTTCACTCCAGTCACCAAAAACCTCGTACACCCGCCCTCACACAGTGGACAAGCGTTTGGCGCAGAGAATTATTGACATTCGTATGACCCATGAGGGGAGTGGAAGTGGTTGTAGAAATATTAGATAGGAAGGTTTTATTTAATTTTTTTGTTTACCAGTCTTCTTGATCGTTTTTTCAATTCTGAAGATCGTGATCACCATGGTTATCAACCATTCTTTTCAAGCGATCTCTTGTTCTATGTAGCGCTTTTTAAAATGAATACCCAGCTACTTTTTTCACTTAATCACTCCATCAGACGGTTGCTCGGCCTCGTTTTGCTGTTCACACTTCTCCGCATAAAGCTGTTGTCTCAACCCCGCGCTTTGTCCAAATAATCCTAAGTTTTTATTTGCACACATCATTTAAATAATCGGCCGATTACTTCTTGCAGTCCATAAAATGCGTAAGAGGTGCTCCTAAGACCACACCTCGAAGGCATCAATTCTTTGTCCATTTCGTTTCTCAATTCCTCAGGTCTCCGTATCATATAGAAAAATGGAGAAAACAAGGGTTTCAGCTAATCAAATCGTGTTTTTTTTCTTCTTAATATACTTTATAATGTTTCTTAAAAAATGTAATAAATTATAAAATAAAAAAGAAAACAAAATACAAATTTTTTAATATTATTAATATTTCACTTTTGTTTTTATTTTCTTTGACTCAATCAATCAATACCTTTATCTGTCTGTGACTCAATATTTTCATTAAAATTAGACTTCTAAACACAAATAAATATAATTTAATTTTTATGATGTATTAAAAAACGGGAAAAGGCGATGTACTCGTATAACCACGAAATAATTTTATTATACGCTTGTTCATATTTTACACAATTGGAGTATCAAAAACCGCCCTCTCTGTATGTTTACATTTAAAATCACAATTAGGAAAATTGTATCTTGCGAAAGAGTATTATTTGCCCGTTATTAAAGGCCCATTCTCTCAAAAAAATATATCAAGGGAAAGAGAAAATAGCTTTTTTCGTCGTATTATAATTTTGTTTTCCGAATTAGGTGTGGTTTTGCGTGATAGAATTTTTAATGGTCGTTTATGGGATTTTTAGCGTCTTATGGGTGTGTTTGCCGCCGAAAATATAGTAAATCGTTCATTACAAGAATGAATTTAGTTTTCTCTGCCGCTTCAAACAAACGACACAAGACTGATTTATTTTTGAATAATTTTTTTTTTATTCAAACCCTTGAAATATTATGCATCAATATTTCTCATGTCATATGATTAACAATGCGAGAGCTTGGTCGAATATAAAGAAAACAATATATGCACCATAAAAGGGAAATTTAGCTAAGATGCATATCTACCGCGAAAACTTCGACAATTTTAAGTATTCTATTAATTATATTAATAGGCTATTATTGCTTGAAGTAAAAAAAAAGGTTTTTAATTCTCGGTTTGATTGATTGTTTCCAAATAGTTTTTCTTTATTTTAACACATGGTTTAAATTTCAGGTCAAAGTTTGACGAGATGGGGAATCATAAAAATATCAAAACCACTTCCGTTTTTGTTAATTTTTTTCCGTATTTTTTATATAATGATGACAAAAAGAAAAATACTTAAAATAGTTAAGCAAATATATAACATAATCTATTTTCTAACTAACTACCCCATTTTTATATAATACTGGGTTTGCTTTCTTCTTATCTTCTTAGTCCACTTCAATCTGTCCTTACGTCTTGTTCGGCAATTCCGAAAGATCTTATATCGTTCCTCGCCACATCCTCCAGCCAACGACGTTTGGGTTTACCCATATGTTAGATCTGTGACCGACGACGATATTTAATGCTTTATTTCCAATATATTGTGGAGGTTTTGAATTAAACATGTCCAAACTATATCTATCTATTATCTTGAAGTTTATCAGCTCTGTCTTGTATGTCGAGTCTGCCACATATGTGTGTTACAAATTTTATCTGCTCATGTGACATCGCTCATCCACCTCGACATTTTAATTTCAGTTGTTTGGATATACTGAATCAGTTTTTTGTGATACTCCATTTTTTTCCGTAGGTGAGTGCCGGGTGGATGGTACTTGACTAAATGCGACCTTTTTTTTTAGCATTTTTGGGTCACATGTCACACCCGTCACTTCACGCCGCTTTAGCCGCCAAGCAGTGGATTTCTTTGCTGTACATTTTTGTCAAGATGTCCTGAGTTATACGCAACTACCCAAATATTTCTATCTGTTACATTTTTAGTTGATTTTTTTTCAATAGTAGTATACATTTTTAGCTCTTGACACACTATATTATACCCAATGTTTGTTGTTTTAGCAGTAATACTTAGTGTCAATCCACCCTGTTGCAATTTACTCAAGTTTCGCAGTGTCTTTATAAAGGTTCGCAGTGTCTAGATAATCACATCGTTTGAAAGTTCAATCAGTCACCATACTTTTAAAATTGGAAGTCTTATAAATATCGGAGCAAATATAAGGTGAGCCCATACAAACTTGCTTATTTTTGAGACATTTTAAAACAATGCATCTAAAACAAATTTTACTATTTTAATCAATGATATATAATATATTCCTTCATTATGAACAACTTGTCATCTTACAGGTAATTTTTCAATTCCGTTTGTGTAAAAATACTAGTTTTGGTGTAAAAAACTGTGAACTTCTTTGCCAGCTTCATCTTTATTGTTTAATTTTTATTCTCGATAAAAAAATCTGAAGAGCCAGAAATAGATGATGGTCACTTGGGGAAATATTTGGAGAGTAAGGGGGATGAGACGGGAGCTTCCAATTACAGTCTGGAATTTTTGTAGTGTTGTCAGTACCATGGTGGGTCTAGCATTATTATGGTGGAACAAAACTTTTTGAATATTCACTAATCGCGGGCGTTTTTATATCCATGCTAAATTTAAACGTGAAATCTATTGACAATAGACGTCTGCATTAATCGTTTGATTAGTTCTAACAGTTAAAAGAAGATGACACCTACATATCCCACCAAATAGATGCAATTCCTCCTTTGCTGTTGGTAAGGGCTTCTTATCCTTATCTGTCCGCCATGTTATGATTCAGCATCCACTTTTCATCATCTGTCACCACGCGGTCAAGACACCGCTCGCGTTCAAAACAGGTTAAGAAAAAAGTGCAGATGTTTGTTTATTTGCTGCTGATAATTGGCATCCGATAGCTCGTGTGTTACTCACTTTCCAAGCTTAGATACTTTTCCTATCTCTTTACGGTGACAAAATACTGTTCCATGAGATGAAATTTAGCCTTTCTGCAATCTAATCCACCGTTAGTTCTGGTTTGAATCCACAAGACTTTGGAACGTCGTTGTCAAAATTATTAGGACGCCCTGACCAGGGCTCATCATTAATACTGCTTTGTCCATCTTTAAAACTTACAAACCATTCTGGGCAGTTCTTACACTGCTACCATTCTCACTATGAACGCTGTTAATTTTTTTCTGCTACGGAACTTTCACTTTCAACACTCATAAATAAATAGTATACAACTTACCGTTTTGACGGATTATTGATATTCATTTTCTAAGGGTTTATTTACGTCCGATGTTTACAAAAATCTATGATAAACTGACCACTTGAGTGTACATTTCAAAACAGGATACGACTTGTTTGGAAGTATGTTGTTCTACGAAAAGAGTCATTGTAAATCATACGAGTACATACGAGTATGACATCATTACGCACGCATTTATTGACTGACCTGTTAGATAAAATATACTATATTTGAGTAGTTTCAATATTATAATATGTCAAATGTAACTTTTTTCGAAATATCTTAATTTACCCTTAGTTGAAAATATTTTATTATTTTCATAGTTGAATCAGCATTTTATGGTGATTTAATATTTTCTCGATCACGATTAATAAAATCATTCACCATTATTAGCATATTCAATACGAAAGTGGAGAAGAAAATGCTGACTCCGTCAAAACATCTATTTCCCTCTCGAAGAATCAGAGGCGTTTGGCGGTCCACCCCTTAGCCTGGAGGCTACTTGGGGTGGTCTTTGACCCAGTTTTCGGAGGCTGGGCTCTCTCACCCTCGGCTTGTTTTGGTTACCCTAAACTGTTTCAAGTTACGCCTTCCACGCTCTCCTGTGGGATTTACCTTTTAAATGAAGATTTTATACATTTATGGGATTGTTATAACCGCTCTTCGGATATGTGTGCAAAAAGCTTTTATTGTTTTAGCAAACTAATTATGGAAATGAATTGCATGGCTCAGTAGGAACTTCGAATGTTATTTGAGTTTTTTTAAAGGAAAATTAAAGTTTTACTTATACTATCGTAAATCAGTTTAATGACATTATTTATTAGTATTGTACATTTCTTGTGGTGAGCTTATTTACATGTTTAAAAAATACCCTTTTCTATTTAAATCGCTTTTCTATTTAAATCGCTTTACATATAAAATTATAATTTTTAGTCAAGATACTTATATGCCATCTTCATTCCGTTTTTTTTTTGTATTTGGGTCGGAAATCTATAATGAAAAATTATGTATGGCTTTGTATGATTTCGGTAAATTTTTATGATTTCATAATCATTACAATACGTTTTATTTTTATACTCTCTTTTGTGATTATTTTGAGTTTAATTTTATATTTTATTTCATAGTCAAACAAAACAATATGATAAAACTAAAAAAAATATTGCATATTAGTAATGGTTTTTGGAGCTTACGGTTGGAAACTATTAACAAATAATTTGATTTTTTTAAGACTTATATTGTCCTACTTTTAACTAGATTCAATGTTTATTATTATTATTATTATTAATTAGTCATTCCTAAATTAAAAGTATCACGGGTGTAGTGTCTGTTTTCATTTTGATACTTCTATGTTTAATCGTTCCCGTGCGCCTCTGACTGACTGATTGACTGTTGTGCACTGAAACTATTGATCTGATGTTGCATTCCTATTTATGTTGTTATTGTTGATTCTGCTGATTCATTTCTGTTAAATGTATTTTATAAAGGTATATTTGTGTTAAAAATACCTGCCTGGGGACATGCAATAGTTTAGTTATGCAGGTGACTGCAACATATAACAATGTATTTAAAAACATTAATAATTAATATATTTTTAATGAGTTAAATATATCAATATAATTATATTTGTAAAATATAATTGAAATTTTCGTAAGCATTGCTATTTTTTTTGTTTACTTCCGCATTTTGAAATATGTATTGTATAAAGTATTAATCAAAATGGTTTCTTTCATTTTTACTTTTATGAATAATAGAATATTTTTTGAACTTGTGCACTTAAATTATGCGCAATAACGCGTACATATTACTTATAGACTTGATTTAATGACCATGCTTAGGAAGTTTTTCAAAGCCATTATGGCTAAATTATTTCTGTGTACGAGGAAAATATATATACTCATACATACATAATATATATTTATATACTCATACATACATAAAATATATTTATATACTCATACATACATAAAATATATATATATACTCATACATATCACACATAAAATATATTTATTTACTCATACATACATAATATATATTTATATACTCATACATAAATAAAATATATTTATATACTCATACATACATGTAATATATTTATGTACTCATACATACATAAAATATATTTATATACTCATACACACATAAAATATATTTGTATACTCATACGTCCATAAAATATATTTATATACTCATACAAACATAACATGTTGATATCCACGGACAAAACGAAGAACCTCACAATATCTAAGACCCCGGTGAGATGCAAACTAGCAGTGAATAACAAAATAATAGAGCAAGTGATGGAGTTTAGGTATCTTGGAGTGAGCATCAGTAGCAATGGAAATCTGTATGATGAAACCTTGAGACGAATGGTTTTTCTGGACTTTTCCCACTGATTTAAGATGGCTGTATACAGTCATGTGACTACAATTCATCTCCTCAGCCAATTCTTCGGTGGTTTAAAGGGAATCTTCATGAATAATATGGTTTAAGTGGTCCTCATCGAAGTCCACTAGTCGTCCGGAACGCTCCATGTCTTTCAGGTCGAAATTATCGTCTTTGAAACGCAAAAACCATCGACGAGCTGTCCTTTCATTCATAGCATCCTCTCCGTACACTTCGCAAATATCGCGAGCAGCTTTGGCAGCTTTATTCCCTCGATTGAACGCGAACAGAAGGAGGTGTCGAAAATGTTCACTTTCGTCTACTTGACACTTCATTTTGAAGGCTTGTAATCAAATAAAATAATATATGTAACGTAAAAGCAAACACAGTGACTTATAGAGCAGAAAATTTTCTTTCGAATGACGTATAAACTTTACCATTATCTTTTACTTTTGGTGCTCATTTTTAAATTTGAAAAAAAAAACGGACACGACTTATGTTAACACCTAATATATTTATCGTATATACTCATACATACATAATATATATTTATATACTCATAATACATACATACAATATATTTATATACTCATACATACATAAAATGATCACAGCATTGAATGAACTTTTAATAAAAAAAAGTTATTCCATCGTTTATGTATATTATTCCATCGTTTTTAATTCCTGTCTTATTTATAGTTTAAAACTATGGGTTTTACTACAATCATTATAATTATATTTTTTTAAACCCACGTGCTCAAAGATTTAACCGTCTAAATGTTGGTTCTTTGATCTTTAATCCTCTACATTAAGATAACTATGAAAAATAACTCAATTCCATTGGATACTTTTATTGATACGAGTATACTAAGAAAAATCGCGCTTTCTGAAAGTATGAATGTTTTTATGCATTGTTGTATTTTTTAATAAGGAAGGTATTTATTTGTTTAAATGTTGTTCATTGACATTTCAAGTGTTCTTTATGTAGCTTAACCAATCAAGAATTTAAGGACCAAATAAATCATAGATCCAACTGAGGAAGGTTTTAACGTCCAAGATACTATTTCTGGACTATATCTATTTTATGTACGAGTACTTTCTATAAAAATGAAATATGACTAAAATTTAATGTATGTTACACGTTCAGTGCTAAAAACGCCTATAGGCTTTCATATAATATTTTGCTGGCTGCCCATCGGCATTTTATTCCCAATTTCTTGATATATAAAAAAAATCGATGAGCCCGAAGTGACCTAACGGTACTCCGAGGGTTTATAGAGGTGTTCCCACCCTATTTACTATTATTTAAGAATTAAAAAATGATAAATATGATTAGCACATTAATGTTCTTTTGAAATTAATTATTCAACAGTCAATATGTTAATTGCAAAATATGAACAGGTTTATTTAACGCTTTTCACTGTTCAAAAATCACTCCAAGAGGTACTCAAATACAAAAATCCTTTTTGTCTAAAATTTTCAGGAGCAGCGGTTCAGTCTCTGAATAAAACATTCGTTTCATATCTCGTAACCTTGCCTTGCCTTTTGGGAGACCTCGCCGTTGCCACCCTCGCCTCTCTGACGTCACGATTCTGTTTATTCGGGGGAGTGCTCACCCCTTCTCGAGCAATAATGACAGCACAAAGGAACGGGAAGAGCGGGTCGGATTTCTTCTAGTTCGCTATTGCACCGTACATTGTGCGGGAACAATTTCACCATAAGACATTTAATTCGACAATCCCGCTTTTATATCATTTTTTTATTATTTCAATATTAATCTTATCGCGATTTTCGTTATTTAATTTTCGCCTTTTATGGTTTTTGATACATAGAAAAAATTCTTGAATACATTTTGGAAGTTGTTTTGAATGTTTGGATTACCCGACGGGTTTAAGATTGAATGCGTATTAAAAATGGTTACGATTTGATTGACGTCACAAATTTGAACTTAACTAATTAGATTTCAGTCATCGCATTAATTTGGCTTGTAGGAAGTAGTAGCCAGGCATATATGATCGATTTTTTTAATAAACGTTTAAATTTTTGAATTGCCGTTGCATATGGTTTGTTAGTAAGCCAACGTTTCGGAGTCTAGATTTTTGTTGAAAACTTAAAGGCTCAGATATAGAGTTACGCTTGCTTGCATGTTTATGAAACTGCTTCTATATATATTATATTGTATTAACATTTTCATTGTTAATTGTCATTTGGCAATCTTTTGCAATATATTGGCGGGTTTATTGTCATGTGGCAATCTTTTGCAACCAACCAGAAATGTGTTTAAATAAGCCTTAAATAAAAGCCAGATTGAAACTTTTATAAAAATACTGGGTACCATTGGGATTTGACTAGCGACTCTCGCGTTGAAAGAGAGATCTATTTCTTACAATTAGGCCGCTGAGGTTATCGATATATTCGTATATTGTACCAAAAAAAATTTAAACATCATAAACACATTAAAATACTATAAAATTACATTTCACTATAAATAATCAAATTCTTTATTCGTATAAATACTTTTATTATTCTATATTTTATGAACTAAAACGATTTACGAAAGTCAACGAACAAAAAATTTAAAAATCATTAATTTCTTATGTCCTAAAATTTATAACGAACATATTCATCTTACTTACTTTTTACAGATATCTTATGATCTTAAGAATCTATTAACTTAATTGTTTGTTTATTGAAAGTTACTAGTGTTGTGACCTCACATCTCATGTTTTGATTATAATAAATTGCCATATTTGTGATCTTGGAATACAGTTCGTCAGTTCTAATTGTCACAACAGTCGTTCAATTAAAATGTTGCGATAACTGTCCCCTCAATTTAGGCAATTTATATTCATTTGTAGTATCGTCTCTAATTTGGTTATTTGCTATCCCACACTAAGAAACCAGTTGTCACCCTTTATCTAAACCGTCTGAGAGAATAGTCTTGTGATTCGTACATTTACTTGCTTGGTTTGGTTTCCAGCTAGAATCGGTTTTGATATCAAAAACAAACATTCGTTAAATAAATACGTGGAGCACTTCAATGTTCCATAAAGTAGATTCTCTTTGTGCCATTTAATACTTCGCTTCACCAGTACATCATCTTATTGTATCGCTTATCGAGACATTTTTAATTGATTAAGTGAAGTTCTCATTTTTTTAAAAAGTGTATATGGTTTATTGTGTTTTACCCGACGTCATGCTGGGAAGAAAGGCACTTACTAGTAAGTAATATATATCGAAATACGGTGTACACGTTTTATTTTGTGTTCAAAAGGCACTTTTCCTGACCTAATCCTCTTTTCATTACTTAATATTTAGGTTTATAACTTTTTCGATTTTTTTAGTTTTTCATCAAAAACGTTTCGAGTTGTTTTATTTCTTTACAACAAACATATTAAAGGTTTTAAAATGTTAACATATTTAAAATTCTGAATATATTTTACTGTATTCGTTTTCGGAAGACAATAAAATAATGTTTTATTAAATCTAATGACATCCTCGAAGTATTCTCATAAAATAATAAAAACTTTATTTGTTCTCTGGATTTTGAAAATAATTTATTTTCTATGGTTGTTTATTTATTTATTTTTTAATAAAAAAATTAGTCATTTTTTATTGCAGTCTTTACTTTCCATTACATTTAAACTGTCAAAATTGATCATTTTCGATTGATGCAATTTAAATCTCGTGCATTGATTGAATCTAAAAAACTTGTTAAATATTCAGCAAAAAAAATATAAACTGGACACTTTTATATGAATTAGCTATGAGCACCTTTTGAAATATAATATATGGTCACATTTGATTCACACTGACTCATCACTCATAAGCATTTTCGCTTATATCAAAGGTCGGTTCCTGTGACGTAATCGAAAACTCCATAGTCGGTTTTAATTAGAATAGTTTAATACAAATTTGACCAATACGTAATTTTAAGTATCGCGCTACTAAATGTGCATACTACAAATCAGTTTCTCCCATCAATGTTCATCGGTCCGCTGTGAATATATTTGTTCGTGTTTGGCTTACAAAAATTTAGAATAGTCGGGCAGGAAAACGTCGCGACGCACGCGGACATATTACAAAGTAGTTCGCCTTCTTAAGGATGATAGTCCACTGCTACATCGGGCTAGACTCCGTGAGGGGAATGCGACATGGATGCAGTTGTGGACCAGCATCCGCACGACATCCGGTCACATTCGTGCCTGGGCTACGGATATGCTTTGCCTAAAAAAATAAAGATTTGAAGTTTTTCTTTCTCTTTGATATATTTTTACAGTTTTATGTTTAAATCTGCAATCATTATGAAACAACTGAAATAGGTCAACGATTTTGTATTTTATACCTTTTTATATCTGAAATGTAAATGGCTTTGATATTTCATAATTATTTAGACATGGGTTTATTATTTTTTTATGATGAGGCATTCATTATTGTATTACTTTAAATCGTATTTTTAATATTAAATTCTGACTATTTGTATCGTATTTATCGTATGACGATTTTGTTGTATACGATGCAATCTGGCGGAATACATGTCATGTGACAAATTATTCGTTACATGTCTGAAGTTAAACCAGACTGGAATACTTTATAAAAAATGAGCTTTAACGTGCATCGAACCCACAGTCTGCGGGCTGAAACACTGGTGTCTAATCTAACTTCGGAGGTCGTTTGATTATATTAGTAATAAGTTATATTAAGACAGATATTTAAGGAATAATGTTCCATGTTTTAAAATTACTCCATGAAAACAATAAAATTGTAGGGAATTAAAGAATTACTGAAAACTTACAAGATGAATTGATAGATAAAAAAATCTTTTTCCGAATTCCAAACCGTTCGATTTATATTGTTAATTAAACGGTATTGTAGTTTTAATAAGCTTTTTGTAATTCTTGAAAGGTAACTTTTAAATTAATACAATATACAACAACCGCGTTATATCAAAAGTAGCGAAAATTACGATACATAAAATTGTGTATTGGCCCACCTTAATGTGTGCAAGTGAAGTTTGAACTTGGCAGAAGAAGGATAAAAGTGAGAGTAATACTGTGGAGAACCGTAAGATTAATCCTATGCACCAAAAAAATGTGGAGTCTCAATGTATGAAAAATTGCGCTATGAAGACACCAGAAATGAATGCATGGCTGGATAGATGGATGTTTTAAGTAAGATTAAAAGAGATTTAGACGATTTCAACATTTGGATAGATTGAATGACGAATGAATGACAACGTTTACAAGTCAGAAGTGCAAGTTGTCCATGGAAGAAGTAGACCAAAGAAAACGTTTGGCACACAGAATATTTTTTTTACATTTCTATAGTTCAACAATTGATACATATTTTTTATATAAATCTACTAATGTTTTCCATTAAGTTGAATCAATCTTATTATAGCATTTTTTAAATACTGCTCGAGCTAAGCTAGCTTCTTGGTCGCGGATGACGCAACAGGGGAAGACATAGTAATGCTCTCAGTTTATTTTCCATCCGTAACGATTAGTCCACGTCAACAGACGTGTTTCACATTCTTTCACCGACTTTTTCCGCGCTAACACAGACGGAGACTGCTACTGCGATCCGCCGGCGTTCGCCTACTTTCTCTTTACGCTACTTTGCTTTTGTTAAAAGCACTTTAACATCACTGTGGGTCATCGTTATTGTTATACGCTGCGGTTATTAATCTCTTCAAGGTCGTTTTGCACCCAGTGATGGCTGTTCATCTACTCGTCAATTTTTATTTTTTATTTTCTTGTCTCGTCTGACTTCTATTAAAGTATAATAATTTATTTGAAATGTACATTTACCTCCGTGGCCTAGTTGGTAAAATACCTGTCTTTCAACCCACGTGTTCAATTTTTGTTTGAACATAATTTATTTTAAAAAGATTTCCTGCTCGGTTTTCACTTAAGGTCTCGAACATCGTTTATGCTTGGTTGAAAGTGATTGACATATGAATGAGAAAGGAACATTATTAGATCACCCAAAATAAAACTCAGAATAACATTCCAAGTGATGAATATCTCGTTCGGAGTCTCGGTCCAATGGTAGGACGCCTTACTCCTTCATCGGATAATTTCTGACTGATATGATATTTAATTGGATATTTTGGTTCCTGTTTTAGGAGACGGGGAGGGATAGTTTTATGTAATTTGTTTGATGAATGATTATGAGAAATAATAAGACGTTAAATACTTGTATACATGTGATGTTATATAAATGATATTACATACGAATATACATATATTTGTGGATGTGCGATGTCACACACGCTTATATATATTAGATGGGTGGTGAGAAAGAAATGGAGGTGAGATGATGGTGAGTAAATCATAGGATGTTGTATATAAATATGGGTATTTGGGGAGACGTGTGTGACTTTTAAAAATATATTAATACATAAATATGGGAAATACGCGATTGACTATGGTGGGAGGCTGTCGTCTGCCGCTTGAGGAGTCGGTGTCGGTGTATAAATAGGTGTAGAAAATGGTGTAGAGAAAGGTGTAGAAAATGGTGTAGAAAATGGTGTAGAAAATGGTGTAGAAGACGGGGGGGTATTCAGAGTGACGGGGTCATTTGCAGTTGGGGGGGCGTTTGCGGGTGGGCGGGTGCGGAGAATAGATTTTGGACGTGGGTGCTTGTAGTTGGTGTTCGCGTTGTAGTTTCCGAGATTTTGTATGACGGGGTTGGGATGTCTTGATATTGAACTGTAAAACCTTTCGGCCAGAGCTCGCATGTGATCGGGGATAGTTTCGAGTGCGGTGTCCGCGTGGAGTCTAGAGTTACGAACTATGTAGGGCGCGTTTAATATCATGCGGAGGGCTTTGTTTTGAACGATTTGAATGTGATTTATCGTGGTTACCGGCGCGTAGCCCCATACCGGAAGGGCGTATGTCAATTGCGGTCTGATGATCGATTTATAAAGATGGAGTTTAGTGCGCGGACTTAATTTACTGAATTTACCGACCAATGGGAATAATGATTTTAAAGTTCCGAGAGCTTTTGCTTTTACAATGAGGGCGTGTTTGCGCCACGTGAGTCTACTGTCTAAGGTGAGGCCTAAGTATTTCACGTGGTCGGTCCATGGGACGCTCTGGCCGAAGAGTTTTAGAGTTCTGACGGGTTCGATGTATTTGCGTGAGAAGCGGACTGCTGTGCTTTTGGAGGGATTAATTTTGATCTTCCATTCTGTGCACCATTGCTCCAGAATGGGAATGAAGTCTTGCAGTCGGTTGTGGGAGTCGGACTCGTATTTGGATGATGAGAGGAATGCTGTGTCGTCGGCGTATTGCGCGGTGATACAGTGTGCGTTAGAAAATTGGGGCATATCGCTCATTAATCTTATTGGGAAAGATCGAAAGCAGAAGCGAGAAAGAAGAAGCTTGTCTGCCGAAAGAAGAAAAAAAACAGAAGGTGGTAAGACACTTGTCTGCCGATCCGGAGGTTGCGGGTTAGATCCCCGTTGGAACCCAGATTTTTTTAAATAGGATTCCAGTCTGGTTAACACTTAGGGCCTATAAAAACCAGCTTTCTGGTTGGTTGGAAGAGATTGCCACATGGCAATAAACTCGCCAGGTTAAAAAAAAAAGCTTTCATGGGTAAGAATATTGGGCAATATACCGGACTGAATACCAAGGAGTTACTTTAGGTAGCGCAATCGGAGAGAAATCCCAGGACCTAATCAATATGATGGCTGTGGATGTCTTATTCCGGTTTGACGCAAGATGCTGATCAAATTGAAGACTTCAATCGATAGTCATGTGCAAGCATGAAGTTTAACTAGCTATATTTTGAAATAATTGAATAAGGGATTTATTAATGAAAGCTAAGACAAAGCTTTTATATGTGAAATGTTCGATCTTAATATTTCCAATTATGAATTTTATTACGAAAAATATGCATATACCATATAGAAGTCGTGACTTGCCTTTTAACGTTTATCGCTGCCGTCCCATATAATTCTCAACTTGCACGTATAACTTGATTGTAAAAATGTAGATAACAGCATTATCATTAAATCAGATAACGTACCTATGTAAGAAAAGGTTTGTCTATGGCAAACTGTTAGCTTAATCAAACAAGACAATATTTTTATGTTTCGCTGTTGCTTATTCTTGATGTTATCTTCAAAATACTTTATACGAATGAACATTTTCTGTTAAATAAAATTTTATAGATATGAGGTTATTATTCCTCTTACTTTATTATTTTATATAGTACATATGGGGTATTCTAAGATGCGTGAAAAAATTGTGAGATATAAACGGAGTTCGTCACAGTAGACGTGAACCGTTCGTGAAGGCTGGATAATGAACATGAAGTTAAATGTATTTTGTGTATTTTGACTGTTGTATAAAGTCTTTCGGAGTGTGTGGTTTGGCTGATTTCGAAACGTTTGCATCATAAGTCAAACCACGCAATACAACGTTTTCGGAAGACTGATACAAAGAACCACGAACGACTCAAAATATATTAGATAATCCGTGTATTTTCACTGTTAACTGCGACGTTGTCGTCGTAACGTCGAATCTCGACGTTACGACGACGAGAAACGATTTGATTGTTAAATTACCATATATATGTTATGTAATAAAATTGGAGGGTCGAGGCGGAAGACAGGAGGAGTTGGAGACGAAGATTGACGGAGGCCAAAGCTCGATATAAGCTGTAAGACCATCGAAAGAAGATGTAATAAAATAAATTTTAACAAGTGATTAGTGTTAGTCGCGTGCTTAATTTTTTGTTCACTTTAAATAATAAAACATCATACATTTAAGTGTATATATAAATATTTTTTATTGAACCAGTCGCTGGAGGGTTTCTTACGTGAAATCATTCGTTTAGTCGAAAATAGTACTCCTACACTCTTATATTGTATTTTTTCACTGTTGTAGAAATTAATCAAATAAAATTTCAACGGATTTTGTCTTAAATTTAAAATACTTCATCTTAAATTCCTCTCCTTATTTTTGTAAACTCGTAAATCAGCGTTTTCGATAAGAAATACAGCAGTTTTATACTTACGAAGCTAGTCAAAATTGTTGAGGTTAAAAGTTTATTGGACATCACTTGGTATTACTTACTATGTTTTTTTACCACAATTTCTTTGCGCATAAAGCAACGCATTTCAAGAAAGAATTCCGATATTGACTCATTGTTTTTTGATGAAAATCATCAATTTATGTTAAAGTGAATTTGTACAATCGCGTTTTAATCAAACAACTTTAATACTTTCGCTTTGATCGTCATCGTGTAGTACAAATTTTTAATTTGGGTCGAAAAGTAGTAAATATTTTATCTTTGTCCTTTCTTATTGTATGACACTTTCGTTGTGATCTTAAGTGAAAACCAATGTAAAGTGGCCTTAAGTGAAAAGATGTGAAGTGGCCTGAAGTGAAAACCAGACAGGACCTTTTTTTAATAATTTTGGCTCCAACGGAAATTAACCCCGCAAACCCCGGGCTAAGAGACAGGTTTCTTACTAACTAGGCCATAGAGGTCGTCTTTTTCTGTCACGATGGTTTTGTTCTCACATCTTCTCCATATATGCGTGTGCAGTTCTCGTAGGGTTTCATATTAAGAGAGGCTAAATATTTTGTTATTGTAGATTATCCTTTTTAATCAAGAACATGTTCTCAATTATGTAAAGTTTATAGTTTACAAACTTGAAAATGACGTGTGATTTCTTACCCTCGATTTCTTAGCTTAGTTCACTGGAGTAATCACGCGACGGCAACTTGTTGCAGTAGGATATGGATATATTAACGAAATTATCGTGATAAGCGGGACAGCTGTATCCGTTCAAAAGTTTATATAAAATTCTCACGATTTTATTTCAGAACTCTCAAGTTACAGGTGCCAATTTAAAAAAAAAGAAAGCAACACGCTTTTTCGATAAGTTTTTTTAAATAACGATATAAAAGGCGTCAAAACATTTGTATCTTCGAATTATTATTATTTTAATCAAGAATATTGATTAAACGAATAATCATTCCTGTACGAGAATATAGAGAAAACAAATTAACCGGTAATGGGTTTAATATTTTTATACTAGTGAAGGGTAATCAAGTTTGGTATGATTTTTACATAAGAATTTGTACTCGTTTTCTTTGATTTTTTTCTGCAGACGGAATAAATTAAGAAGTTTGGTTGAAAAGGATTTACATACATAACAATATTGCGAATATATCCGTAAGTGTATTATTAAATAACGAGTTTCTAGAAGTTTATTCTATTGATTAATCTCTAACATGTAAAGATTTATTTTGACAAAATATAAATTCATATGACCTCATCAACACGTTTTGTTTTTTTTTACATATATGAACCAATTTCCTATAGAATGGTATTATTAAACTACATGCCGACAAGATTTTTGCAATATTTACCTCCTCTTGTGAAGTGTATATGCACAGATAATGATTTAATTACTACTCCAAGAATGTATTGTTATCATCTATGTTGATTTTTTCAAGTTACACAACTGAAATAATTGTACATACATATTGTTTTATAGAAACGTTCCACATGCCTGAATCTTTTAACAGTTTCCTTTGTGAATTCAACGGTCTCAGCATTCTTGTGCCATGTTATAGTATGTACTCGTATGTGCATCATTATAATTTATGTAGTAAATATACTACTCTGCATTGTGACTCGTGCATTTTAGGATTAAAAGATCATACATAAATGCATACCATAACACCATTTCCCTGTCGGGGTAGGCGGAGAAAACACAACGTCCAAGTATCCTATTTTGACATCTTTTGCCACTACATTTCTCTGATTTTATACACCAACTACTACGATTTTTCTGATTTTAAATTCTTTCATTCACATTATTCAATCACATTATTCAATCTTACTTTGTCTTCCGGTCACACGCCTTCCACTCACATTTGCACTATATATTTGTTTAGTTTGTCTTACTTCAGTCATTCGTTTTACTTGCCCAAACCATCTCAGAATGTTCTTCATCTTACTCAACACACCATTAAGCTCACATTTATCCACGATAACTTAATTCCGTAATCTGTCATGCATTATCACCCCACGTATTCTACTCAGTGCCCACATGTTTACAGCATTTAAATACTGGTGTGTAAAATATAATTCAGGATATCTTTGAAAATAACACAGTCTACATTACTTTTATAATTCTTGAAAATTCTAGCATGATTTGGAATGCTTGAATAACTCGTAAACTTGAACCATTCTGGTTTTTTCGTGTTGTATGTAGTGAGACTCTGGAATCAGTTACAAACCAATATAAGACTCGCTCCGTCCTTGGCATGCTTTAAGAAGCGACTGAAAAACCTCTTAATTTCTAGTCTGTAAAATAACGTGTTTCATTCCTGATTTTTCTTTTTCTTTCCTCTCCACCATCCCTTCATTTCCTCTTGATTGATGATATCTCACTTTATATGAAAAATAATGTTCGGGTGACTGTCTGTCTTTGTGGGATTCGTGGGCATGTGCTCACGTATATGTTTATGGATTTCGTGGGGATGGATAGTCATTTGAATGATTTATGCGACCACGTAGCTTGCTTCATTTACTTTTGTCTGGTTGGTTGGAAGAGATTGCCGCCTGGCAATACGCCCGCCAGATTGTATTTGCAATAAAAGTGTTAAATAAATAAATATGTAGATATCCATTTACCACATTCTTTATTTTAAGTAAAATAACTATTAAGTTTATTATTTCAAGGAGATTATTATTGATAGTTGAAAAAATATTTTTTCTGCTTTATATTTTATATATGTATTAAACGGAGTATATTAATACGGCCATGAATGACATAATAGTATGTAGGTGTGTCCACCTTGATATATGGGAGTGAAACTTGAACTTGACAGAAAGGATAAAGTAAGATAATTCCTGTGGCGATGCATGCACTAAGAAAAAAATGTGGATTGTCAATATATGAAAGAAAGCGGGATGAAGAAATCAGAAAGGAATACGTGGGTAAAGTGGATGGTGTTCGTAAGATTAAAAAAGGAGTGTTAAGATGATTCAGGCGTGGAGAGAATTAATGACGAAACTCTAGCAAACCCTTCCAAGTGCTGCACCAGATGAACTCTTGAACTAGGATGGGACCCTTTTTTTATTTGTTTTATTTTTGGGTGTCATGTGAAACCAAAGCCGATACCCCCGGATGGAAGAGAGGTGTCTAGTCAACTAGGCAGCGGAGGTTGCCTGGCTAGCGATTAATATCGTTAAAATAAACAATACTTGTAAATAATGTTTTGTGATAACAATTATATGGTTTAAATAACTTATAATATACCAGTTTTGCGGAACTTGAAAATTTTACTAGTATTTGAAAATTGGAACTAACCCATAAAACTTTTTTTTTTGGTTTATTTGAAATATCGAATAAGAATACCTCAATCCAGTGTGTGCAATTATATCATTTCAGTGAAGGGCGTATTTTGTAGTCAAATAAAGTCTTATAGTTGTTTTATTCCATACGATCCAATACTAAGCGGCGAGATATTTCCTCAATTGTCTCAGAACACGTAAAATGTGAGTTGGATCCTTTTTGCATAATTACTTCCAATTATAGTTCATTATTATTGTACCTCGCGTGTTATCTTTTTCTCGCTGAAATTATGAGACCATCATTGTTTTTGCTAATCTGATCGCTATTTCGAATTCTTTCATCGCAATCTTTTCTCAAATCTTTCGTTTTATTTGGTTCAACTTTCACCTGCACTGCTATTGCATGCTCTTAATTATTTTGCCTTCCTTTTTCATCGGAAAATTCTATTAGTCATAGAAAATAAATCAGAAAGAGAAAACTGTTTAAATATATAGGAATCCAACGTCTCATTCTAACGTTTAAAATTGACGACGGCCATCGTGGTCTTAGTAAGAGGCCTGTCTTCCAACCCAGGGTTGCGAGCTCAATTTCCGTTTGTGCACAATTTTTTTAAATGACAAGTTATTATTATTATTATTATTGATACTTCATCGGTACCCAATTTTATACAGTGTTACTATAATATAATAGTTGTATTGAATTACTGAATATGATAATATCTTCCTACAAACCAGAAAGACGCTGAAGAAGCCTTAATACAATACAACAATATCTTTTTTCAGTTTTTTTCTTGACCCCTCATCCTTGTCACTTATTAAATAAAAAAACAGCAAAATTTCAATTCTTGCTCATAAAAAATAGTTTTTGTTCTAATTTATCACAATTTACCGTCTTAATTTAATTGTGTGATGTTACATAATTTTCAAGTATGTCACACTTCCTCATTTGTGTAATATATCTGTCTATCAAATGGTGATCATATAGTATAGTCCGACGGCTCTCAACCAGTGGTACGTGGTTTTTTTAAAGAAAAACAGCGACTTATTGTGATTTCATGGGACAAATTTAATTAGTTATTTTATAAACATCGCTTAAGTCAACTTCTGGATTAAACAAAAGTAAGATTTTCAAGACATTTCACACATATACCATCACGCTATTTATCTGTCGTGGTAGTCAAAGAGGACATAGTGCTAGACTTTCATACCGCGACACACGGCTTTCGGCTTTACTATATCTATACACCTCATATAATTCCTACGATTTATCTAATTCTTTAACATTTCTTTTTCAAGTATCATTCACTTGATCTAACCATACCTTCTATGGTCTTTCTTTATAAGTTTTACACTCACATTTGCACTGTATTCTTCTACATCTTACGTATATTAGCCTTAAGTTCATCCATCATTCTAATCATTTCATTTCGTATTCAATCATATATCGTCACCCCGTGTATTTTTCTCAGTGCACGCATTTTTACAGCATTTATACGGTTTTTTTTTTCAGTATTTTCCCCTTTATCATTTATCTCATACATAGTCGGAACCAAAATTAAGACATCTAGGAGCAATTCTTTTTGTAATAACATTTTGTTTGACGTACTTACGCGAATCGAGATTTTCTTCATAGCTGTTGTGCTATGAAGAAAATCAACCAGATATAAAGCTACAAAAACCAGATATAAAGAAAATAATTTCTGTCAATCAAAAGTTTAATCAAATTGTTGTTCAATAATTGTAGAATTAGTTAATTATATTGTTAATATTTTTTATTAGGTATTGAATAAAAATATCCGACAGTAACTTAATAATTGATTGTACGAGTATATGGTATATGGTCTTGACTTCTTATTTGTATAAGATACATGTTATGAAAAGGTTGAGAGTCGTTGTTGTAGTGAACATATAACATAAATCTTATTAGTCGTTTTAGATCCCGTACTCGGAACATATACTCGCTCGTTTTAGGTATTACATTTATAATGAACATGAATTTAATTTGAAATTGTATTCAAAACATCCGCTTTCATTACAAATTTTCCTTGTTTTTACATTTCCTACGTCTTTTCATATACAATATATGTTACCATTTTCTACTCCGTTCTATCATATCCTTTTGTGTCGCTGATGTTGTCATCATTAAATATTTGACGGTACACATTTGTGTATCGTTTGAAATAAACAAGTATTTTGAATAAAGAGGAAGCGAAGCGATGCCGTATTCTATTTCATATTTGAATATATCACTTCTGCAGAGTAAAACCTTTTTATACCTTTTTACTTATAGGCGCTTGAAAGTCGTCTTCGTATCATGCGGCTGGTGTCGCACTCGGGTGTAAGTAAAGTAACCTTGGACCGATCGACCGTCTTTCCGTTGCCTCTTGGTGTATTGCTGCAAAATTTGTTGAAATTTCATACAACGGAACTTTCTTTCCAGTAATAATCGAGCACACAATATTAAAAGTGTTCCCATTCTGATGATACGATATAATCCATTATGTGAATTATTCATTTCGACGTTTCGCTTCATTGATTTGATCGATCGCTTTAAATCTTAATATTCTTAGAAGTATTTTTTTAAGTATGACGTGAATCAGAATTTTATTGATATAAAATATTTATTTTGTATAACGCATTTGTTGTATACAGTACAGCATTGCGGGCTTATTATGTTGCAATCTGTTCCAACCAATTAGGAATATGTTGGCCGTAAGAGGAAAATTCAGGACTTGGGCCTTTTTTTAGTACTATCGGTAATCGAGCACGAAATGAAAATCAGGTGTTCTATCAACACGGAGAGTGTCATCTAACATAATTATCTGAGGTGCATGGCCGCGCGGTAACGCACTGGACTTGCGTGCGGAAGGTCGCCGGTTCGAATCCTGCGCTGTGCTACACCACTCGAATGACACAGGCATTTTTTCCGGCTATTCGTGGGTATAAGGATACCTATGTTTTCGGTCATATCTATTCTTTCAACAAATTAAAGGGAAAAAACGTGACGATGTGCTCCGATCGTCTCACTTCGGTGTGCCATCGGATCCAGTGCAGCGGTGTGACCAGTGGGGTTGCTGGTGTGCAACGACTCACTTAAATAAGAGAAAGGATGAAAAAAATAAAAACTCCACGGCACAGCTTCGCTTTCCAACTGAATTGAAGTTGGCATGGCGAGGGGATCCTCGACTATGAGGCCCAACGAGAGTAACATGCACGTTACATAAACGTATTTGTTTGGCGCCGTTTAGTAACCTAAGTAACTTGCAGAATGGCCATAAAAATGTAGTTATTTTTCGGAAAAATATCAACTTAAATAAAGTTATCGATAACCGCCGTTATCTATCATCTCTCCGAAACAATATATTTTTCTTCTATATTTTAAATTTTGTCAAGTGAGATGATGAATTGCGAATTTCGTGCCCACTCAAGTGATTGTATAGCATTACACTTTAGTTGTATATAATACAACTTGGCGGGCTTATTGCAATGTCTTCCAATCAACCAACGGGAGACCAAACTTACCAACCAACCTGGATAATCGGGTTTCAACAGAAATCGAACCCGTAACCCTCGGGCTGGACAGAGCTCTTACCAACTAGACCACGTAGGTTGTCAGTCAATATTTAATATGATAACAACACTAACTGTTTTTATAATCTTAAATTTTGATAAATAAAAAAGGGTTATTAAAAGGGCAATATGTGTATTGTAATACAATCAATACGAGTATAACTAATAAAAAATAATATTATTATTCGTGTATAAACTAATAATACTTTTGGTCGTATTATTTTTTTGGTATTTTATTGAAATTACACATACTTTTTGACACGGAAAATACTTTTTATATTAAGTATTTATTGCTATACAAATATTTTTTTATAAAATATCAATTACATGTTATTTCATTATAAATATAAAATAACACGTACTCTTTTTTACGAAGAATTTTATACAGTTTCTATTTGAATTGTTGAATGTTGAAGTTAAATGCCATTTAAGATTTTTATAATCGCGTGCAGTACAAATCGTAGGTTTTTAATAGCTTATTGTCTTTACTTATAACATACGCCATTGTTCTCGATTTGCATACATCAGTGGCGGCTAGCTTAAAAATATACATAAAAATCTATGTGTTTAAATATTTTCAATATTGACGACCTTCGTGGCCTAGTTGGTAAGGCGCTTGATTTTCAGCCGGGGGTTTTGGTTCGATTTCCGATGGTACCCAAAAATAATAATAAAAATACTTGTTGAGTACGTATTCGAATTATGTTGCCTGTTGTGTGAGTGTGGTTACTTGCCTAAACTGTGAGTTAGTTGTCTACTCCAGTGGTTCTTTACCCGATGCTCGATTACTGAGGCCGAAGACAATACTGTATCCCGACCATGCTTCATAACATATCCGCATCATCAATTCGGGTATTTGATGAGTGCCATACGAATAAAATAATTTTAATATTGAAAAGTAACTTTTTAGTAATGTGTGATTTTATATGTTTTGAATGTTTCAATTATATAATAATATTGTAATTTATTTTTATCAAACACTGTTTATTCCACTTTTTTGTGACGGTATAACCCTACCGGTTTCAAGGCTTTTACCTCATCTTCAGGGGAGCGCAAACAAGACTAAATGCTGTTCGAACTGGTACCGATATACACGCTTCAACGGTTGGGGGCTGAGGGACGAGGGAGGCATGGGACAATTTCGGCCAAGAGAAAACAACATATATAATAATATATTTGTCAATATTGCTCTTTTACGAGTATATTTCTGTGGCGTTATGGCAGAAGTTGATATGTCCGTTTTTATAATTTTGTGTTTATTCTCCCAATTTATGGAAAATATTTTTCAGCATGTTGTGGCAAAACTTGGCGTGTCAGTCATTATCCAAACAAAAGATATATTGTTTGGAAAAACTTAAAAAATGCTTATTTGTACTGATTTTAACAACTTATCAAAGTTAATATTGCTTCTCCTATAAATTAACGCCACAGATTTGTTCAACCATACAAACAAAATTTAAATATGATATTTTCGATTCAGAACAGTGTCTATCTACATTTTTCTTTCCTTCTTCAATATAAAGCCTTCTACGTAATATATTATATAATCCCTTACGTATTACTATAATTTTCTTCTTAGAGAATATCAAATATCTAGTATATTTTTAAATCTGCGCTATTTAATACTCAGTGTTCCATGCGTTAAGATTATTTTATTTATTTACTTATGACACTTAAATGTTCCTATTTTTTATGTATTTCTTTTCAAAAACTGACCATAAATCATTATTGTTATCCATGTAATAATAATGCCTTAAACTGAAACAAGCAATACTAACGTTTCGAATTTAATCTCATAAAAACGTACGGTACTTTAGCTAACATAGATAGTTAACGTTAAGTCCGCAGAGCGGGTAGGGATTAGTGCACGACATTCAGAGTTCACAGCGCAGAGTAGAGAGCGCCGCACATAAGAGAATGCAGTGCGGGCCGCAACCGCGAGCTAAGCCACTGGCGCGGGTCGCGTAATGCAGTCGAGTGCAGTGTGTCCATTTCTGGGTCGGCTCACAATAGTAATGTATCGATACTTGAACAGTATGATACTTTGCGCATATGCTTATAGATGCACATAAGGTATATACAACAGCTATGGTATATAAGCATAGTAATGTATCGATACTAGAATATACCTATAGATATAACATAAAATATATAAAAAATAGTAATTTATCGATACTGGAACAGTATGGTACTTTGCGCATATACACATATATGCACATAAGGTATATACAATAGCTATATAAAAAACGCCTGGAAGAAAAGTGAGATATATAGTGGTACCTCGGGTTACGAACTTAATTCGTTCTTTGATTCCGTTCGCGATTCGAAATGTTCGCAAACCGAAATTCATTTTCGTGGGAGCCATAATGAGGGTTAATTTAATGCAAAATATATTTTATATATACTGTATTATATATATATATAAAAAGCAAAAAAAAATTGTATCAAGAACAACAAACGCAACGACAAACAATGTTCACAACGTGCGCACTTGAGAACTACTATTGCGTAATGCGCCGTTACAACTAATTCGTGAGCCGGGGCATTGTACGCAGGTCGAGTCAAAATTTGTTCGGAAATTGTGTTCGTATGCCGATTTGTTCGTGACTAGAGGCGTTCGCGACCTGAGGTTTGACTGTATGTACATACTTTTTCCCTGTCCGTTTCCCTGTCGGGATAGCCAGAGAGAACAGAGCGCGAATTTCCAGTCACGACATTAATCTTTCGCCTCTTCTACACCTACACACCTTTTCATATATCCATCTATGATTTCTCTGACATAACATTTCCTTCTTTCAATATATCATTCGCTTGAGCCATCCATACTTTCCCAAGTATCCTTCTAAATATGAGATCTAAATTGGTAACACAAATCAATGAGATATCGTTTAACCCTTATAACTCCAGAGGCGACATATAGTCGCCATGGTAATTATTTTAATAACTCCAGAGGCGACTATATGTCGCCATTTTTTATGGTTGTATTGTTTACATAAACAAACATCTCGGGACACCCAGGAGCAGGTATAAACATGTTACATTAGTTTCACAACAACTGTTCTACTGTTTAGACGTGTTTCGGTTGAAAAATAATCAGTACGCACCCTTTTACACCGTTGAGATTACACAAGTTTTTTTTTACCCTCTAAAATAATGGAAAAATCGCAACTGAGTGAAAGTGAAGACGAATTTATTTTAAATGTATATAGTGATGAAAGTTGTGATAGTAACATCAATATTCAGACCTCTAGTGATGAATCAGAGTACATTGGTCATAAAAAACGCAGAGTTGGTCCTCTTCTATCATCAGATAGTTCTTCAAGTACTACAAGCGCTCAAGATTCACAAGACGATGAATGGATTGATATATCCAATACGGTGGATTCTCCTGACATTATAAATTTTGACATCGGAGCTCAGAATGTCGGACCAAATGTTCCTTTAACAATCAAAGAACCAAGTCAATTTTTCAAATTATTTTTCACGGAAGAAATTGTAACGGAGATAATACGGGAAACAAATGCATATGCAAAAGTCAAACTTCAATCAAAAGTTCTAACTGCAAATTCTATTTGGCAAAATTGGCGTGATGTACAAAAAGATGAATTTTGGGCATTCATTGGGGTCATTTTAAATATGGGAACAATGCCACTTGCCAATATGCAAGAATACTGGTCTACTAGAGATAATTCCAGAGTCCCATTCTTTGCAAATATTTTCACGAGATCTCGATTTCATCAAATATTCTGGATGTTACACTTGAATACACAAGAAACTGGCCATAGTGATTTAAGAACACGGATTCAGAAAGTCAGTAATTTTTTAGAATATATAAATAAAAAATTTGCTGACTATTTCATACCCAACAAAAATATCTGTGTTGACGAATCAGTAGTGAAATTCAAAGGAAGAATATGCTTCATCACTTACAATCCAAATAAGCCTACTAAATGGGGAATACGCATTTACGTTTTGGCGGATTCTGAAACATCATATGTGTACAGTATTCTTCCCTATTACGGTAGTATTACTACAGAGAATTTACCAAGCCCAGATTTGCCTGTGAGTTCGAGAATACCCATCTACTTGTTCAGAAAAATTTTGGAGAAGGTACCCCATGCACAAGGATACCACTTGTTTACAGACAGGTACTACACAAGTCTTCCACTTGCTGAAGCACTATTGAAGATGAAATGTCATTTAACTGGGACGATACAGACCAACAGAAAAGGCATTCCGATCACCATAAAAAAACCAAAGTTTGGCAATAAAAAAGTTTTGGCTGTAAGAAAAAGAAAAACAATGCTTTTGGCATGGAAGGATAAAAGAATAATTACAATGCTGAGTACTGGTGATTCTGCTGGCATGTCGTCTGTTTCCAGAACAGGGAAGGGAGGTGTTCAATTAGTTACAGAAAAACCAAATGTAGTACGAAACTACACCAAATCTATGGGTGGAGTAGACCGTGCCGACCAGTATGCTTCCACATATTGTTTTCTCAGGAAGTCATTAAAATGGTGGAGAAAACTTTTTTTCTGGGGAATGGAAATTTGCTCAATCAATGCATACATCCTCTACAAGAATATAAAATTGAAAAATAATGAAAAACCACTAACTCATTTGAAATTTGTCAAGAATTTAGTTGATCAGTTGGTAGGAGACTTTCGGGAGCTGCGAAGTAGGCCATCAACTTCTACTTTTGATGTACGACTAGATGGTAAACTTCATGTTTTGCAGAAGGGAAAGAAGAAGGACTGTGTGGTCTGCTCAAATAGAGGCAAAATGGGCAAACGACATGAAACATATGAGTTTTGCGACACCTGTCCTGGAAAACCTAGGATGCATTTAGGGGATTGTTTCCTCAGATATCATACTTTGAAAGATTATAAAACTAAAAAATAATGTTGAATTGTTATTTTTTTTATCAAAATAAACTCATTTAAACATTTATCTAATAGTTTGAATAAAAAAATTGCATGAAACCTTATTAATTTTTTTTTAAATAAATTATTTCTAAAACCTATCATTTTATAGTAAAATTTCAAAAAAATACCCTGGAGTTGTTGGTATGTCATACAAAAAAAAATCTGGAGTTCAAAGAGTTAAAAGACAACATGGTTGATTTTTTTCGGATTGATAACGGCATATATTCGGTCATCGATAAGTTTTTTTAAGTTAACATTTTTGAGATAACAAACTACACTGTTACGGAAACTTTGGAGTTATTTAAGCTAAATGGTGCCATAGAAATAAATTTGTTACATTTGTAGTAATTTGATGACGCTCTCCATAACCTTGTTAGTAGAATGTTTGGAAGCCCTAGTTTTTCAGATCTAACAGCTACATCTTAAACATATTTTGTTGGTTGGAATAAATTTACACATGACAAGAATCCCGCCAGGTTGTATTCTATACAAAGTGTAAAAAAATATATGTAAAATTATATTTTAAAAATGCTTTCATTTCTACACTGTTTATGGTCAGGGAAACAACAATTAGGCATGGTCTATCTAAGAAGCTTATTTTTGGAGGTGCCGTCTCCTGTCGAAGGTTGAGCACTGTAATGCCACCCTTTTTTGTGTTTATCGCAGTCCGGAAAGTTTTATTAGAACTCGACACAAACCATTCCCGTAATTTCTTAAACCTAAAGATACGGAGTGTTACTTTGTCTCGTTGGCCATTTATTTTTCTTTGGATAAGTTATAATATATATTGTGCCTCTCATTATGTCACCGAGATGCTGCAACTTAAACCAAGTGATGAATATCTCGTTCGGAGTCTCGGTCCAATGGTAGGACGCCTTACTCCTTCATCGGATAATTTCTGACTGATATGATATTTAATTGGATATTTTGGTTCCTGTTTTAGGAGACGGGGAGGGATAGTTTTATGTAATTTGTTTGATGAATGATTATGAGAAATAATAAGACGTTAAATACTTGTATACATGTGATGTTATATAAATGATATTACATACGAATATACATATATTTGTGGATGTGCGATGTCACACACGCTTATATATATTAGATGGGTGGTGAGAAAGAAATGGAGGTGAGATGATGGTGAGTAAATCATAGGATGTTGTATATAAATATGGGTATTTGGGGAGACGTGTGTGACTTTTAAAAATATATTAATACATAAATATGGGAAATACGCGATTGACTATGGTGGGAGGCTGTCGTCTGCCGCTTGAGGAGTCGGTGTCGGTGTATAAATAGGTGTAGAAAATGGTGTAGAGAAAGGTGTAGAAAATGGTGTAGAAAAAGGTGTAGAAGACGGGGGGGTATTCAGAGTGACGGGGTCATTTGCAGTTGGGGGGGCGTTTGCGGGTGGGCGGGTGCGGAGAATAGATTTTGGACGTGGGTGCTTGTAGTTGGTGTTCGCGTTGTAGTTTCCGAGATTTTGTATGACGGGGTTGGGATGTCTTGATATTGAACTGTAAAACCTTTCGGCCAGAGCTCGCATGTGATCGGGGATAGTTTCGAGTGCGGTGTCCGCGTGGAGTCTAGAGTTACGAACTATGTAGGGCGCGTTTAATATCATGCGGAGGGCTTTGTTTTGAACGATTTGGATGTGATTTATCGTGGTTACCGGCGCGTAGCCCCATACCGGAAGGGCGTATGTCAATTGCGGTCTGATGATCGATTTATAAAGATGGAGTTTAGTGCGCGGACTTAATTTACTGAATTTACCGACCAATGGGAATAATGATTTTAAGGTTCCGAGAGCTTTTGCTTTTACAATGAGGGCGTGTTTGCGCCACGTGAGTCTACTGTCTAAGGTGAGGCCTAAGTATTTCACGTGGTCGGTCCATGGGACGCTCTGGCCGAAGAGTTTTAGAGTTCTGACGGGTTCGATGTATTTGCGTGAGAAGCGGACTGCTGTGCTTTTGGAGGGATTAATTTTGATCTTCCATTCTGTGCACCATTGCTCCAGAATGGGAATGAAGTCTTGCAGTCGGTTGTGGGAGTCGGACTCGTATTTGGATGATGAGAGGAATGCTGTGTCGTCGGCGTATTGCGCGGTGATACAGTGTGCTGCAACTTGCAGACCTTCGCATTTTAAACAATTGTCAGTCCAGTCCTTATTTATACACGCAAGCACTTCAACATTTGCAACTCGATAAGCCCAGGGAATCTTTATGACGCCTCTCCAGGAAACGGTATAATTTTAAAAAAAATACGAACAAAAGTAACCTGAAAATTACAAAACATGCCAAAAATTAAGAAACTCGATTTGGTTTTATTTTGTGTTAAAGCTTTACTAAAAATCACTTTCCATAGGTAAACATTACAATAAAAAGTGTAAAAATTAGTATTCTGCGGTAAAATTTATTTTCAAAATAAAGTTCAATCCTCGGTTTATATACAGAGATATGGAAGATATATAATAGATATCGAAAAAAATCATTCAACAAGGTCATTCCGTATGCGAGTGGTGATGCTCTTAACAGCTCGGTTCATGAGTACGACACTGAAAATAATCTTAATTCTCGATGGCGTAAATAATTGTCTGGTACATTAAACAAATGTTTGTCAATCAACAAAGGCTACATGCTATTTTTCCTGTTAGTAATTTGTATATGTATTAACAGGTGCGTATATTTCTTGATGCTTTAGGAGTAATATTTATGTACACCAATTGAGAAAATCTGGGATAGAACCATTGACAAAATCCATACTTTTTGCAATAAAGATGTCGCGGAAATCTCCTTAGGACTCGTTCAACCATCAGGGAATTCTGGATTCCTCTCGAGCACCACACGACTGAGCCGCACTCCATTCCACAACTAACCAGTGAATAACGAAGTGATCTCATAACAGCGCCACCATCAAATGCCCTAGAGACTCATCACAAATCCCTGAACTTGTTTGCCATATGGTTTTCTCAATCTCAATATTTATTTCATTATTTATGCACAATATTTGTAGGAAAACATCGTCTTGAACCACATTGCTCATTTTTTATAGTTTTTACTCCAAGATACACTAGTACTAGTGTGATCAAGCTTGCGCGTAATGCAGTCGAATGCAGTTTGTCCGCCTTTAACGATATTCGCGGTGACGTCGGCCACTCGGCGGCCTCAAGGCCGTTTACCTCGGACCGGTCGGCCGCCTACTTCTCGGTTGCGAGACTCACCAGCTGATAGTCTGCAAACAGGGCCGTTCATTAGGGAATTCTCCCAATTGAAGTAACCGCTACGGCACTAAAATATGTTTAACTGTTTCCACGTTCAATATATATTCAATTGGAATCCAACCGACTTGGAAGTAATATATAAATCTATTTTGTTTTTTTTTCCTAATAAAAGTATACCGTTTTTTTATATGTATAGTCAGTGTAGATATGGAATTGGAATAGTTTGTGGATTATTGTGCATTTTCACTCCCGAGTGAGTATCGCAATGATCGGATCGCTTGCTTGCTAATTCAATAGTCTAACATTTCCCCCTAGAATTCGATCCATTTTCTCTTGCAAACGTTGCTTTATTCGAATGAACAACCCATTCGTTCGCGCGGTGAAAATGTATTTGGACTCGAAATATCGCAGGTAAACATTAGTTCAGAAAAACATATTTGGCAAGAAAACTTACCAAGGGAAGACGAATTATAATGAAATCTTTGTAGATCTTCCGATATGTGATAGTAGCACATTCGATTTTAGATGTAGTGCTGTGTATGCGTATATATGTTCATTTGTATAAAGTTTCATTTACCTACGATGTATCAGAATGATATTATAAAATCTCAATTTCATATGATTTCTGTGAAAAAATTAGCTGGGTTGTTAATTTTATTGTAGTTTTTTTCTATAATATATTTTGTCAAAATATAAAAATATTAAAGTTTCCATTTCTATATTAAAATATCGTCTTGCTTGTTGTGGGTTGCTTATTTCCTTGAAACGTACTTGTGGTCACTGGAGAAATGTGGAAAGGAAAGTCAGGTCTCTTAATAAAAACGTCAACATCAAATGCACTGAAAAACACTTGTTACAAATTTAATGTGAATAACTTTTACCAAGCAGCCCAAGTTTGCTTCATAATTGTGACATTTACGATGACTTGAGATCCGTTTGATCAAAGTGAAACGATAATACAGAACCATTTAGCAGGAAAGTTCGAATTCTTTTTTCATCGTTTACCGACCGTTTATATTTTTGGATGGAGACTTTCATGAATTGGATGTAGCTTGGCGTTGCATACAGATCGTCAGAACAAATTGACCTTTTTTCTCCATCTATACAAGGAAGCTAAATACCGAGTACTTTGACATTCATAGCTAGACATTTTTTTATATAATAATAAAGTTATATCGTTTACTTTGTTGGTATTTTTTTTATGAAATAACAGTTTATGTTGCAGTAAAAACTGGAATTGAAAATTAATTATAATGGGTGAATTTTACACTGATTTTATTTGGCGTTTATGAGAAAAAGCGTGACATATTGTTTTGTATAAAACTTCAGCTGTAAGTTCTTCTTCAACCAGACTAGAATCATTTTAAAAATAAATTGGGTTCCAAAGGAAGTACATTTTTGGTTCCTGTAAACTGAACCTATTAAAAAAAATCGTTAAAAATGTTACCCTTAAAATGTAAACAGAAGTGATCGGGATAACAAGTCTACGCAAGTGATGCCGGGAAAGGTTAAAAATATGAAGTTTTTTAAATATAGTTATGGACAAGTTTTATTTAAAGATCTCTCAGCCTCAATTTGTGATTTTTCTTAAATTCTCCATTAATTTTGGTGACATTTCTTTGCCTTTGACCGCTATTAATTTTATTTGATGATTATTAGTCTTCAATATTATTCATATCTAAATAGGATCATAACATACACATCAGATTAACTTAAGTCGTTGTTTATCCATTTTAGGATGTAAGTCGGCTAGCGATGTCGCCATTCCTTTATGTTTCTCATCGACCTTCGGTACAAAAATTCATATACTCTTACTATTGTACATACTATTGTCCTTAACTGACCCGCCGCCTCCTCTTATTCTTTCCGATTACGGGCTTGCGCTACGCTCGAACAAATATTGTTTATTGGCTTTCTCAGTTCACCGCTCTTCTTTTTTTATGCCGTCCTTTACTGTCCATGCAGTGAGACTCTGGAACCAGTTACAAACTAATGTTAGATTCGCTCCGACAATGTCATGTTTTAAAAAAGCGATTGCAATATCTCTTATTTCTAAGTCAGTAATATAACGTGTTTCATTCCTGTTTTTTATTTCCTCTTCACCATCCCTTCCTTTTTCCTTTCATTGATATATCACTTTTATTTTTACTATGTGTATTGTTTATGAATTTTGTATAGATGATTAATGATTTAAATATTTTTTGCGAGCATTTGACTTATTTTATTTACTTTTGTCTGATTTATTGGAAGATATTGCCACCTGACAACAAGCCCACCCGATAATTTTACAAAGGGCGATAGTATTACCAATACGTGCGGTAATACTATCGCCTTTTGTCTAGTGAACACAAGTATTATTATTTTTTTTAACATTTTTACGGGTTCCATTGGGAAACGAGCCCAAAATCTCCGTATGGACGTCAAGCGTCTTACCAACTAGGCCTTGAGTTTGTCAACCATTAGCAGTATGAAAATATCACGAAATTGCGGAATTTATTATCCTTCTAAAATACTTAGTTTTTTTCTAAGTTTCTTTCGATTATGATTCAGTTTAAGCTTAATGGTATTCGTTCATTGTTTCATAATTTCTAGTAGAGGCATCGCCTGCACTCAACTTGATTGGCCTGCAATAAAATGAGTATGAACACTTCTAATATACGATACGTGCATATTTGACTGCAGCTATCGGCTGCTGATGTATCCGTCTAAATTGTAGATAATGTTATTCTTCGAGCTCCAAAGTGCTCGTAAATAACAGAGTTATGTTTGAGGAACATCTGTTCTTCACTTGCGATATTGCTAATAACTGCTTTAGATGTTTACATTCAGTCATTTTACATACATACAGTCCCACCGTTTCCTAGTTGGAGTAGGCAGAGAGGACAGAGCGCTAACGCATTCCTATCGCGACACATATATTTCGCACCCTCTACATCCGGACACTTTGTCTCCTTTCTTTTGTATTTACGAGTATTTGCCAAAAAACTTTTTTTTGTAATATTTTTCATCTGTCAATAAACGTGGGTTCGAATCTCGAGCACCCTTGAGAAATGTCTGCTCTCCAAACGGTGCTTTGTAAATTGACCGTTTATTATTATTAATAAGTTAGTCGAAAGTAGCAAAAAGAGCAGTACATAAAAGTGTGTCGGCGCCCATCTTGATGTATAGAAGTGATGTTTGGACTTGACAGAAGAAATATAAAAATAAGGTTAATGCTATGGAGATGCTTGCATATATAAACAATTGTGGATTTTCAATATATGAAAGAGGACGGAATGAAATAAGCAGAAATTAATCAGTGAATATTTAACAAGTTGAAGCAATGAGCATTTAGATGGTTTGTTCACGTGACGAGAATGAAGGGTGAAAAATAACTAAGCGAGAATACAAGTCAGAAGTACAAGGCGTGCGGGGAAGAGGTATACCGAGGAATACGTGGCTGGATCAGGTGGACCAAATTTTGAAAGTTAAGTGAGGAAAATGAATAATATAAAAATTAGCATGACTAGATATTTAAATGTAGATTAGGCGATATTCATGTGCTTGAATAGAAAATAATGATATGTATAATACTCGTATGTGTTTGTAACAACTTGTATATCCTTAATACCTAAATATATGGTACTTACCATGATTAACTTACGATGCATAATTCTTTTAGCGTAAAACTCAGAAAAATCATCCTCTTTTTTGAATTTATGATATTTGATAACAATGTTTTGATTCATATCCTTACGGGTTAAATTCCTGTATTAGTATTTATTTATTAGGGTAGTACTTATTCTGAACAATGTTATCACCGACCAGCATTTAAGTCTTCTCAACACGGCAACAACTCCACAAAATATTTTAAACTAGTAGAAAACTTCCGATAATTTCTTCGAACATAAACGTTACTATCGTTTTCGACCTTTTTTATTGTATTTTAGGTTTTTATTATTATTAATCTAGGTTTTGTTAAGGTAAAAAGTTATACAATGAAATAATCAGAGTTTATTTTAGTTACTAGAAATAATGTTTATTTATTGTTATTTACTTTCGTTGTATACATACAACCTGACTAGCCTTAAGTAAAAACCAGACTGGAATCCATTTTAAGAAATCTGAATTCAGACGGGAATCAAACCCGCTAACCCCGAATTGGAATACAGATAAGTTCACGGAGGTCAAGAAAAATGCCTTATAATTTGAATATCATAAATTGATTTTGAATAATATTTCTACGATATAATATTCTTACTCCTGCTACCCATAACATGGTACATGCGGAGGTCACCAATTCCCTCCGTTTGGTCGTTTAAGGTGTCCGTTAGGTGAGGGGAAGATTTTAGTGTTTTTTTGTTAACGAATTGGAAGTTTTCGTGATACAAGGCAATCGAAATCTACCTTGCTTACCAAAGCCAAAAATCTGTATAAACACCCTTTATGATTTTATCTTTTGGTCACTAACCAGATACAGCATTCTTTAAAGATTGTCTCAAGGTTTTGAATACCCGGCCCTTTTGGATTTATCATATTACAGAATAATCTAGATATGTGCCGTGCCAACTTATCCAAGGGTCCCCATAAGAATTCCACTAGTCTGCTGAATTGTAGGGTGATTTTGTTTAATAATATATCGGTTTTTAACATTCTTTCAGACATCATTCCATTTGAATTTATTTAGTGACGCTTATGAACTTATTTTTATAAATCAATAGATTAATCTTGACGTTGTAATGTATTACGAAACAGCGATATATACCATAAGTAATATATCTGATGTCATGTGAAAAATTAAACGACTTAATACGCTGAAAGTATCATAGAAAAATATCTAAAACTGATAAGAACAGGTAGTTTTTATGATTTGGTCTGGTGATTTGGAAACTTGGGGTATTTTGGGCGTCTCGCATTGTCTTCAACAACTAATTCTTTCATCTCGTGTTGAAAATAAAATGGAATAAATTTCACGTAAATTTTATATTTTTATCTTTAAAAGTATCAACATTTCACTGTTGAGATCTAGTAGGTAACATGTACTCTAGTTATTGTATGCTAATGTGGGAGCGTCCAAATCTCACTACCAAGTTTTACTACATTTGAATAGATAATAATAGTACTTGCTAAGATACACTACTTGAGACTTCTTCAGTCTAATTTCATATACTGTGCTATTAACCCATTTCCCTATTTGGCCATATTTTCGATTTTTTTTAACCCCCGCTTTAACCCCATGGTTACTCAATCAGGTCGAAATTGTTAAATCCCCATAAATGTCAGCGAAATGTCAGTAGCCCAAAGGTTTTAGCGGAAGTCAACAACGTAACAAATAGGATTCTGCAGCAAAGTTTTTAACATTTTGTTTTCACAAGTGGGTGGGCTGGAGTTTTGGGTGTTGTTGGAGTGCCTGAGTTGAATAATTCGAAAACATTGTATTATGTTATTATTTAACTAGTTTTTTTTTATTTGATACACATTTATTTAAATTCCGCGTACTTATAACACTTTTTTTAAAACATTTCTTATTGTACACAAAATTGTTCACAAAAATGATTTTTTCACACATACACGTTTCGCTAAACTAGTGTAACACTATGATGTGTGGTGATTCGAATGTTTCATTTTTTTGTGTGTATGATATATAACTTAAACATACTTTCAGTAAATAATTAGTCAAGTTCTCGATCTCATTAAGTTACAAAATATAACTCGTGGATATCTTATATTTAGAAAGGCATTACATATAAAGTAAAATATAATGTGGAGGTAACTGTAAAGGTAAATTAGGTGGAGGTAAATTATTTACTGAAAGTATGTTTAAGTTAAGGTGTCAAATGTGTTGTTGGTGTATAAAACTTATATAATTCTCTAATTATTTAATAGTTCACTGACCTAATAGAGTTTAAAAAAAGGAAGGGGTGGTAGAGGAAGACAAAGGTAAGTATGGTTGGATCAAGTTTTGAACGAAAGAGATAAATAAATTCAGAGCAACCTAGGAGTTATGTGAGGTGTATGGATGTAAAAGTGAAAGTTTGGGACTCGGTCTTCCCTGCCTACCCATTAGGGAAACAGCGTAATGGTATGGATGAATGTTAAAAATATGGGGAAATCGTCAATTTTCCTTTGTGTTGGATTTATTTAAAAACAATTAAAAAATTTAATCTTTTTCAAACGGGCAATGCTTTGCTTTCATCAAGATGTACAAAACAAGTAATACTTCCTTTTTTCACGTATTTTACTAACATTTCCTGACAGAATGAACAAACAAACGGAAACATTTATTCGTCTCGAAGAAGTTTGTCATGTAATTTGTCCTTGCGAGCTTTGCATATACGAATTACAACTTCTGCAAAAGTTCCTCCTTTCTTCGAAAAGACTCGCTTAAGTCTCCCACGGAGTCCAAATTTGATTACTCACTCGCTTACAAAGGATTCCCAATTGAATAATTTTACAGGGGAAATTGACTAACCAAGGAACCTTTTTTTCATGGAAAGTTTTTCTCAAAAGTTAAGTTTTACAAAATTAAAAAGAGGCATCTTATCGTTAATTAAACATTTCTAGCCTCCATTTAGCTTAAGATTTTGTATTTTCAAACAATTTCTTCTACTACTCGTACACTCCGCGAAGTAAAAAATGTAAGTATTGAAATAAAAGTAATAAATTATGAATCTTAATTTATAAAGGTTATATTTTTCAGTACTACTAATTTGTTTTGTTTGCGAAAATTATTTTGTAAGTTTAGGGTAAAAAATTATTTTGAACACAAAATATTTTTTTGGAGTTTTATGTCAAGATAAAACATATGTTAAAAAAATTGAAAATGTTAGAAGACAAAAGTATATCGACACGTTGATCATTATAAAATAGATATCGGCTTTGAATAACAAGCGTAGACTACTTTGAACATATATTTCACTTCATTGTACAATAAAAACAATGTAGCGGGCTTATTGCCATCTTTTCCAACCAACCAAAATACGTTCAGTATTTAAAAAAAAACATTTGTTACTCAATTCAACATGCCACAATTTCTCCTTAATATCTTAATAATGGAATATGATATTTGGACATAAATATGCAAAAAGACCCAACCTACAAACGCCATTTTTGGTTGATTTAAAATATTTTACGTATGTGTATATACTCGTATATATTATGTTATAAAATCTTGAAAATGTTAGAAGAAATAAATCAACATAGAAGAAATAAATCAAGAAATAAATCAACAAAAATTTAACATCAAGATCTGCTTTGACCGCTTATTGCGTCATACTGCTTTGAACATCAAGCTCATACATATTTTAATAAAAATCTAGTTAATATATTAAATACAATATGCCACAATTTTCCCTTAATTTATTGATAATGGAAAAGGACATTTCGCCATAAATATCCAGAAAGGACCCGACCCACGCTTTACCTATTCTGAGGTAATTGAGGAAACATTTCGTGGCCTTAGTATGGGCTTGTTAAAAGAAAAAAAGTAGACAATGTAATCGTGAAGTACTCATTTAACGGGCATTAATTTTTACACAAGTTAGATTGTTAAATCTTTTTCGATATTCCAAATTAACTAAAATAAATGTTTATTTTTGTGTTCCGTCCTTTTTGAGTATGTACGTCCATTTTAATAATTAAACTGTACTTATGTTTTCTTTTTCCAGTGGCCATTGTTTAATCTAATTTTATCTTTCAATGAATATAAATTTATTTATTTCCTGCCATAGACTGAAACAATTTGAATGGGAAACTTGGGAGAAAAAACATATTTTGATAATTAGTAGATGAAAGCTAACCAACCATAAATTTTAAATAGGTAATTATTTTCTTTAATGGATCTTTTAATTGCTTAGTTATATTTTCTTCTTTCATTTTCGTTTAGTGTGTTTTCAACGGATCTTTAAATGACGAATCCTGTTTATTTCATTTTATATATTTTAATGAAAGTTTGTTTAGTGCAAATTCAAATAAATTGGTGTTTTCATTATAGCAATAAGGGTGTAGGGGACAATTTTTAAGTTTATTTTGTAATTTAAGTTTGTATACAGAATAAATATTAGATTTGTATATATGAAATTACATATCCCATTTGTAGAACCAACTCAAGTGTAATTAACGTTCTCATGTAACCAATGCACCTTTACAAACACGAACAAGGTTAAGTCATGCAATTAATGGAATTAACTGTCTGCCATATCTATGGAGGGTCGCATATGGCTTGTAGGGATCAGATGCATTTTCGACTTGTTTATTTTTATGGTAAGCAAAGTATTAATTTCTTTTGACCTTGAATTAGGATATTAGACCGTGTATCTTGCGGGCGTGACTGCATTTTTACTCGTTTGTCAGAGCACGTCCTAACGCTTGCACATAGCTCGGCACGTGGTCTGCTATTTAAGAAACACCGCTACTATTTTTAAAAGTCCTTGTTCACGCTTTATATTTGTCCCTTGCCTTTAAAGAGGGCTCGTTCTATTGTAAACCGAACTTTAACTCTTTGAACTCCAGGTTTTTTTTTGTATGACATACCAACAACTCCAGGGTATTTTTTTGAAATTTTACTATAAAATGATAGGTTTTAGAAATAATTTATTTAAAAAAAAATTAATAAGGTTTCATGCAATTTTTTTATTCAAACTATTAGATAAATGTTTAAATGAGTTTATTTTGATAAAAAAAATAACAATTCAACATTATTTTTTAGTTTTATAATCTTTCAAAGTATGATATCTGAGGAAACAATCCCCTAAATGCATCCTAGGTTTTCCAGGACAGGTGTCGCAAAACTCATATGTTTCATGTCGTTTGCCCATTTTGCCTCTATTTGAGCAGACCACACAGTCCTTCTTCTTTCCCTTCTGCAAAACATGAAGTTTACCATCTAGTCGTACATCAAAAGTAGAAGTTGATGGCCTACTTCGCAGCTCCCGAAAGTCTCCTACCAACTGATCAACTAAATTCTTGACAAATTTCAAATGAGTTAGTGGTTTTTCATTATTTTTCAATTTTATATTCTTGTAGAGGATGTATGCATTGATTGAGCAAATTTCCATTCCCCAGAAAAAAAGTTTTCTCCACCATTTTAATGACTTCCTGAGAAAACAATATGTGGAAGCATACTGGTCGGCACGGTCTACTCCACCCATAGATTTGGTGTAGTTTCGTACTACATTTGGTTTTTCTGTAACTAATTGAACACCTCCCTTCCCTGTTCTGGAAACAGACGACATGCCAGCAGAATCACCAGTACTCAGCATTGTAATTATTCTTTTATCCTTCCATGCCAAAAGCATTGTTTTTCTTTTTCTTACAGCCAAAACTTTTTTATTGCCAAACTTTGGTTTTTTTATGGTGATCGGAATGCCTTTTCTGTTGGTCTGTATCGTCCCAGTTAAATGACATTTCATCTTCAATAGTGCTTCAGCAAGTGGAAGACTTGTGTAGTACCTGTCTGTAAACAAGTGGTATCCTTGTGCATGGGGTACCTTCTCCAAAATTTTTCTGAACAAGTAGATGGGTATTCTCGAACTCACAGGCAAATCTGGGCTTGGTAAATTCTCTGTAGTAATACTACCGTAATAGGGAAGAATACTGTACACATATGATGTTTCAGAATCCGCCAAAACGTAAATGCGTATTCCCCATTTAGTAGGCTTATTTGGATTGTAAGTGATGAAGCATATTCTTCCTTTGAATTTCACTACTGATTCGTCAACACAGATATTTTTGTTGGGTATGAAATAGTCAGCAAATTTTTTATTTATATATTCTAAAAAATTACTGACTTTCTGAATCCGTGTTCTTAAATCACTATGGCCAGTTTCTTGTGTATTCAAGTGTAACATCCAGAATATTTGATGAAATCGAGATCTCGTGAAAATATTTGCAAAGAATGGGACTCTGGAATTATCTCTAGTAGACCAATATTCTTGCATATTGGCAAGTGGCATTGTTCCCATATTTAAAATGACCCCAATGAATGCCCAAAATTCATCTTTTTGTACATCACGCCAATTTTGCCAAATAGAATTTGCAGTTAGAACTTTTGATTGAAGTTTGACTTTTGCATATGCATTTGTTTCCCGTATTATCTCCGTTACAATTTCTTCCGTGAAAAATAATTTGAAAAATTGACTTGGTTCTTTGATTGTTAAAGGAACATTTGGTCCGACATTCTGAGCTCCGATGTCAAAATTTATAATGTCAGGAGAATCCACCGTATTGGATATATCAATCCATTCATCGTCTTGTGAATCTTGAGCGCTTGTAGTACTTGAAGAACTATCTGATGATAGAAGAGGACCAACTCTGCGTTTTTTATGACCAATGTACTCTGATTCATCACTAGAGGTCTGAATATTGATGTTACTATCACAACTTTCATCACTATATACATTTAAAATAAATTCGTCTTCACTTTCACTCAGTTGCGATTTTTCCATTATTTTAGAGGGTAAAAAAAAACCTGTGTAATCTCAACGGTGTAAAAGGGTGCGTACTGATTATTTTTCAACCGAAACACGTCTAAACAGTAGAACAGTTGTTGTGAAACTAATGTAACATGTTTATACCTGCTCCTGGGTGTCCCGAGATGTTTGTTTATGTAAACAATACAACCATAAAAAATGGCGACATATAGTCGCCTCTGGAGTTATTAAAATAATTACCATGGCGACTATATGTCGCCTCTGGAGTTATAAGGGTTAATATATTATGATTTAGTTTATTTTGCTCGATATTGACACAGTTGTTATATTTAGGGGAGACATCGACGGAGTTTAATAAACTTACAAATGTCAATCAATTAGCTATAAAATGGTTTGATGATCAGATACTAACAATACGGATGAAATATTATATTTATTTATTTCTATTGAGAGTGTATATGATAAGGATTCATATATCAGAATAAACAATATTATTATTAACACGTGCTTTTGCGACCTAATAGTAGCGTTGTATCCGCATGTCCAAAATATATTTGTATAGCTATTAGTGATATTGTATTGGTGTGTTATTTTACTTCTCGACAATTATATTAAAAACACCTTATATTTACTAAAAACACGATCGACAATGTGTTCTGAATTTTATTGGCAATGGCCGACTTATGCACTGCTTTCTTAGGAATCTTAGAAAAATGTATAATTAATAATTAACATACCGGTGAATGCGGACATGTGAGAGTTCCGGCAAACATTGTCTCCCGGTAATCTTCAGCATGACTCGATTAGTGAGGCCGATCATTTGGGTTTAGAACCACTTGAGTAGGCTCGTAAGTGGGAGTAATGTTACTAGACGAACAATTAACCAGGTTTGAGACCTTTTTTGATTTTTTCGTTACCATCGAAATTCAAACATCCGGGTGGAGGACAAATGTCGTACCAACTTTCCTACGAAGGTGATTATATTTTCGAAATCAAAATTATTTTCACATTACTGAGTAAATCAAGTTAAATTTGCATTCGTTGTTTTTTTTAGATTTTGTATTTGAAAACGGATATCTTGACTGGTATGTTCCGACACGCATCTGAGTGACATGATTATTGGGGTGTGACGTGCATTCACACCTGGCAGATCAGAGGTATTTCTGCATGACGGAAAAGCTTTCCATTTGGAACAATGTCAATGGGAAAATACACGAATCATTCTGACCTTGGTATTCCTTGTTCTTTTCAATGAATCTTTGTGCGTGAAGGTATTGGTTCACGGTAAACATTTACAAGGCACTGAGGTAACATCCATAGTGAACTAGTATTGATTTATTTTTGAAATCGAAAGGTATAATATACGGGCAATTATGACACAAATAAAAATGTTAATTCGTTTTCTTCTTCTTCTTCTTCCTATATATCATGATCTGTTTGTTCCGCTTGTTCCCCTTCTTGTGACGTGGATTGCCAGCTGTCACGCCATCTCTTCGGAGGTCTTCCCGGTTATCTTCTTCCGGCTGGGTTCATTTGAAGGGCGACACGTGGAAGTCTGTCGTCTTGCATTCTGTTTACATGTTCGTTCCAGTATCTCCTTCGTTGTCTTCCCCACCTGAAGATGTGTTCCGTACTACACTTTCTCCTTATTTCGGTGTTTCTGATCCTATCTCTTAGTGTGTTTCCGGTTATACATCTCAGTGTTTTCATTTCCGAGGTTCTCAGGAGAGATTTTGTTCTAGATGTGTCTGCTCTGGTCTCTATTCCATAGGTGGCTATCGGTCTCACACATGTCTTGTATATTCGTTTTCAATAATACTAAAGGAGTGTTCGTCATCCTTAATAAAGTTCAACAGAGAATTGAAAAACTACTACATCACTCAGAATACCATTTCTTCCTTATTTTTCCTCGCTTCCCTTTTTTATCCGTTTACCAATCCTTTCCTTTAGTCCCACCATTTTTATTTGGAGATTTGTCATTTTTATATCATACTTTAATATAAATATTTTTTTGCAAAATCTGTCTACGGACTCAAATTACTATAGGTATACAACGTAAACTGGTCGGTTAGAAGAAATGTCTGTATACCAATAAGCCGGCCAGATGTACCATATATAATCATTTACACAGAAGGATAAATAAATAAATAAATGCAATCAATAGTTAATCAATAACGTTTTTTTTTTCGGTACGCTTTGACTTCTTATTTTTTAGATATTTTTCATACCTTTATTACAATGATCTTTAAACATGTTCTTTTTCTTTCAACTAAAATTGTTCATATATATTCATTTTAACACCATTCATCTATCTATTTAAATATTCTAAAATTATTTTACGGTGCATGTTGGAAACCTAATTGACATCCAGTCTTCAGGAAGACCACCTAAGTCATGGAAAGCGCAAGCGATGCATGTTCCAGGACAAGACGTAATTGATAAGAAACATACTGAAGGTCTAGGAAAGAAAGAAGAAAGTTGTGAACCAGACTTTTTTTTCTGTGTAAACCTTAATACATATGGGCAGTGTATCTACTTCTTCTTGATGTAGATGTTGGATTGTTATGTTGCGAAAACCAATTCTAGGAGTCAGAGCACCAGCTGTCTCTCCACCTTTTAAGTGGTCTTCCTAACATACAATGTCCTGCGGGAATCTCGTGTTTATGTATGGAATCCTGTCATTGCTCATCCTATTCACATCGTCACGTCTATACCGCCTTCTTCATCTGACTATATGTATAATCTGCCTTGCAGGTCTGTGGGATATGAGAGTTTCTGACCCTATCTCTAAGAGATTTTCCCGCGATGGTTCGCAATATTATTATCTCGAATAATCAAAGAAGGCTATTTAGTCAGTTTTTAGGTTCTTGTTTTAACAGTATTAGTCATGATCATATTACGCCAAACAAAACATACTAACATATCTAAGAAAATTACAGAAGTTATTGTAAAATACCTTTTTTCTTTGGTGTTGCTTACAAAATAAAGACACCTTTTATAGATTTCATCTTACGAAGATAAGAAAAACTATGGAGAAGAAAACGAATTAGGCCCACTGCGAGATGTTATCACGTGTTATAATATGTAAAATGATTTTGGTTAATTTCATTTTCAAATTGTTATGGCTTTAACAATCTTAAACTTCTTTGTTTCTCTAAACAAATCTTCTAACACAATATCTTTACATTCAAAATTACTTTGCAGGTGCTTATTTTCACCTTGGCATTTGGCGCAAATGTTTAAAGTTTCATTTGTTCGGGGGAGGGGGGGGGGGTGCCCTACCCCCACTATGATTATGTGGAAGTCCTGCTGTAACTTTGTACAATCCCACCGGGAGACGGGCGGACCAGAAACGTGCAAGATACCGCTACCGCCGCACGTGAGCTAGTAATGCTCGAACAATGTATGTAGTACTTGTACTCAGCACCGCAGCTTAAGGGTATGGCGGAATCGCACGATTGAATTTGTGAAAACAAAATTGTTCTTGATGGTCATTTTGTTATTTGGTAAATTGATAATAATAATTAAATCGATCATATAGCAATATTAAAATGCCCAATGTATGTTACGAAGACAATGTTCGACCCCATTAATAAAACTTGGGTTTAGAATTTTTCGAGTAGACTCGCAATTTGTGTCCATCATCATTCGTATTGGTAATACTGGCTAGTGCTTACTAAAAGGTCACATAACCTCGTAGACAAACTCTTAACTAGTTTAGAACCTACGATTCCCTGCGTGGAAGACAAGTATCCTTCTAAACCAAGCCCCAGTAGTGCCAGAATGAGAAATACCAAATCCACATCCAGATGGCTTAAGTATATTTGGTCCAGTTACTGATTACCCAAATAAATGGGAAATTGCTAGCAGATGCTGACAGCCACCACCTTTCTATGTTTACACAACTTGTTTTTTTGTTATATTATATATTTCATCTGTCAATAATAGTGGATTCTCGAATAAGAGCGCCCTTTAGGAGAGTGCTCTCTAAACGGCGCTATATAAATTATCATTTTAATATTATTTAATCCCTTCTGTATAAGAATGACGATCTCCGTGGCCTGGTTGGTAAGACAAGACGCCTGTCATTCAACTGATCCGGCTTCGCGATTCCCATTGGTATCCGCATTTTTTAAAAAGGATGTCAGTTTGGTTTTAACTTACGGCTTCTAACATATTTTTCTGGTTGGTAGGAAAAAAATGTCACATGGCAATAAACTCGACAGGTTTTACTATAACAACGAAAAGTTAATACAATACAATATACCTTGACTAACCTAACCCCACAAGCCATATAGTACAATATGATTTGTGGGGAAATTAATTGTTGGATACAAATAAAAAAAATAGATTTGGTACACTGATTGATGAGTCTCCCCAAAATATTAACTGTAAAGATTTAATTTAATATTATTTGCAGTGTACAGAAATACGTGTTAAGGACGGACATGTCGTCTCAGAGGCGTGATATATTCGCACCAACATTAAGTTCATGGATCATATCGTTAACAACTTTCTAAAACGCTTTTCGCAGAGTACTCGAGTTATTCCAACTTTCTATAAGAGATGCGCTGAAATGTTTTTCTGACTTCTCTGCGTCATTCTAAGGATTAACCATACGAGAGAGATCTCTTGGACTTCTGGATTGGTTGCCTTCTTACACCGTACACATTGACGACCATCGTGGCCAAGTAGAAAACGTTTATCTCCCCACGGCGGTTACTAGTTAATTTATTGAGGGTGACTAAAAGAATACAAGCGTTATAGCCTGTTTTCTTTACCATACAGATATTTTAACATATTTATGGTTTGTTGGGATAACTTGCCATTAATTATAGCAACCCTACAAACCAGGTTGTACAGTATACAAAGAAACGAATACTTAACAGACTCGCTTTGTATTCCGCAAAGTGCTTTTTAATTTTTAATCTTACAGTGGTTAATGGTTCCCGTGGTTGCTTACTTTTCTAACTTTGAGATTGAATGAAAAGTAATTTACGCTTCGTTATTCAATTAATTCATTTTAACTACTGAATGTGAAGAGTAAGTTATTTATTATATGTAAAAATATTATTAAGCATTTTATAAACACTATCTAATTTTGTCGAATCGAGAAGAAACGAATAGAAGTTTAAGCGGATATTTTATCTTGCATTTTCATTTCAACCAGATCTTCGTTTGTCAGCTTGAAATGAATCGTTTGTCAGCTTGAAATCGATCTTCACAAGAAAATGTTTTTAATTTTGTACCATGTATATTCCGAATAGTACAGTCTTTACGATGTATATTTTATTCTAAATCGTATTTAGTAAAATAACATTCATAACTAAAAATACCCAGTTTTCTTTTGCAACACTGCTCTTGGTAATATCGTTTGAAATAACTTCAAACACACAAAAGTAAATAATGCTGAAACGAAGATATTAAAGAAAGTTGTCGATATTTTCTTTGTTTGTGTTTTGAAGCATTTGCTTTGTGTATTCACATAAAGTTAAATACTACTTTATTTCCCTGAAAATGTCTTCTGAAATCCGAAAAATCTCATAAAGAGTTCTTTGTGTTGCTTTAGCATACCCATAGAAAGTAAATATATAAATTTGGATTGGCTTTTTGAAATGCTAAAAACAACTCCGAACGTAAACCCCATTGGTGAGTCTAAAAGCTTTTATATTTATTTGACTTGCAATTGAGTTTGTGATTTCGAATTGATAAAGCCTGTTAAGCATATTTTTCGCGGTAAATATTGTATGTTTATTCATAAACTGAAAAAACTTTTTCCTTAGAATTAATCGAGTGAGAAATTTTGTGTTTCATTCCTCCTTAAATTATTATGACTGTCGGCCCTTCGTTTTGTTTAAACAATGATTTTTAACGTTTGCATTTTTATAACTCATGTTCAAGAATCGATTGGAGAACTAATACTTTTTAAAAATACTTAATAAGAATATGAATAACTTCCCACAATAGATTTTTATATGTTCCGAATATTAACTTTATTATAAAATTATTCAAGTATTTGCTTCGAGTGTTTTTAAAACATGTTTTGTATAAAGTTTACGTAGTATTTTAAGCATTTGATAGTGAAGGGGGAAAACACGTGTTGTCACATAGATATATCATATTAACCTTTTTTTCTTCTTTAAATATTAAGAATATTCCAACGTTATCTAATTAATATACTTTGTCCATAGATAATAATAAAAAAACTTCCTTAATAACAGGCTTAAACTTACATTGTATCACTCTTTCGTGTCATACAATACAATCTGGCGAGCGTATTACCATGTATATTTTTTTTCTAACCAACCAGAAAAATGTTAAGGCTTTAAGTGTAAATCATACTAAAACCCTGTTTGGAAAAAAATGGGTACCAACGGGAATCGAACCGCATTCCCTGGGTCGGCGAATGTTTAAGCTTTAAATGTTAAAAGATAGTAAATTTTCGTGATTAAATGTTTCAGAATTACAATGTTCATTCCTTCCTTGTTCTCTCTGTATTTTATACGACTGTTAAAAAACATATTTTCATTCCTTGCACATTTAAAAAATCTAATAACGTGGGTTTTAGAGTTATCGGACTCATAATGTATGTGTAATCTTGCGATTTACCAAGTTATCGGACTTAACGATAAATTTCCCTTCTTGTACCCAACATCGTGTTGAAAGGCTTGTGGCGTGGGCTGGCTGGTTTTGGATTTTCAATGGGTAATTTGATTTCTCGCCCACTGTCAAACCGAGCCCTAAGGGCCGTCAGTAGAGAAATTCATGTTGCATATTATGTAACCTGTTCCACAATTCACAATAACAAACACGCTTTTGTCGACTATGAGTGGGCTGATCAACTTTTAAGGTACAAGTATGTTAATTTCAAATATATTATAATTTTTTTGTAGGAAATCTGTGTAATCGAAGTTATAACTCTTTTTAAAATTCTACGAGTTCTTTCAAATAACTTTTCTTCTATACCTACTTACGCAAAACGGGTAAGCAAAGGACAAAGCGCCTGACATTCCTATCTCGATTCACATCCCTAGCCTCCTCCACCTACATATATGTTAATATAACTTATTTGATTTCTCTGATTTTCTACGTTTTCTATTTTCAAAATATCATTCACTTGATTAAATAATACTTTCCTTAGTCTTCCTCTCACATTTGCCCTATATATTTGTTTTGTTAGTCTTCTTTCATTCGTTCTTCACGCCCAAACCATCTCATCGTGGTCTTCATCATCTTACATTCAACCCTAATCACTTAATTCCGCATTCTGTCAAGAATTGCCACCCCGTGTATTTGTGTCTCATTTTAAAACATATAATGTAAATTATTTTAAGTTTTTTTTCCAGGCGCGTTGAGTATATTTTCAAAAAGCATATTTTCCACTTTCCAAGTATGTATTACTCTTTGTTAGTCTTTTAAAGTAAAATATATAATATTATCACGTACGGAGAGGTATAAACAATATACTTAAAGTGACAGTTTTCAAACCTCTATAACTTGAACCCACGCACCTATTTCCAAGGAACTTGTTTCATTTCAAGTTTGATTAATTCTAGCACTCACTTTTTATACTCATAGTCTTGGACGTATAAACCAAAATGCGTCTAGTTTAAACGGTAATTGATTCAATTTTAGTATCACCACAACTTAAAATCTTTATTTATCTATTTACTTCATACATACCATCACGCCGCTTCCTTGTTAGGATAGGCAGAGAGGACAGAGCTCCAGACACACATCTTTCTATCCATACACGTTCTCATAAAACTCCTTCGATTTCTCTTACTTTTTACGGTCCTCCATTTAAAATATAATTCACTTGATCCAAAAATATTTTTCTTCGTCTTCCTCTACAACTTGTTCCACAAACACAGTGCTGTATATTTGTTTTTCTTCATTCATTTGTTCTACATGCCCAAACTATCGCCGTGCTCTTCTTCATCTTACTTAATATACCAGTTTTAGGTTCAAATTCATTGCTTATCACTTCATTCCGTATTCTGTCATACGTCATCATAACTATGTATGTATGTGTTACTATGTATTATTTGCAGTGCACGGATTTCTACAGAATGTATTCTGCTCCTTTCAGTCTTTCCACGTCCAAGTTTATTTATTTATTTAACACTTTAATTGCAAATACAATCTGGCGGGCGTATTGTCAAGCGGCAATCTCTTCCAACCAACCAGACAAAAGTAAATGAAGCAAGTTACGTGGTCGCATAAATCATTCAAATGACTATTCATCCCCTCGAAATCCATAAAAATATAAGTGAGCACATGCCCACGAACCCCACAAAGACGGACTATCAGCCGAACATTATTTTTCATATAAAGTGAGATATCATCAATCAAAAGGAAAGGAAGGGATGGTGGAGAGGAAAGGAAAAGAAAAATCAGGAATGAAACACGTTATTTTACTGACTAGAAATTAAGAGTTTTTTTCAGTCGCTTCCTAAAGCATGCCAAGATCGGAGCGAGTCTTATATTGGTTTGTAACTGATTCCAGAGTCTCACTGCATGGACAGTAAAGGACGACGTAAAGAAAGAGGAGCGTTGAACTGGAAAGGCCAACAAACAATAGTTTCTACCTGAACGGACGTGTAGTGCCGCGCTCTCCGTCCAACTCGTCGAAAATTGACGAAAAAGTCAAATGTGCGAGTAAAAAAAATATTTCATATCAATATATTTAAAATGACTCGATCAAGTGCCGCAATTATCGAGGAATTTACCGGAGTTGTATTGGAATTGAGAGGAGAATTAAAGTCTCTCATGTGCAAAATATCGAACTTAGAAAATTGTGTAATTGGTCAAACTGAGTTACTCAAAACTCAAGACAATACAATAGCATCTTTGTGCGCGAAGATAGTATCCCTCGAGGCAAAAGTGTCAGTGAGTACGAAGGGAAGCGAAACCATTGGAGTTGGGGAACCTATTTCCGAGCCAAGGGTGAGTTATAAACCAAACCACATACCCGAATCCAAAGCCGCGACCCCAAAAATACATAACGTTGGAAAAAGGACCAAACCCACGAAAACGCCAGAAGCAACTCCAACTGAAGCTGCAAAAAACAAAGAAAGTCCAAAAACCTACTCAGAGGCTACAAGGCAAAACCCAACAACCTCTTCTCACCAAGATTTTGACGATTCAGCACCAAAAGGCTCGAGTGACTGGAAACTTGTCAAACGTAAGACCAAAAGGTCAGTAGTAACTACCGGTTCAAAAACAAACACTGATCTGAAGGCTGTAAAAAGAACAGTCTTCCTACACGTTTGGAGATTTGTCCCAGAGACAACCACGGACGATATTTTAACATATGTGAGGTCTATCGAGAAAGAAGACTTTCAAATTGAAAAACTCCCTACGAAAAAACAATACGCATCATTTAAAATTGGAGTACCCGAGCAGCTAGCTGAAAAATTCAACGACCCTGCTAGTTGGCCAGTTGGGATAGCTGTCTCCAAATTTATATTTTTAAAAGCTAAAAAGCCAATTCTAGGAAATGAGCAAAACAGGAAAAATTAGAATTTTGTATCAAAATGTAAGAGGTCTCAAAACCAAACTTCAAGAATTCCGGGACAATACGCTATTACAAAATGCGGACATAATAGCGCTCACGGAATCCTGGTTGTGTCCGTCTGTTCAAAATGGAGAGCTGTTCGAAACAAACGAATACCACGTGTTCCGGAGTGACGCGGGCGAGCGCGGGCGGGGGGTACTATTGGCTGTAAACCAAAGGATTCCCTGTGAACGCATATTTGAGCTAGAAATTTCAAAGGACCAAGACATCTGGGTGAGGTGCAGGATAAACAATACAACAATATATATTTGTGTAGTTTACTTCGAGTGCACGGGTGCCGACGAAAACCGACAGAAATTTTATGACTCTCTGAATTCGGACAATCTTAAGTTACACAACAAAAATGTTTTAATTATAGGAGATTTTAATTTGAATAACGAATCCACGGAAGTATTGTTGGATTATGACTGTTTTCTTCAGTCCAACGATCTTGTCCAATACAATCACATAAATAACGAATACGGCAATATGCTGGACCTAGTCTTAAGCAATACCAACTGCAAGGTGGACAGATCGTTGGAATGCTTTGTAAAGGAAGATAGACATCATCCGACACTCTCCGTGGAGATCCAGGTGAGATGCGTGGGCCGTGGGAGGGGTCGCAAGTATCGCCCTTCGCCACCCAGGGCTCCTCCCCCCTCCCCACGCAACTCCCGCCCTACATATAACTACCAAAAGGCAAATTTTTTACTCTTAAAGAATATTTTACTACACTTCGACTGGAACACCCTGTATAGCATAGATAATATTGACGAAGCCGTAGAGTACTTCCATAGTGTCATTTACGGAACGCTAGATATCTGCGTTCCACAGAAACATAATCTACCAAATTTGCCCAACTATCCAGTTTGGTTCAATGTCGATATAATCCGAGATCTCAAAAATAAAAACAAACTTCACAACAATTATCTTCAAAGCAGAAACCAGGCTGATTACTTAGAATACTCGAGGCTGAGAGCCAAATTAAAAACTCAAATAAAACAATCGCGCCATGAGTATTTAGCCAAGATAGAGACCGACATCCGAGGAAACCCTTCGAATCTTTGGAATCATGTAAAAAATAGAAAAACGAATAAAACTAGCTTCAAATCTATGAAACTGGGAGACAGTATAACCGAAGACTCCCAAAAGATTGCAGAAAACTTTGCACAATATTTTCAATCAGTTTACGTAGATTCAGCGGCCAAATATGACACAAAAAATATTTTAAACAGTTCGTCAGACAGCAGAAGCATATCGCTCCATTCCATTTCTAAGGAAGACGTGCTGAAAAGCATAAACTCCTTGCAAACCGACAAAGCAATCGGACCAGATGGGTTATCAGCCGACATTTTCAAAGTCTGTGCGAAATACGTGTGTGATCCCATCTGCTACATATTTAACTTGAGCATAAATACCAATACATTTCCCGTAAGCTGGAAGACAACCAGGGTCTGCCCTATCTTCAAATCGGGAGACCCGTTAGACTCTCATAATTACAGACCTGTAGCTGTTCTCTCTTTGCTTCCAAAAATTTTCGAAACTGTACTGTGCAACCAATTGACCCACCAAGTGTCAACAAGACTTATTGGAAACCAGCATGGCTTTTTGCCAAAACGATCGACTGTTACTAATCTTCTCTCTCTCACACAACAGATTGCGTCAAACTTAGATGAACTTTCACAAACGGACGTAATATATACAGACTTTCAGAAAGCTTTCGACAAAGTTGATCACGATATATTACTTAAGAAAATGCACAAACTTGGCTTCAGCGATAATCTAATTGGATTATTTGCATCATACCTAAAAGAAAGATCTCAATACGTAACAATCCGTAACAAGTCTTCTGTGGAATTCATCGCAAGATCTGGTATACCACAAGGATCCAATTTAGGTCCCCTACTATTCCTCATATTAATAGACGACATTCAAAATTCCATAAGTCACTCGACATGTTTATTGTTCGCTGACGACTTGAAAATATTCAAAAAGATCAATTCACCTCAGGACTGTGCACAGTTACAAAAGGACCTAGACTCCCTAGTCTCCTGGAGTGAGCAAAATCATCTTCTGTTCAACATTAATAAATGTGTCTGTGTATCTTATAGTCGATCGTTTTCACCAATCCACCATCAGTATACTATACAGGGAGTGGCACTAAACAGAGTTTCGGAATTCAAGGATTTGGGCGTAACCTTCGATGTCGGACTCACGTTCGTTAACCATGTCTCACGTTTGATATCGGACTGTTACAAACTACTCGGTTTTGTAATGAGAATATCAAGAGAATTTAACAGCACCGATATCCTCCGAAACTTATATAATTATCTAATTAGAACCAAATTAGAATATGCATCTACGGTTTGGGCTCCTCACCAGCTCAAATACAAAAACAATATAGAACAAATACAAAAAAAATTCCTCAGATATCTATGGTACAGAACAAAGGGCGATTACCCAAAATATGCTCACCATGCCGAACTTCTCACGGTGTGTAACTATAGAAGCCTTGAAACAAGAAGGCAAGAATCCATTGCGATATTCCTAATAAAGGTTTTCCAAGGTTCCTTTAACTGTCCCGCGATTCTAGAAGCACTAAGTTTATATGTACCCAATAAATATATCCGTGCAAGGAATCACCCTCTGTTCTACATACCAACTTACAGGACGAATATCATGGCTAAACACTCAGTCACCCGTGGTATAGAGATATTGAACCAACTGAATGACACGGTTGATATATTCTCGGTACCGTCTAGCAGTATGAGAAGAATCCTGGCTGATATTATTCCTAACGAATAAGCTAACGCTAGAAGCAAACCCTCTTTGTGTAACAGGAGAAATCCGTGCAAAGTGGATAAAAAAAAAAAAAAAAAAAAAAAAAAAAAAAAAAAAAAAAAAAAAAAAATATCTCTTTGAGCGTAGCGATAATCCATGATTCGAAAGACGATAAATCAAAGATAGTACTAATACTACCTTGATCAAAAAGTTTTAGGACCGGTCACCGTGTGGGGCTGTCAGTCACCCGATTGGAATTCTTTTTTTTGTTATGTTACCACATCTATCATTGACACTTCCCTTCAAATTTTAGCGTCATAGCTTGACATTTGTAAAAGTTACGCTGTACTGAGTACATCTACCTTTGTGCGTGTTTTCGATTTTTTACACGTTTGAAAATGGCATCAACTGTGCATCAACGAGTTTGCATTAAATTTTGTGTGAAAAACGGTTTTAACGGTCCGCAGACCTTGGAAATGTTGGAGAAGTGTTTTTCGGTGAGACGAACGCTTCAGAAGTGGTCGTGAGTCGGTCGAGGATGACGAACGCAGTGGTAGTCTAAAACCGATGAAAACATCGATAAAATCAAAGAATAAATCAAAGATAAAATCAAAGAAATGTTGGCCGAAAACCGCAAATTGACCATCAGAGAGCTGGCAGAGGACTTGAACATCGCTTATGGATCCGCTCAAGACATTTTGGTTAATGATTTGGGCCTCAGACGTGTCGCTGCAAAACTGGTGCCGAAAGACCTCAATTTCATGCAAAAAAAGGACCGCGTTGAAATCGCGAAACACATGATTGCCATGAGTTTTTGACCAAAAACAACACGAATACTATCCAGCAGCCTTCGAATTCACCTGATCTGCGACTTTTTCCTGTTCAATCGACTTAAAAAACCGTTTCGCGGAACGCGTTACAGCACCCGAGAGGATGTCATGAAAAAATTGAAGACGGCTCTGATGGACATATCGAAAATTGAGTACCAGCGGTGTTTCGAGGATTGGATCAAGCTCTGACGTAAGTGCGTTGCAGTCGATGGGGAGTACTTTGAAGGAGGCCATGTCGATTTTGATGAATCAACTTGTATTTTCGATTTTATGAATAAAGTCCTAAAACTTTTTGATAAAGGTAGTATCCTATCGTTGACTATAATTTTAGCAGATTTTGATACTGTCCGCTTGTGTATATGTGTATGATGTTTTACCCTGTTGACTTTTTCTATTGTTACGCCGTTCCATATTTCTCATACTTTTTCCATAATCTAAGAAAATACTACCTAAATAGCATGTGTCTTTATTCTTAACTTGGTTCTTTCTACTACTACCTAAATACCATGTAATCTCATATTGCTCACCCATATGTCGCATTTACTTTCCTGATCAATTTCTACTACTACCTAAATACCATGTAATCTCATATTGCTCACCCATATGTCGCATTTACTTTCCTGATCACTTTCTACTACTACCCAAATACCATGTAATCTCATATTGCTCACCCATATGTCGCATTTACTTTCCTGATTAATTTTTACTACTACCTAAATACCATGTAATCTCATATTGCTCACCCATATGTCGCATTTACTTTCCTGATCAATTTCTACTACTACTTAAATACCATGTAGTCTCATATTGCTCACCCATATGTCGCATTTACTTTCCTGATTAATTTCTACTACTACCTAAATACCATGTAATCTCATATTGCTCACCCATATGTCGCATTTACTTTCCCGATCACATTTTTCTATCACCAGGCTTTGGATTTTTTAACATTCATTCTCGGATATTTCTCTTAGCATCTTACATACTATTTATTTATCAAACTCTGTAATTCATCCTCATTATCTGCTAACACTGCTGTGTCATCAGCATACATCAATCCGCATACATTTCCATTCGACATGTGTATGTTACCCATTGACCTCTGCAATTTCTTCAAACATGAAATGTTAAACCGCTCAGTTAAGGAACCGTTCCCTCTAATACATGATCTATATAATTACGCAATATCACGTATTAATTTACATTTGACAACATATTCATTCAATATTTTCTATAGCTTGCCTCTTACCGCGCGGTCATATACTTTTTTCCAAGTCTTCTCTTTGGAGAGTATTTACGACGAGTTGTATGGACGCGTAAGAGGTCAGACCATAGTCATGAATATATAGATGTAGGGATCTGTCCTCTCTGCCTACCTCAAAAGGGGTATGACGTGATGGTATGTATGTTATGTGCAGGTTTTGTACACTTGCAATTGGAATGCTTTTTGTATTATGTTGTAATGATTTTTTGAGCAGTTTCTTCAATTAACGTTCGGTTAGTGTTTATTCAAAAATGAAATATAATTTTAGTATTGGCTGTAAAAAAATTTACACCCACGGCATGGGCAGATTACAAAGGTTGTTGAATCAGAATTTGATTTAGGCCAATGACGATGTCGAGGTTTGCCATAAAGGCTACTTTGCAATGCAAACTGAAACCCCACTTGAAAAGCAGCCAACGTTGAGGGAGGGATGAATTGACTTGTCTCATCGCATTTTTATATTCAAAGCCCAACTCGGTACATTTACTCTTGTGGCATTTTCCACTATAATCTTTGAGCCTGTATAACGCATTTCAATATATTGCTTCACGTAACCTTTTTTTTTATTTCTAAAATTCCTGACCATTTTAACCATCAATTGGGATTTTTTTATACTTGATAAATGTTTGTCAAGATTTTTGATTTCCTAGCATCACGTTTTTTGTATTGTATCAAGTTGTATTGGTATAATTCATTGTTTTTTTCTATAATTTAAAAATTCTTCGTGTTAAAAGGACATACACCCTTTGCTATTTGGTTGTTAAAAAGCCTGATTTTCAACTCGGAAGTGGCGAATTTGATTTCCTTTGGTTCCCAATTTTGTCGAAAGGAGTTCCAGTCATGTTTTCACTTAGTGCTTCTTTAACATAGTTCTGGATGGTTGGAAGGCATTGCCACATAGCAAAAAAAATCATCACGTTGTATTGTATACACAGAAAGTGTAATAAAAAAAACGTTATATCTTAAATATAAGGTTCTCGATGAAGTTGTCGATATATTCATTGTAACTAAAGGTTCCTATGCAAAAGTGGGGCCTAGCAGAGTTGCCTTTCTGTGAGTGTGGTAAGATTCAGACCATGGGCCACATCGTTAACAACTACCTACTATTGCGTTTTCTGGAGGCGTGCAGGAGCTGCACAATCTTACACCTGATGCTGTGACCTGCTTGGAGAGAACACATTGCGTGTGAAGGTCAAACGCAATAGAACATCAGTCTCCCTTGAACTGCGATGTCCATACAGCTCTTGAAGAAGTTTATCCTCCGTGATGTTTTGTTGGTTCATGAATATGAAAAACATTTAAATTCAATTTTGATTTGAACAGTTTTTATAAGCATTGCACATAAAGAAAACTTTTGACAGTTAACATTTGAAAAAATCATAATCTGCTTACGACAACAGATATGAGTATACGAGTAGTAAAAGTGTGAACTCTTTCAGTTTTAAAATGACGAAGTATCACTGTAATTTACCTCCACGGCCGCAAATGAAGTAGTGTAGCGGCGCGGCCGTTTTATGTCGCATTTAGCCGAGATGAGAGACGTAGAATGTATAGGGCACAGGATTCAGAGAGGTGAGGAGTGGCAGAATGTGTATTCGATGGTGTCACAGGCGCCGGGTCTCCTCTCACTGCCTGCCGGGCCGGGGGCTCTCTCGCGGGAGATAGCGGCTTTGATGCTTTGTGTCACTCGTTCCCTACTGACAGCCTTCGGGAGTTCAATTTGTAAGCGCAAATTAAGACGATTGTGTCTTCGAAGTATGTATACGAATGAGTTTATTTTTCATATTTATGGGATTTAAAAGTTAATTATTATTTGCAGCTCTCCAGTTTATGGAAAGCAAATGGGATCTTAAGCACTCGTAGATGAAAAACTTAACTTAACCGGCCCTGTAAGCCGATTTTCATTTGTCATAATATCTTCAAATCATTAAAATGTAAATCGAACACTTTAGCGTAATTGGTAAGACGCCTGTCTTCCGACCCGGGAATGGCGGGTTCGATTCCTGTTGTTACCTACATTTTTGAAAAAGGATTTCTGTTTAGTTTTCACGTAAGGCCTGTTATACATCTTCCTGGTGGGCTGGAAGAAATTTCCTCGTGGTTATAAACCCGCCAGGTTTTACTGTAGCTGAAATGTAATGCAATACAATATTTCTTTACTTTATTTTTCGCATGGCTTTATTCGTATGAATTTGTAACATGCGTCATACAATGTTGTACAAAAATATGTAGTTAATAAATATTGATTCAGAGAGAACACGCTGTACCTATATATGTGTATTCTAATGTATATAAGAATGTTGATTCTCTGTAATTATCTGAAAATAAAAAATATCTTCCTATACTAAACTTGTGTTTTTGTTATACCCCCCTCTATCAGCTTCTTTAGCGTCGATTTGTTATACCCCCTCCATCAGCTTCTTTAGCGTCGATTTGTTATACCCCTCCTCCATCAGCTTCTTTAGCATCGATTTGTTGTACCCCCCTCCATCAGCTTCTTTAGCGTCGATTTGTATTTAAGTTTCTTTCCCTAGTATACATGCACATATGTATGCTGAAACTTTTCGTATTCTTCGATTCAAAACTTTGTAACATAATCCTTTCATTTGCAATGAATGTGTCTTGTAAAAAATAATATGTAAATAAAGCTGATTATGATTCAACTAATTAAAATTAAATATGAAATGTATACGTTTTGAGCACGTAACATAAATCAATGCCTTTTTAAACCCAATAACCCTTTTGCAATTTTACATTCATTTTTATAGTCTCAATTATGGTAATAGATGCGTCCCGATAGGTTTGAAATATAATTCAAGTTTATCAATTTTATGTAGAAGAGCCGCTGAAATTCGGAAGATTCCTGACATCCCTTTGTGTCAAAAAGTAGGACATATTTTGTACTAAATGTGACGTTTAGTTTTGGATGTATGTTATTATAGCTTTGATTTCTGTAGGAAATATTGTAGTTGTTGAAGAGAGAGCTTGCAGTCGTAGTCTTTAAAAGCCCGCCTTGTGAATGCAAATGGGGTTATTATGCTAAATAATTCATTATTTATACTTTAATTATTGGTGACATTACCCAGTTTTAGACCAGAAACGGTCTTTTAATTTATTTGTTATTTATTAATGCATTAGTAGTTTTTTAGGTTTTCTTTCATCTGCGTTTTTTTCAGCTAAACATATTTTATTGTAATAATTCGTAGTTAAAATGTTAACAATGGTTACTTTTGCAAAGAAAACTTTTATCCTAAGATCTCACATTCTAAGTTTTACTTTTTTAATGGATGTTTTATTTATCTTAGATATTTTGTTGATTATTCCAAGGAGCTTGCTTATATTAAAAAATTAAATGAAAAAACCGAGATATTGTTCTCATTAAACAATAAAAATACATTTTGGAAACAAATTGACAAAAATGAAATAACAGCTCATCATAAAACGTGTACCAGTGTTGGTGAAAAGGAGACATTTTTAGGACGGAAATTGACGATTTGTTTTCTATGTTTTTAACTATACGACTTCGGCTTTTTGATGAAATTGAAAAACTTAATGTCACCATCAAATCAATTAACTTGAAATGACGGCAGTCTAAAGTGTGAGGCGCCGAATGTTAAGTTTATCATAAAGGAAACAAATGTTGAGTATTTTCTTTTTGTCATTTCTATACTCTTCAAAGTTTTGCTGTTTCATAGCTGTCAAGTCATTCATTCTCATTTGTTAAAACAAGACAGGTAAAGTTTAAATGAATTACAATATATCAAATGAAATACAAATGTCACTTATTGTTTGTTACGAGTATATATATATATATACATTGAAGTTATTTTCATAAGTTACAAACATGCAAGAGATTTCGAATATGAACATTCCGTGAAATTTTCTATTGTTCGACAATCTGCAATATATTCACATGTAACATGTTAAAACAACTTATGGTATTCCTATAAACAAAGGATAATAAATTTTGCTTTGACTTAAATTAAAACTGTCAGCTCAAGATGTTTCATATGACATATGTCGAATAATATTCTTTCAAGTGAGTTGCGTGTATTTTTGAGTTTTCAAAATCATCGTGATGTTAAAAATTAAACTTTTATTGTTTTGTATATATTTAATTTGGCATGCTTATTGTGGCATTTTTTCTAGCTAACTAGAAATATGTTTAAGTTTAAAGCCTTTATGTAAAAAACATCACTAGGATAGTTATTTTATGTAACATCGTTGGTGAAAATCAAGCATCTTTAGACTACATAGATCGTCTAAAAAATGTTTAAATAGACATCGCCTTTTTCTCACTTCAAGTGTATATACATGAATTGGCACGGTTTATCTGTTTAAGGAAATGAGTCTCAGATTCATAATCCGTGAATACGTCTAAATGAAAATATTTTATTGCCAATGGTGTGGTGTGTTTCTATATAATGACTTTGTTTTATTAGTTGTTACTTTTGAATTGATTGATATATCTATATATTTTTCTTTTCCTTATCTGTAAAGGCCAGCTTATATTCTGGATAACCTTGCCCAGCAACAGCTGTTTTTAATAAATTCCACTGTCCGGGATTAATTATTCTAAATTGTTGTAAGTTATGCTTTAGATCTTGAAATCGCTTTCCTTCAGGATTTTTCAAATTTCGATAAAAACTATTTGAATCCTCTCACTGCAGGTAAAATTAAGAAGAGATAAGTCAAATATATATTTTTTAATTTAGTCTTATAGCCTTTCCCTTATTTCCTTCTCACTTTTTGGATATCTTTCACACTTAAATGATGCTCGAGTTTTTCTCCCCTGCAATAGCCTCAGCAGAAAAGAGACTGCACTAGCTTGGACATCTACAACGAATGGATGATGATGGGTTTGTAAAGGACATACTCGTACTATGGTGAAGTAGCAATGCCAAAATAATCCCATGGTGACCAGCATCACGTTATTAGAATTTTTGTAAAATTTTTGGACTTGTAACGTACATTTTAAAGTGTAGGAAGACTACGCAAAGGACATAAATCTGTGACGCCAAGTGCTTTGTCGATGCAAGTCGACCTCTCATTTAAGTGACAGAGGGTGCAGCGTGGAGTATCCCCGAGCCAGGTTTTGATGGGGTGTTGGTGGCGTGACCGTTTCTGTGGATCGAGAATTGCTCTCTACAGTCAACGGAAAAAATGCCGTTGGCCCAAAGTTTCCCTGCAATAATAATTTATTATGTGTGTATTTAATGTCACTATTATCCATCGTCTTTCAAGATGGACAGAGGCCAGCCATCAGCAACAACTAGTCGAATCTGCTTCAGCCTTCATGGGAATGAGAATAATGGAGATTACGGCATCCATTTCTTCACACCTTTTCCCTTTTATTCATATTAGTTTTCCATAAACTTAAATAAGCTTTTAAATGTTGAGAAAAACTTAAAAATAATAATTTTCTTAATGTGAAAATCATATAAATTTCATTTTTTAAATTCATAACAAAGTTCTTAAATTAGGTATTAAATATCGTTCTGTATATTTTTCAATTGTCAGTTTTGTTAATCAAGTACTGAAACCCGTGAGAAAAAAAATTGTTCGGTATTGAATCGTTAAATACAAAACTTGATTTCTCACAATTTGGATTGAATCCTTTTTAACAATACAATGAAATTCAATTATTCCGATCCGCTAATCGCATTAACTGATCAAAACACATTTTAATCAAAGCGCTTATTCCAAAATCCCGGTAGGAAGTTACCTTTCACCGTTTATGCAATATGCTCTTATTCCACTTTCAATGGTCCTTATTTTCGTTACTGCCTGATGTTATAATGACTAATGATTATTTTTTGCATAACTTTTATTTAATAAACCCGTATTTTCGCACCAACAAATATTTGCCCGCGACCTTTCACCGTTTATGCAATATGCTCTTATTCCACTTTTAATTATCCTTATTTTTATTACTACCTGATATAATGACTAGTGATTATTTTTCGCATAACTATTTTTTATAAGCTCGTATTCTCGCGCCTACAAATATTTACCTGCGACAATTTTTTTCACGTAAATCTGGAGCTTCGTCTCCCTATTAAAGTTCCGCAGTTGTAACGCTTTATCGTGTTTGTTCGTATGACAAACTTCGCGCTTTCGTGACATAACCTTCCATTTCCCCGTCCGATAAATGTTAAATACGCAAAGTATTTTTTGTAAAACGCTTTTTGACTATGACTATGATCTGTGCTTGATTTATTTCTTACTCAAGCCTTTTCCCACATTTTGTTTTAGGCTTATGGATAATCCGATTTTTTTATCACCATCCACAATACAATATTTAAAATTTAAATATTTTTAAGGAAAATACGAACCGTCTAGTACAAGTACGTAACACTATGAAAAACATTGTTTTGCGGATATAGAAAACCACTTACTTCACCAGGCAAGGCCTGTGACGAAGTGCTCTCATTCATTAATCACTTATGTCAAATATTTGTTCTTAATACTAAAACTAAAACACCCATCTGATAGATTCGTCTTGCATTCGAATCCTTACACTCGCATCATTACATTATCAAGTTATCATGAACATAATTCCAATCCATCATAATCTCAACAATCACTTTTAAATCATGTCCAACAACTCATCACTCACGTTTATTAATAAATATAAATGTATTATTCGCATGGAATATTTATTTCATCCAGCGTTTTATTTACCGAACATCGGCCTTGAGAAAGAGCATTTATAACCTGGGAGATGATTGCTTAAATTATTCATAACCTTATCCTTTTTTTCTGACAAAAAGTCAGAATAAGGCTTGCGAGAAACATTAATCTTACAAATACACGCGTTAATGGGTAGAAGCTTTTTAGTGAAAACAGCAGGTTGAATAAATGAAAATTTATTTATAAAACGTAACGTACGCACTTTCTTAACTTTAGTACTTAGAAGTTTTGTAAATTAATGTGATGCTAGTTCAGATATTTTGACAATATTCACCACAAGTACAATAAAAGTCATATTCATTCATTTATCTTTGTTTCAATGTTTTCATTCAATGTACTGAAAACATTTATTAGGTATCAAATTAACCAGATATTTTTTCACTATCTTAGCGAATATGAAAATGTTTACTTTATATTCGTTTTGTTTTTTTTTATCTGGTAACATACAACTTGAAGATATCTGGTAACATAAAACCTGATGAATTTAGGTAACATACAACCTGATGACATACATTATCTGGTAACATAGAACCTGATGAATTTATATATAATAATTTTATGGCCACTTTCTTGTAAATGAAATGAATGTCATGTTGGCTTATCACCATCTATCAATATTAAGCAGCATTATTATTCACGATTCTTTTCCTTTATTTCTTCAATGTTTGCTAACTTATTGGATCGCAGATCACTCAAAAGTCGATAGTTCATTCAGAATGATTTCTTAAAGTATCTTTAAGTCTGCTTCACACTTAATTCATTCTCATCAGAATCCTGATTGTATATCATCAATATATTATATATTTATATTTTCACGATCCTTTATCCTAAACTTGATCTTTGACTTAAAATATAATCTTTCCATATTTACAATAATTCCTTAGATATTTGAATTCACATGAATATTGAAGAATAGTCTCTTAAATTGATATTGAAAAAAAAATCTCAATGCTCATTTCGAATTCCAGTAATAAGAGTATCGAAAGTTTCAGGAACGGGTTATGTTTCAAGTGTACCTGGAAAGTCTTCAACCCATGATACATCTATTTAAAATATTCTGTTTCAATATTAATATTGTAATTTAAAATTTTTACTCTTGGACTTAGATGAACGTTATTTGTATTGAAGAAAGTATGAAAATGTTTGATCGACCGGAAAAGCTCTCAGAAGCATATTACCGAATACTCGGCGAAAATGTCGCTGAAAGCTTTCAACTTTAATGTGCTCTGTCGAGTGAAATGATTATTAATTTTCCTTGTTTCCATCATCTTCACAATGTTTACCAATTTCTCTTTTTTTGTTGGTGCTCTGATACGTAGGGCGAGTTGAGTTCCTGGATTATATTCGAGAAGTTTTCTCTTCTTCGTAAATTGTATTTTCGTTAATGTCTGTTTCAGTTATATTTTTTTAACTAAGCGTATTTTTTACGCTTAATTTGAAGCTTTAAAATCTTTTACTCTTCAAAGATTCTTTTTGTGCAAAATATTATTACCGTCATCGATATGCTAATTAGTTGTGTAATTCCATTTATTTTTCAAATTGTTTAAAAACCTTCCAATATAATTTTAATATCTCAATTGCTAGTAAAAATAAGTTTTAATTTACCACATAAAATATAATATCTTAATAGACGCACCAAAATTTCCTGTACCACATATTTATATTTGTATGGAGTTATTTTTCACCTACAGTTTTAAAATTCTGGCTGTTTTTTGCTAGTCAATCAGTACGTTTTTTTTACATCCAGAATACTTGAATAATGTTTGTTGATAACCAAAAACTTATAAACACATGCACATGAGCTGACATTTTCATGTTCAAAGTTTGTTGATAACCAAAAACTTATAAACATACGCACATGAGCTGACATTTTCATGTTCAAAGATTGTTGATAACCAAAAACTTATAAACATACGCACATGAGCTCAATTTTCATTTCTTCCTATATGATATATGTATAGAAATATTTGAGATAAATCGTTTATTTCTTATTCTACATCCTACAAAATATTCGAGCATAAATCGTTGACTATGCAAGTCTTGATAAAGATTCCTTCTGAATACAAATGAATAGCTCCGCCAGTAGCTGAGTGATGAACAATATATCATCGTTTGTACCTGAGGCACCTACTCGTACTGCGTGAGATGTGCGCCGACACGCACTAGAAGGTATCTGGTTTACTTACATCATAAAACGAACAAATGAAATTTTCTACCGTATGAATTTTTCACCGAGTGCCGAAATAATCGCTCCGCTGGCTTTTAAATCGATCTGCTCTAATTTTTCTCAGATTTTCTGTTATCCGTTAGATTTTGTTATTCTGTTACGCTTAATGTTTCATCTTGTTTTCAAGTTAAAAAGATAATTTATTTGTTTTAGGAATTTAAGTTAATTTTTTGCACAATTAAATGTGCAAGTTTGATAGTATATTAGCAAAATATCCTGCGACTATTTTGAGATACATTTAAAAACCTTTTCATTGCACTGTAAATCTTGTGTTAATTTCTATAAGATTTTTTAAAACCGAACTTGATTTTTATATTTTTTAAGACCGCTTTTTTGCTTATCTGTGGTTGTCTGAAGTGTTTGTAACCAACTCTCGGAATTTGCAACCAACTTGTTTTGGGGAATTTTTCAATAAACCTTCAGATGTTTTAATGCAAAACATTATATAGGATCGAAATTTCATATTTTTCCATAAATTAAATATATTTTCATAACTGTACTGATTTTAACTCAAAATGCCCTGGTTTTGAAAAAAATATACCATGTCTCCTATGATAAAGTTGGACCAATTCGTCATTTATTTATTTCCGTGTCCGTATCATCAATTGTTAATTATACCACGTGTTTCTAATAGGATGTGAAATAGATCGCCCTGTCATTTGCATCAATCAGGTCTTGTCCCGAGTATATGTCATAGTTTCAATGTTCCGACAAGTTAGTATGTGTTGTGAGTACTGTTTAGCCCCATCATCATATTTAACGCTACTCTCGTTAAAAAAAACCATATATGTATCACATTGCATCTAGTCTCCCGAACTTGGAGTTTATTCAGGGTTCTCCAAGTAGGCCATGGCAGATAGTTGGTATCCTAGTGCCATCTTTGCTGAGTGCTCGATCCGATCTATTATTTGTATCATAAGTTATTAAATTATTTTGTTATGGTAGTTAATAAAAGCGGACAAATATTGTCCACTTTTCTGCCATCTCCTGAATATGAAATATAAATGTGCCTTTTATGGAAAATATTTTTAACAATACATCTTTTGTCATTTTCTTTCATGGTAACTAACCAACGTTCTTGAAATCTTCTCGGATTTATCATCCTACGCCATTACTCTGCCGTAATAATATAGATATCTCAAAAATCAGAGGTGAAAAAGTCACTTTCAGGCACATCTTTCTTTCTAAATGAAGCGCTTATCAGACATCCTTTATAAATTACAATTCAATGCACCCTTGAGGTGAAATTTAGAAGTAGCATCAAGTGATATATATATATATATATATATATATATATATATATATATATATATATATATATATATATATATATATATATATATATATATATATATATATATATATATATATATATATATATATATATATATATATATATATATATATATATATATATATATATATATATATATATATATATATATATATATATATATATATATATATATATATATATATATATATATATATATATATATATATATATATATATATATATATATATATATATATATATATATATATATATATATATATATATATATATATATTTTAACTAGTCAGTATTTTTTGCTTGGAAAATTTATCCTAATATTTATTTCAAAAGATCATCATCACTATTACGCCATAGTCCTATTGGAAGAGGCAAGGAGAACAGATCTTCATTTAATTATATCCTGGCACGCATTTTTCGCTTTTACCATGTCCATACACCTGGCCATACATACTCGTCTATTATAAAAGATTTTTACTCATCCCTCTTTCAAAATTCCTTTGGCCGTGTCACATTTTTCTAATTCTTCCCAAACTTATCTGGCTTATAATGATTTCATCATTCATTCTTTTTATTTATTAAACACTTCATTGCTAATACAATCGGATGGATTTTATTGCCAGGCGGCAATCTCTTTCAACCAACCAGACAATAGGAAATAAAGAAAGTTACATGGTCGCAAAAAAATCAAAAGATTATTCATATTTCTGTAATTTATGGACATAAACATTTAAAAGTAAAAGTGAGATATCAATCAAAGAAAAAGATAGCGAAGAGGAAAGAAAAATCAGGATTGAAATACGCTATATTACTGACTAGAAATGAAGAGTTTTTTCAGTCGTTTCTAAAATCATGTCGGACGGAGCTAGTCTAATATTGGTTTGTACTATAACTGATTTCAGAGTCTCACTGTATGAACAGTAAAGGACGACGTAAAAAATCGAGAGCGGCGAACTGGGAAGGCCAATAAATAATCTCTATCTAAGCGCAGCTCAAGCCCATGATCGGAAAGACGTTGAAAAAATCTAACGGGATAAGAGCGGCGGCTTTTCTTTCTACGTGGCTAAACCATTCCGAGGTCCTTTTCTTCATCTTAAGCAATGCTCTTCTTTTATTACGCTATTTTTTCCTAATGACTTCGTTCCTTATTCAGTCACACATTCTACGCAACTCTCTCATTTTTACTATATTCAGCTTTGTTTGTCTTTAGATGCGAAATCAAAAGATACATATTTTAATTTATTTGTAACATATAAATCTAGCAATAGTAAAATATTTTCGATTTTACCGTTCCGTTGCCTAAAGAAACAACATATTTCTGAACTCTTAATGTCTCTCGAATACTTATATTTTAATTTATCCTTACATCTTTCTATTTCACTTCTACTTATCTGTTGAAACGACAAACATTAATACGAAAAGAGGCTTAAGTGAGGCTTTACACCTTTGACATTGCAGTAATGAGAACTAAGAGTTTCCTTTTGTTCTCCTACTCCCGCTGTCGTATTCCGGCCGTGTGCCCGCATTTCACACTTCCTCGAGGTTGTCATCACCGTGGCGATTTGCTAGTGAAGTCTTATTTGGTTATTACACAAGGATTAAGCCCGTTTCAACATGTTTCTATGTGTCACTTTGTTTTTATTCAGTAATATCTTTGTTTTCTATGTATCGCAAAAATACAGGGTGGCGAACATTTTATTTAGAACTTTCATTTCAAACAATTCCTAAAATAAATACAAAACAACAAATATTAGTATATTAATGGTTTATTTGGACCTTGTAATTATTTGTAATATACGTGGAATATAATTTCAGCCAAATGATGCTCGACTCCAGCCACACAAATGCGAACTCTTTCAAGAGCATTTCTCATAACATTTATACAAATTTCGTGCGATATTTCGACTATTGCTGCCTGAATATTGTTTTTGAGTTGTTCATTCCACGTTGGCTTGTTTGCATAAATTCATCCTTTAAGATAAAATCTGGAGATTTTGGCATTGAGTCGATGTCGATAACACTGCTTCTGGAGATTAATCGATTTGGATATATGCTCTTCGAAATTTCGTTTCTGGCTCGTGATGTGTGAGATGTGACGCCATTTTACTCAAAACTTATGTTTTCCAAATTAAGTTCATCCAATTTCGACAGTTCTCCTTTATGATACGGTAGCGGTCGCTGTTCATAGTTACAACACTATCCGCAGCGTCTTCGAAAAAATAAGGCCCGATCACACCTCCTGACCAAATTCCACACCACACTGAGTTTGAGAGATTGTAATGATTGCTGATGAATCACGTGTAGATTTTCAGCGCCTCAATAGTGGATTTTTTCTTTGCTTACATAATCTCCGATATTTTGTTATAAAAATTGGAGACTTCTTTTCGTAGTATTTTTTAATAATAACAATGTGTTGTTGAATCATGAAACGCTTCATAGCAAATTTGCCACGTCTATACTATTAGACTGTCAAAATTCAACAAAATCGAAACAGGGGCTGATATACTCGTACAGTGAAGCCACTTCCGTAAGTTCTTCAATAATGAGATGCGTCTTCTTTATGCAGTTCTTCAACCTACAACTTTCCCCTGGAATATCAGTTGAGGGATCTCATTTTTCTCTATGGTGGATATTACTTCAATTTATTCATTCGATGTCATCATTACGGACTTGGTCAACCATGAAACTCTGCAGTATTCCCCGATATCACCAAAATTCAAAAACTTCTAGTTTTGTTGCGGTGGCCTGAGTAAGTGTTTATCTGTCTGTTTATCTATCTGGCCTGAGTAAGTGTTTAACACCTTAGAAAAGTATTGCAGTAAGGCAAAACTCGCATTCGTGAATCAAATGATTTGATATTTTGAGACTAGTCCCATTGATCATCTAACATCAACGTCAAGGTATTTTTTTTTAATTGAACATACATTATTCTTTAATTAATTTTAATTATTGACTCTCTTTTTAATTTCTTCACACGATATGAAACGCTTACACGAAGGTTTTGAATATTGAAATATGTTTTATTGAAAAAACCAATTATCTTACCTTCAATTTGGTCTATTGATTGAGCGGGTTAGCCTGGTAATCCGCAACCTATTGGTTGTAGGAGAATAAAGAGTACTAGTTACAACCCATGAAATATTCACAGAACTAAAACAAATTCTACATTTATGAAAATATATATTCATAAATGTAAAAATTGTTTTTTATATATATATATATATATATATATATATATATATATATATATATATATATATATATATATATATATATATATATATATATATATATATATATATATATATATATATATATATATATATATATATATATATATATATCATTTATACATCGTCCCCTTTTACACCGGTTCAAAAATTGTTAGCTAGGTATTTAAAATTCTTTCAGTATCACGGACCTACCGAGATTCAAATTTCGAATTACTTTCGGAGAGAATCCAAGTATTCCTCTCTCGTTCTCTCGTATTTAAAATTCAATTCTCGTATTCTTTCTTCGACGACAACCATCGTGTGGGTTTTGGCCTATTTATAAATATTCTGATATTCAATATCTATTTTTATGTGAGCCGTGAGAGTATATTTGATCTATATTTTTATTGTATACCATTACACTTTTGTTAAATACAATACAAACGGGCTTATTACTATGTGGCAATCTACTCCAATCAACCAAAATATATAAAAGCAGCCTTAAATGAAAACCAGACTGTCAAATCCTTTTTAAAATATATGTGGGTTCCAACCGAATTCGAACCAGCAGCCCCCGGTTCGAGAGACAGCCGTCATTTCAACTAGGCCACAGAGACAGATAACATTCTAATTTTCTTAATTCAATAAAACTGCCAAAAGTTTCGGTTGAAGAAGACCTGTCAACTGGAACTAATTTGCGCCAGGCTGTCACATCCCGTGAAGTTTTTAACTTAGTTTCCGGGGCCTCATTAACGTACACGTATTATACTCACCAACCCTCCCATGTCAGGATAATTCCAGTTTAACGTCACGGCTGTAATAATCGACTCGCTTGTTCAGTGGAAGTTTGTAACTCGACTTGTGTGTGTATATCTTGACTCGGCTCTTCAGTTTACGTCACTAAACTCCATTCAGTCATTTTCTTCATTCAATCGTGTTTCTTCAGTTTGCCTTTGAGCCGTTCATTTGAACTTTCAGGCAAGTGTGACGTAGCTGGCGCTATCTTTTTTACGATCTGAAACGGAACAAGGTGGGTTTATCAAGACTACATTATCCATTCTTTAGGGTTTTTCTATTTCGGAGATTAATGAAGTTTGACGAATTAAATCCTTTGCCTAAAGAAACCACATAAGGCTTCATTATCAAATAACAAGAATTTTGTGAATAAATATTTATCAATTTTCGAGTTTTTTCTATTATGAATATTTGTTTATCAATACTTCATTTTAAAATCATTTATACATTTTTTTTGACCTAAAATATTGGCTTTGGATTAAAGTGAAGACATTTATGTAATGTATAATAGTTTCGTTGCACACATTACAATCTGGCTACTTTATTGTCTTGGGGCAATCTCTACCAACCAACCAATTTTTTTAACCAATCACAAACCGTGATGAAAAAAATCTACCAATGTGAATCTAACCCGCAATCTCCAGGTTGGGAGACAAGCGTCTTTCCAACTAGGTCACTGCTATACTTAATATTATTTTATTTCTGTTTTTACTCAATTTAATTTAAACAGCTTCAAAAGTTTTGACTGCCTAACTATTCCCTGTGTAGTGATATTTTCACCTTTTTACTAAAAACTCAATGAACATATCGCATTTTCATTATACTTAAAATTGAATTATCTTTTCAACTAAAACCCATTGTTTTTACCTGTTCGAATATTTTCGTTAATACGAGTATAACATATCACTCTTAAATAGATTTTTTTGTTAGCTTATCTGAGTTTTCTGACGTCTATTCCAAGCAAGCAATTAGTAAGATTTATACCCACTGTAGTGTTATTTAATGACCTTTTAAAATGTGGTTTTCAAATGGCGAAGTTGTATATGATTTAATGTATATGTTTGTTGTTTCCCTTTTCGCATATCACAGGAACTAGATTGTTTTTTTTCAATGTTTTATGGTGACGATTACCTCATAAAATATACTAAAATACTATTTCTTCATAAAAAAAACTAAAATGCCATATCTGAAAGATGCATTCACGTTATAAATTCCCATATATTTTTATCTCTAATTATTAATAAACTATACTAAAATTAAATTAAAAAAGCATGTGTGAGGTCAACTACGACTTATGGAAGATACAACAAAAGCACGAAGATGTAATGGAACGCCTCAGAGCTGTTGCAGTTAAATAAGTGTACAGATAGAACTATCAGTATTCGAAAAATGTGTAAAACAGGGCTGTTGCGAAATAGAGCAGAAACCGTTAAAACATGTGTGTGGCTTTGTAGAAAGCATTGATAATACAAGAGTTCCAATGCATAAAATACCCGCTGGCGTTCGTCCCACAGGAAGACTTCCAATACAATGGAATGATATCCGGGAGTCAACGTTTCAAAAGAGGCAGTCTTATTGATAATAAAACCACTGATTTTACTTAAAAGAAAGAATTAGAAGACACCCCTTTGAGATTCTATTTTTAGACACATTTTATTGTTACCCTGACACAGAAAATATAACTTAATTACTCGCTCAGCAGGGTCAATTGTCTGAAAAACTAAAAAAACCTCTACTAAAACTTATACTCGTACATTTCAGAATTATATTAAATAAATTTTCAATACGTTTACAAAACCCTCTTTATATTGCTAATACGGGCGACAACTTAATTATCAACCGAATGTCCGAAACCGCTTTCGTAGCAAGTGGGCCGGAAAGTGTCGAAGCTGATGATACAATTGCAGAGTGGTTAGCTTAGCGTACAGCCCGGAATCCCCACCCCTCACTCACTACAAGAGTACTATATGTAAAATACTCGTAATTGATTCTGAATTATCTTCGAACTTGGATAAAAGTTTTCTTCGCTGTTGGGTACTACAGTCGCGTATAGAAAAATATTTATGGAGTTTAAAATATCATACATTAGAACTTTTTCCGCTTTTATTTGTATAAATATCAGTCGAACTGTTAACTATTTTTAAATCCTTAAATACTACACGTAAATAAACGTTGAAAAATATTCAAATGTCACGCATCTATTAATTTTTTTCTTACTCGTGGATTCTACGAGTGTAATAGAGCTTTCCACTATTATTATAAATTATTATAGGCAGGCGGTTAGATATTATTATAAACCGTTATAGGCAGGCTGTATGAATATTGTTAATATTCATATCACGCTGAACTGTTGTATATTTATGAAAAAAAAAGTAAAAATAAATAATCAAAATAAGAAAGGAAACAAAATACAGCATATAAACACTGTTTCTGGGTTTGTGTGTAGGAACTGATTCAATGTTACAGCACTCATTACGTTATAGCATAGCTTGTTCCAAGATTGAACAACTCGATCAACGAAAAAAATGTTTTTAAATATTCTTTAAATGTTTGTTAAATGACATTTAGAGAATTGGCTTACGTAAATTCGAGATTTGAGTGCTACGATTTTTAATTTGAATAAAAATGCATGAGCTTACAAGGACTGGAGTTTTATTCACTTTTAGGTGCTACGAGCCTATGTTTAACAGTGCGTAGTGAATACACGGCCGTAGAGTGAGTGTAGCGTGATCCCGCTACTGGGCGCTACGAGCGTAAGTGGAATAGTGGGTAGGCCAGCGGGCGCGTCCACGGCGCCAGACCTGCTGGCGTCCAGCGCCATTACGCCAAGTGTGACGCAATCATTTCCAGAGACGTGAACATTCTGTGATATTAATCGGCCGGACAATCTACCGTTTCCTTGTATCATTATTCTCCATTGCGTATAACGTTCTCACTTTTCATTTTTTCAGTTTCTAAAGTACTATATATGGTATGAGTGGAACTACATGAAAGAAAAATTCTCTATGTATGTATCAACTCCATCTGTGTAAACATGAATACTTGTGAAATTCGTGGAAGGGCCATGATAAAAATAAACGTAGTTTTAATTTAATGTATTTTGTATAACCTGTCAGCTCCGAAAACCTTTTTGATTAATTAAATTTAATACCTGACCATGTTTTTTATGGCAAATATGCAAATGTCTTGATTATCAAAATATCAGCTTTTCTTGCAAAAAAGGCGCCTAAACAGGACGAACGCGAAATTTTAAATGTACATTTTATAACATGTTCCTCAATTGCAGATTTTTTAACTCAGGAGATCCCTTGTGTAATTCTCCAATATAAATGTTTCCTTAGGTTTTTTTCTGGTTTATACGTTTCTTATTTTATGTTTATACGTTTCTTATAAATGTTCATTTTTCTCATTCTTTTAAAGATTTGGTAACTCTTAAAATAATCGCTTCACAAGTTGTGTAATTCTCCAATATAAAAGTTTCCCTATGATTGTTCTAGTTCATACATTCTTTTTTTTATAATTGAAACTCCTTTCTTATTATTTTAAAGATCAGGTGACTTGTACAATAATCGGTTTACAAGTTGTACGATTCTCCAATATAAATGTTTCCTTATAATTATTCTTGTTTATATGTTTCTTTTTTTTTTGTAATACATGTGTATTTCTCTCATTCTTTTCAATATCATATAGATCAAATAAAATATTGGTTTCACAAGTTGTTAAATTATTTACAACGTGTGCGTCTCCAGATAAAATTCATTACATTTTTTCAATGTACTGAACTTTAAAACGCAGAATTAAATATTGATATTTACTTTTGAAAGGCAGTCCCAGGTGATTTAAATTTGCTACGAGAGTACTTGAAACTGATTCAAAGGGAATTCTCAAGTGACCGAGTCCTCAGTTTTAGTCTTCCTCGTATATTTTTTAAGAACATCAGTAACCAAGGAACAATTTATAAAAATATGTCTATAGTAATGTTAATCGTAAAGACAATTAAAAAATACATAATAAACACTTATGAGGGTCATCTAGAAAGTAAGGTTACAAGAGCTCCTGAGTTCGGGTGAAAATTTTTTGTTTCGAAGTTGGCGCACCTGGCGTGTAGGGAGGATCCTAACGGTCAGTTTGTTTGGTCCCGCGTGTTTGTCGGCCATTTTGTTCAGTCACGCTGCCCCAATATGCCCCAATTTCTGACACTGGTTGATAACAAAATGAAGAAATAAACATCCTGTACGGCGAGTGTAGCGATCATAATTAAAATTGCTAGACTGCGCTAGTTATACTAGTTACATCGCACGCAGGATATCGACCCTGCAAAGAAATCTCTGTTTATCAATCCGATGGGGCGCAGGAGAGGGAGAATACCTCAGTTAAGATGTTTGGATTGTGTGATAGATGACTGTTGCGCTCTGAGTGTAACCAACTGGTGTAGGCGTGCTCTTGATAGAGACGAGTAAAAAATACTGCTGACAACTAAAACCGATCCTTGATTGGTGACTCAAGTTGCATTGATGATATGTTATTTTATAAAATATTGATAAAGTTTTTATTGAATGCAAATTTCGTTTCAATTTTATCTGTAGAATATTGATTTGTTACAACAAATCGAAACAAAGTTTATAATAGCAAATATAAGTTTTTAAAACCCGTACTTTATTTTTTCATACATTCAATCTGTTACATCAATTAATACTAAAATCACAAGTACAAAACTTCTGTTATTGTACGTGTATAAAACGCAGTATGTTTGGTTTATTAAAAGTTAATAATAAACGTTATTTCTTAGCCATAGCTACAGAGTATCCAAAAGGATCCATTGTTTTCCTTTGACGTAGCCACCACGTAAATAAGTGGCCACAGCGTGTAATGTGGAAAACCACCAGTGCCAGTACACAGTTTCATCCTTCCTTTCCTCCAAGGCTCCGCCCCACCCCGATCAGGATATATTATGTTTGCTATCTCTCCCCTGCTCGTCCCGTAATTAATTGAACTCGTCGTATGCTCCCCAATCGCCTGCCTTTTATTTTGTTACATTTTTTCTATTTTTTTTGTAGTTCGGAGCCCATAAATTACTACAGGCATCGCTGAAATTCCCTACATCTGTATTTCCATCAAAACGTGTACATCCTAGTTTCTTCAACACGCTTAAAGTATTACTCAATCCGTGGTAAAATTACGGTGATCAGGATTTTCAACGAAACTAAGTCGTTCATTGTACAAAGATAGTTGTTTTACGTTAAATAAACTAAGAAACAGCAACATTTATTTTTCATGCGAGGGAAAGATTATTATTTATCCTTTTTACAAAAGTTTATTTTATGTATTCGTTACGAATAAATTTTAACATGTTTTAGGACAGTCTGTACGGTGCAGAATAACTGATTGACTTGTTTTCTCTTTAAGTCTTAGACGCGAATAACTTCAAACAATAAACTCGTATAAGATTTTTATGCCATCAACATTCGTTTTTAATTTTTAATATTCGAAATGTTGCTTTTCTATCTATAATCATGCGTAGATAAATATCAAAGATAATTGAATAAACAATTGTAAATAGTCGTTATTTATGTGAGGCTGAATTGTATTGTGCATGCAGAGTCGTTTTTGTTTGGGGCGATAATCGTGATTGGGTATCCGATTTGGTGACGCCAAAATCCTTTGAATACCAACGCATTACACATAATTTTATACATATTTTGAGATTACTCGGCTCGACTTAAGAACTATCTTCCTGGATCAATTAGAGCATTATTTAACTCAAAATATTCCTTTTCCTTAACTCCCATACAATTCCCACCCTAATCCATATTTTCATTGAGATTTAAAAAAAATTTAACTCAAATATAATTTTAATTTACAAAGACTGGCATTGATACCCATTATGATTTTAAAACAAAAGCTGGATTCATTGGATAAAATGTTTTTAAGAAATAAATCAACGAGATATATTTGCACAAGTGTTAAATGAATTTTAATTAATGACAAGTGATGGCTTGTCTCAGTAATCGATTTAACATAAGTGTTAAATAAATAAACATGACTAATCCCTTTTATTAAAAATGTCCACCTGGCCGTGGGGTAAAATCTGTTAAAATGAAGATTCGCGTTGATCACATCACATTTCTTGTTTTTACAGTCATTGTTTTATTTTGTTGGTTTTCCACTGTTGAATTTTGTTAAGATTAATATCGTTTAAGTTGTTTGCTTGTTTTCCGGGGAAGGGAAACATCTTTAATAATATTTTGAATTCGTAATTTCTCAATAAAGCGGCGTGTCAACCCCAAAAATATTTTTATTTCTCTGGAAGCGAGAAAATTCGAGATAAAAAAATGTATTTTGTACTTGTATTAAAAATATTTTTTTCTTTCAGAATTTAACTTTGATAAATGTATTCATTAAATCCAGTTTTGTAAGTAACCTTGAATGTTACTCAAGTTTTGAAATGAAAATTGAAAAATAAGAATAATCTTCATCATGGGACTGTTAACGATTAATAAATTTAAATTTCACATACTATGCTTTTAATACTTCCTGTTATTTAATTAATATTAGTTATGGAAATAAGGATTGTATTTATTCTATTCGCCTTATCTGGTCGCAAAAATGACGCGGATTAAGATGTATTTTGGTGTAAAGACCGCTTACAGATTTTCCACAGAATACAAATTATTTGAACAGTGTCGTTATTAGGAAACTGTTCGTTATTAGGAAAGTTCCTTTTCTTTCAATATTAATGTCAATTCAAAAACGTATATCATTAGTAATTATATTGACTTCCGTGTCCTAGTTGGTAAGACGCTTCACCTTTTTCTTTTGTTTTCGGGCTAGATTCCCGATGATAAAATAAAACTGGTGAAAGAGTTCTTCTGGTACTCCAAAAGGGACGTAGCGTGATGCTGTGTATGCAGTTTTCGATTTTTTTCAACGCCATTAGTTTCTATTTCAGTTTATCATCACAATATATGTATTATATTTTTCAAACACTGACATCATTATCATCACTATACGTTTCATCAGGAACACAGGGATGTCATAAAACATATCAATCTAGGTCGGTCTACGTCCTCGCACGGTAGGTGGAGGCTGAACTCCCTCCCGTAACGTCAATGGTGCAGGGTAGGCGTACGATTCATTGAGTCTTGCGGGCGATAAAACATCGTGTAGCTCTTGACCAGCTATAATGCAGTCAATACATGACTCAACCACTTTCAGCGCCTTACCCTTATTGGATTGTTTATAGCCTGCTGCTGCGTCCAAAGGCGAATCGTCTCATAGTTGTACCACCTGACACCCATCATCTTCCTTAGGCATCTGTTCTTAAAATTGAAAATTCTCTCTTAGCCCTATTTCAAAAATAATTTCACCACGTATAGGAATGTAATGTAAATGTTAAAAATATAGACATGCTCTATTGCCCAACCAAAAGCCACCCGTATATATGTAATTAACTGAAGTATATACAAGTCACGGATATTTGAATTGTTTTTGTTTAATAAATCTGCTTCATCCCTTGTTAGCGCTGAGTTGATTCTACGTATTTCCGAATGTCCCTTTCCCCCCATCGAGTGCGGCCGCCGTGCTCTGAACAGAGACGGGACATCGGAGCAGGGCAGGAGGGTCGGGCTGTCACTGGCATCAGAATGAAGGAGCTCTCCAAGTGACGTTAATACCCTCGTTAATGGACCGTTTTGGCCCGCCGCGGTCAAGCGCCGTTTTTTTCACGCATTCGCTTCGTTTATTTTAGTTATTCTCAAACTTTATTTATATAAAATGGCTTTTTGGTAGTTGTTATTTGTCAATAAAGTTCTTTACACGTAATTTTATATCAAAATAGGACATTAAGGGCCATGATACGGAAAATGATCAATATTTTAAATTTTCCAGACCTATTCAATTAAATGATTTTCCCATGGGCAACGCTTGGAAAATATCTTAAAGGATTTCAGATACAATTTCAGTACCTTTTTTTTTATTACAAGTCATTATCGTGCCTTTAAGTCGACTTAATGTAACGTGTCGCTAGAAGAGATAAATAACACATCGATCAATAAGTCCCGGGACTAACCAACAGATGGCGCCCCTAATAACAAATTCATACCATTCTCAGTTAGTTCCAACCTTTAGAAGTTACGTGTCAAACTTCATGACATTCCGACATTGTGTCATTGAGTTAGTGGTTTTAGTGATGCTAGTTTTGCTATTTTCAAAACAATGGAAAAAACCGAATTTCGTGTGTTGATAAAACGTTGCTTTTTAATGGGAAAAAATACCGTTCAAACTCAGCGATGGCTTGAAAAGTGTTACCCGGTCTCTGCTCCGTCAAAAACAACCATTTGTCGGTGGTATGCTGATTTCAAACGCGGTCGTACAGACACAAATTATGCTGAACGCTCTGGTCGTCCAAATGAGACTGCACCAGAAAACATAAAAAAAAACTCAAAATCGTGATGGAAAATCACAAAGTAAAGTTGCGTGAGCTAGCTGACATCCTGAAGATATCATTTGGTAGTGTTTACCGCTGTTAGAGCGCTGTTTGGCACTGTTTACGTGAAATAAACAGGAGTTTTTGCATCGGTATTTGACAATGGATGAAACTTGGATCCACCACTATACTCCGGAATCAAATCGGCAGTCAGCTGAGTGGAGAGCAGCCGGTGAAAGTCGTCCGAAGCGACCAAAAACTCAACAGTCGGCCGGGAAGGTTATGACCTCCGTATTTTGGGATGCGCATAGTATAATATTCATCGGTCACCTTGAAAAGGTAAAAACCATCAATAGCGAATATTACATAGCGTTATTGGAGCGTTTGAAAGCAGAAATTGCAAAAAAACGGCCCCGTATGAAGAAGAAAAAAGTTCTCTTTTATCAGGACAATGCACCGTGTCACAAGTCGATGGTAACGATTGCCAAATTACATGAGTTGAACTTCGAATTGCTTCCGCACCCACCGTATTCTCCAGATTTGGCACTCAGCGGCTATTGGCTGTTCGCAGACCTCAAAAAGATGCTCCAGGGAAAGATATTTGGCTCCAATGAAGAAGTGATTGCTGAAACTAACGCCTATTTTGAAACCAAATATAAATCGTTCTACACGGCTGGCACAGAAAAGTTAGGAAAGCGTTGGAATAAATGTATCGCTCTTGAAGGAGACTATGTTGATGAATAAAAAATAATTTTGGCAAACAAATGTTGTTTTAGTAGTTAGTCCCGGGACTTTGTTGATCGATGTGTTATAGTTTGGGAAATCTGGAAGTGCTGAGGGGCGACAAGCAAGATGTAGGTCTCCAGCAAGGAGGATAGACCAAATCAATGAGATGACTAATTCTTCATTGAGTGCTGCACTAATCATGGCTCAGAGCCGGGAGAAGTATAAACGAATCATCCACTCAGTTCCAGATTTATCATGGCACCTCGACGTTCAGTCATGAATAACTCGACTAAGAAGAAGAATGTCATTGAATGGTGAATGAATCTTGATCATCGTCCGATTTTATCTCTTTAAATTGAAAAGTTAGGTTTTATCTCCTAACTCGCAAATCACTCTTGAGCAAAATAAGTATTTTTGAAATGTCAATTTGTAAACTAATTTATGCCTTAAGGTTTAACTACATTTATCATTAATTTGGTATAGGGGTTCCCCTTTGATTTTTGTAGAATTCTTAATAAATTTGGTTTTTAAAAACCCTTAAATATAATACAAATGTGTCAAAATAATAATTATCTATGTCTTTGCCATACATTTAAGTCGGTTTCCTCAGAGTTTCTCAACCAGCTCTACCCAAACAGCAGAGGCAGTATTACTGGTGCCGATAGTCTTATGAAAGTCACTTATAAGCTTTTAATATTATTTTCAGACATCATTCCGTCTGATTTTATTTAGTGGCGCTTGGGATCCGATTTTTATACATTAAAAAAGCGCTTTTTAGGTGATATTTTTTTTTACGAAACAGTGCTTTACAAGTCTTCTATTATTTGTTATTCACGCTATATAGTTCTTATATAACACAGTTTGAGAACATTTTATTTTCCAAATTTTCCATCCCCGCAGGCACATTGCTCCTTATTGTGCTCTCACTTCCGGCTCGAGCACGAGGCACTCAGAAGGAGATTTCTTCACGGCCTGGCCGAGAATTGGGAAAATGCTCCATTAGCACTGGTCGCTTTATTATGACACAAGTGCCGCTGGGAAATTTATCATTTTTCTCGCTAGTGTCATTTTTTGTAGTAAATTTCTCGTTCTTCTTAACATCTAAGCAAGTTTTCCCAATTCCAAATGATTGTGAAACTTCGTTATATTGTATATTCTTGCCTGTCAAAAGTGTTGATGCTGAAAGAAAATATTGTTTGACAGATTCTTCTTTTGTTATCGTTGCTAAAATATGCTAGTTTATTATTTATCTAGACCAGAAGTCTACAACGAGGTGCGGGCAACTCGGGATATTTTTTGCGTCATAACTGAACTCAAGGTTGAGAACATCATGAAGTCACCCCCATCAAAAACATTTATATGCAGATTAATACTTTCGGCATTTCATGAGAGGAACAACGAAGTGTAGGAAGAAGAAGAAACTCCTGGCTGATGAATCTAAGAGCACGGAGACGAGTTCCACTGTAGCACGGAGACGTTGTTCAGATCAGTTACAAAGTTGAAATTGCCACGATTATTGCCTATCTCCAACGTGGAGAGGAACGTTAAGATGAACATGAAGTTTGATGAATGTTATAATGTATCTTCTGTTAAAGTCATTTCGTTAAATAAATATTTATTCAGTTATTAATGTGGTATTTAATTTATAGAATTCCATAGTATTAATACTCCACATTTCTATGATTTTCAGGGTTTGTTTCCGTGTCTGGTGTATTATGGTTGTCAATATTTTGGCTCCCCGGTTGGCACCATCATCAGGACGTGTTGTCTCGATATTAATTGTTTGACATATGGTAAACATCTATTATCGAGACAGTACGACAGAGAGCGCCAAATTTTTCAATCGCAACACACACTGTCACCTTCACTTCACACTGATCATTCGATTTCCCCAACTTTTAATATTCCGTCTTTCAAAAATCATTCACTTGGTCTAACCATTCTTTTCTTCGTCTTTCTCTACCACACCGTCCACTCATACACGTATAGCTCTATATGTATTTTGTCGGCCTTTTTTTATTCATTCGTTCTACACGACCAAATCATCTTCATCCTACTTAATAGTTCTTTCTAAGTTATTCATCCTCAATCATTTCATTCCGTATTATGTCAAACATTGTCACCCAATGTATCCATTTTGTACAAATTTCATCAGCATTTATTCGACTCCTTTCAGACTTATTCCACTTCTACATTTCACTTCCATACATCAAAATTGATGCTTACATTCTAAATTAATAATATTTGAATTACTTGAATACCTAGATGAGACGGTTTATTCTCATGTGGTTATTTTATCAGCAATTCAAGGATCAGCGTACCATAACTTGCTACAAGTAGATATATTCGATCGAGGATTGCGGATATTCCTTATAGTGAGCCAACTGCAGTATGCATTCTTGTACAGGGGCACAAAGAGTATGCGATCGATTCCCACGTATGCAAGGAATGAGCAATGCATTCGTGGCCGGCCGCACCTTATCCTATTATTGTAACGTCTATTTGAAATATTTATCTGTCATTTGTTCAAATGCTTCATACATTAGCATTTCTTATATTTTTTGTTTTTGTAATTAAATAATTTTGCTATGAAATATTCATTATTCGATAAATAATATTTTATATAGTAATATTATTCTTGTAATCGATAGTTTGGTAAAAAGTATTTGACTTAATTTGATTCAGTATGTTGACCATAAAAATCAAGCAATTTCATTATTTTTTCCAAACCATTTTCTATCGTTATTTTGTCAATAAATATGTTTCTTTGATCAAAAAGTGTTATTTTGTTTAATATTTTTGACATATGTTTGCCACATTTTGCAAATGACCTTACTTTTTGCTTTATTAATTATTAGTTGTATGACAATTGAGAAAAATATGAAAATCTTGGAGGTTTTCATAAAAAAAAATCTCGGTGACTTTTTAGTTTCTCATATTAATTTTTCATTTGACTATCGTACCAATGATCACGATCATCGAATACGTACGACCTCGATAAGATGCCTGCCTTCTAACCGGGGGTAGCGGGTTCAATTCCCGAAGGAACTTGGATTTTTGTTGAAAAGGATTCCCGTCTGGTCTACGCTAAAGGCCTCTTTTATATCTTTCTGGTTGGTAAAAAGAGCAATACACGTGAAATAAACCCACCAGTTTGTACTGTATACAATGTAAGTGCAAGCCAATAATACAATACAATAATTTATTTATTCCTATCGTCAAAATATCTCGACTCTGGTCGAATGATATAATGATATATTTTGATTACGACGCAGTTCACCCATCTTAATGGCACTCAATTGTGTGTGAATTTAAAATCTCTGACTTTGTATGAACTTCGCCTGTTGGAGCGCGATGTTTGATGATTCTGTCTGCACAATTGACTTAATGGGACAATCGGTACATTTGCCCTCGCTTCGTGTGACTCAGCGGAGCTTTCCGCTCGGCAAGGCTTCAATGTATCGCGTGTGATTACCAACTAATTGCTACCATTCTCCTTTTCCTCAATCAGAATATGCATTCAACGGTATTCTGATAAAAAATAGCGTACATTTAAAAAAAGCTTCGTGTTCTGGATTTGTCGCCTTTCAATTATTATAAATTATATACTAGTTGGTGCATATTTCTACAATTATCACTATGACGATAAAAATATAAGAACGCAAAATACTGAACTTATTTTAAAGTTTGTAGTCGTTTGCATTCTGAATAATACAATGAACCTATTTAGATAATAAAATACGCCAACAAAGATACAGAAAACTATACGAGAAGACCCATCAATGTGGAGGAGACGAAGGAAATGTGCCGTGACAATAAATTTTGGCGTTTGGTGCGTTGGGCTCACCGCATCAGAGAAATTATGTGATAGTATTTGTGTGTGTATAATCGTGGATCAATCGATATATTGTCGGCAGCGCTAAGCGGTCCTTAAAAAATCCTCTATTAAACCAAAAACATTTTTATGGTCTTAAAATTATCATTTTATAAATCGTTATGTCAAGCTAACTGATTAATATTAAATTCATATTTTATATTCTGATCATTAAAAAATTAATAACTTTCAAGACCACAAAAAAATATAGTTCATTTTGTTTTTCTTTGAATGATCATGTATTTTTAAAGGTAAATAACCTTTGTTTTTTGTTTGCCCCTCTATTTTTATTCCACTAACGTCTTTACTTTGTCTCGAACATTTTTCATATAATCGTTTACGTAACGCTTGGCTTGGTTTTTCTTTTACTTAAGTAAATACTAATTTAGGAGCCACGGTTTATTTTACTGGTATAATTTAATGAATTTAAATTTTGTTAATAATAAAACAATACTTACTTATCTTTGAACTTTTGTTCAATGTTATCATAAATTTAAGTTGTACGGTTTCGTTTGTATAACGAGGTTAATAAATTTCATAGAAAAATATAGAACATTTACATTTATTTTTAAGAATTATTGTACTATAATTTATTCATTTAATAATTGCATATGAATATCTAATCTGAATTTAATATTACATTGTAATATTTGCGAATAACTTGCATGTTCTGAGAACTGTGGCGTATATTCTGTCTTTATTTATCAGCATCTCTGGGGAGAACATATCACATAATTATGTCGTCACAGTCTGTGCCGTTACACCACCGTAACACCCACACCAGAGATCTTCGTCTTCCCTCGTTCACTTTTACGTGGATATCCATTTCGCACACAAGCTGGTTAGATTAATTAGATTATATAATTCTCCTCCAAATGGTAACGAGATATTCCGGTTTTGTATCTCATTTTTCATGAAATAGGTTTTCTTTCTAAATTTGGGTTATGATAAATATAAACCTGCAAGTGGCGAAAAATCAATAGGGTTTAAATCTGCTGTTAATCATTTTGTTGTTGCTAGGGACGAATCGTTTTAAACATATTTTGTGATGGTCTTTGAATAAATTTCAACGACTCGTTTCTTCCAGTTTAATATCAATTTCTAATCAATATCATACCGTTTAAACATTCATTAAGATGTATTCATACCTTACATTGAACAAAATTTAAATCAAAGGTTTATTATATTATTTAAAGTTAAGGTATTAACATTGTGGAGGTTTAGACATTGTAATTTGTGTTATCAAACACTGTTTATTCCACTTTTTGTAACGGTATGACCCTGCCGGTTTCAAGGTTTTCACCTCATCATCAGGGGCGCACAGACAGTCTTGTTTGTGCTCCCCTGATGATGAAGTGAAGGCCTTGAAACCGGCAGGGTTATACCGTTACAAAAAGTGAAATAAACAGTGTTTGATAAAACAAATTACAAAAGTTTATGAAAGTATTTAACATCTTTATAACAATAATATTATTAACATTTTATTGCAATTCCTGTTACTATATTTTAAACTGTTATTAAAAGAAGAAATGTAATGTGAGCATAAATCTATTTAAGGGCATATTCTTAAAGTTGATCTAAAGGCTATGGACGATATTGAAATGTGAAGGAAGCCATGCTGGCTTGAAGATTTAGTGGATGCTCCTACGACACAGAAATACTGATCAACTCATATCGATTGTCCATTTATACAATACACGAGAATTAGGGTACAATTTTACAAACAATGACTGAATATACAAAGCTTTTCCCAAAATACTATTTCTGTAGTGCAAGCGAGGTGCTTGTTGAAATAATGATAGAATAAAGCAGGATTTTATTTAGACTCGTGGTACTGAATTCAGAAAAGTAACTATAAGGCTGATATTTTAATGGGTTTAGTCGCCAATTTTTGGACATTGGCGTAGAATCATCCTATTTACAACATAAAAAGGATAAAACAGATGGAAACTAATATTTTACATTAGGATTTGTCAATTTTAATGGATTTTTTAATGTTCATTAAATGAATTTTTCTGTACCTATATACAGTATATACTCGTACTATGATCAATGTTGATTTTCAGCTGTTATGTTCCTTGTATGTTATTTTTTTTGTTTTAATATCTTGGTTATATTTTGGTATATTGTGTTAAATTAAAGCGTGTGTTGCATTGAACCATTCTGCACACTCCATGGAATAAATTATTTTCATTATTAACAAATAAAATATATGTTTTAATCATAACGGATATCATTAAACGTTTACAAAACAATCCCCCACAGATGAGTATCACACGATATTCAAATATATTGATTCACACGCAGTGCAGTGCATTCAAACGGTTATAGATTCATCTAATACTCGTACAGACGCAGCGTTCTCGGTTGGACGAATAACGTCGTCAAGAGAGCAGAGTGCTCTTATGTTAGATTGTCTATTCACGGAGTAAATAACATTTTCTATTCATCGTTCGCATCGGCTAGCAACACTCGCTCGCAAGAAATTCCATCTTGTGCGAAAAATCCCATTGTTTTTGCATTCTATTTCGTTAACAAACCACTTGTTCCGAACGATCGAAAAACGAAAAAAAAAAAACAAAGTGAAAGTTTATCATGCATCAAACGGAATTTATTCGTTCTATTAAACAATTACAAATTAACTTCATATGCGTTCAGTTGAATATTTGAGAAAACTTTTCCAATTTTTCCTTTCATCCACATTTCTATTTGTGTATTTCCATAGTCATATAGCCATGTGACTTTGGTGCAGACGCTCTATTGTTACAACTTTCAATTTACGTTTTATAGTTTCAGCGAGAAGATCTTTTGTTGTTTTAAATTTTTATTTAATAAAGTTGAGTATTCTCGAATATGATATTGTATTTCCATTCTTAAGCATACTATACGATTCAAGTATCAACCTCAATTCGAATATAAAAACTACGAAAACAAAGGTTTTATAATTATTTACAAAATCTTGATAAAATTTTTATTTGCTTATGAACCTATAAAATCCTTTTTTAGTCCGATGAAACCCCGGATGAGATCGTAATAAGTCGATACATCGTACCTAAAAAAATAATTCTTTTAAAATTCTATCTTATATTTGCCAAATTTAAATCAGGTTATGGTGCTTTTTTGTTTTTGGAAACATTATAAAATGTAAACGATTTTCCAAAGCTTTAATGTTCTGATTTTAAATTTTTATAATCAAGCCTAGAACCTCTTACGATGAATAGGTTGTGGAATAAGTGTGCTCCATATCGGAAGTTTTATCATATTATGATACTGGTGGTTCATCAGTGTTGGAACTTGAATCGAACATTTGTGACTTGTATACCAATGTTTCATAGTACAATATTACCTCGAGAGCTTTTTGGTTAAGATGAGAAGACAAAGGAGGCAGATATACGCAAGTTTTGTTGTTCATGATATTTTTCCTTATGAAAAGGTACATATTTTTTTATTCAACTAGTGTGATTCGAATTTCCATAAGTTTAATATTGAATTTTCTTAATTGTTGATATGATTTATAACTGTGCTGAAATGTTATTCAGTATGCTACGAGTATTAATGATTTTCTGCTTTGTTCAAATGAGACTGCAAAAACAGTTTCCGCTATAATGATATATATACAAATGAATTCGCACTGCTACATATTATTTTAATGACGCTTCCGATTGGACGTTCCATATTTCTACAATTATATGCATGAATACACAAATATTGTTCACCCATTCGATAACATTATATTGATGTGCCAAGCACACAATATATAGTACTTGCTAGTTTTGGGCGAAAATAGGCTATTACTATTTCGAGTTTATTTAACAACAAAAAGGAATATCTTAAATTGTATAACTTTTCCGTTTATGAAAAGTAAAAGCTATTGTACTTGTTTAAGGGGTCAAAAATATATAATCAGTACATACTTTAAAAAAATAACTTGCTAATGAGGTTGTTAATGTCTAAAATGGAAAACGGAATATTAATTTCAAAATGTTTATATTTTTATGATAGTTATTTAAATTTGCGTAAAAAATTATATCCAGTCAAGCCACTTTAGCTGACATGAAATACTTTGCGTTTTGCATGACGATATGTATCAATTAATATTTTTTCTTATTTATTTTTATTTAATAAACAAGTAACCTATGACACAAGCATATACCTATATACAAATTTATATGGTCAGAATTAATCTAATCATTTGTTAACAACACAAATTATACCAATTCTTTCGAATGTAAAATAATATTAAAAAAATAATATTTTGTTATTAAAAAATATCTAAAATTGTAAATACTCGTTTATATTGTAATTGTCGTTGTGTGATATAATATATTTCGTAACGAATGAATCTTTTTTAGATTTCTCCTGAATATCACCAAACACAACTTGATCCAGTGAACTACTGGTTAATAAAATGTGTTTTTAGAGAAAATATTGATTAACCGGTCATGTTTGGCTGGTTGACCCTGTTCATTGTAATGCTGGCAGTTCTCAAAGTTCAGCAGAACTTTCGTAATCGCGGGTTTCCGAGATATCGGCAAGTACCATTTCCCTGAGGACTGATGAACACGAAACCCAACATATAATACTCTGTCTTCGCTCATCAGCAACATTTCTAATAGCTGTTTCACACAACGGTTTCTGTTTCTTTAATAATACTCTGTCTTCGCTCATCAGCAACATTTCTAATAGCTGTTTCACACAACGGTTTCTGTCTCCTTAACACTTCCCTTACTGTGCTAAAAAATTACACCAGTAACGGTGTTGGACACTGAGGGTACACTAAAAATGTATGTTTTAAATTAAAATTATGCAAAATCTATTAGTTTTTTTTTAATTACAATAGCTATAAACATCATTTTATTATGTAATAAAATGTCGAATAATATAAAATAAGTGTAAGACCAAAACGTCTTCGAGTGGTCTTTTTGATCTTAATACATATCAGCCTTAACATATCTTAAAATAATATTTTTTAAACAACGGAACAATAAATCCATTATTGATCTTGCAACTTGTTATTAGTTAAAAATTCAGGGAAATCATAGGTGTATGGTGGTGGGGAGGCTCAGCATTTGTGTCGAGATAGGAAAGTCTGACGCTCAGTTTTCTCTGCCTACCTCGACAGGGATATGGCGTGATGGTTTAGGTACGTATGTATGCGTTAGTTTATTATTCATATTGAGTGGAAACGTTTTCATTACATAAAATGAAATGTCATTTTCCCATACGATGTAGAACCAGAGTAGGATTTTTCTTGACAAGTATTTTGATGACATCATTCATGACACACCAGTATTTGATATTCCATCAGCTAATATTTCATCACACTCCACTTTCATCCAAGAAATAGTTTAAAAAAAATGTTATGTTAACAAGTGTTTACTGTTTTAAGATAAATTGTGTTATTAACGTGTTATTCATTTTTTTATTACGATTTATGCTGTTTTTTTTTTGCTGTAAATGAGTTAACATTATCATTAACAACATTTTTAACATGAATTTCCAATGAAGTTTTTGTCTGATTTTTATTTTTAATTTCTAAAAAAACTTCCACCAAAGTTCAATAGGCTCAGGTTGACGAATCCAACAGGATTAACTTTATTTGATTTGGCTTAAAAAAATATTATATTTTAAAATTTTTTTTTTGTATAGAGATTATATACTCTGTTAAAGCGAAGAGACACAGATCCCAAGGAAAATTGAAATATTTGAAGGATTGTGGGATATTTGAACCGGATATGGAACCAACAGAATTTCTAAGTTGAATCCCAAATGGATGACTTTCATGGCTTTATTAGTAAGATTACCTGTCTTCTGACTCTTGGGTTGCGGGTTCGAAATCCGTGTGAACCCATTTTTTGTCAAATTCTTTTTTTGTCTGGTTTTAACTTAAGGTATATGTAGCGTCGCGAAATGATTGCCACTTCGCAATAAGCCATCCAGGTTGTATTTTATACAGTTTAAGAGCAATACAATACAATGATAAAGCTTTATACAAGACTTACTATGAGATATACTTATTACATCTTAATTTAATGAAAAATAAAATAATGTTTCTGAACCAAACATTACATATATTATTATAAAAATTGTGAAAGTGTTTTCTAATTCATTAGTTTTCAATATCAATTGATCAACTTTTTTGTCATTTAAATAAAAAAAAATTCTTAGATAAGCTTTCGGTATCCGATTGTAGATTTTTTGTCAAGCAATTTAATATGGCATATTGGACATCTAAACAAATCCAAATTTGCTGTAACGCAGCGCAACAAGATCAGGCATGCAATATTATTTCTTTTTCGTTCGATTTACATTTGTCCCATCGTCATCTCCGTCATCCCATACCTTTGTTTCTTCAAGCATTCTGAATACATTAATCTATGTCATTCAGTTCTTCAAAGATGAAAATATTCAAAACATGTACAGGGTGGCTCATCTATCGCGCACCGGTTTTAAAAATTAATATTTTTTTAGTTAGATTATTTTTACTTAAGGCATCCTTAAGTTTTCTGTGGAGAATTCAAAAACAGAGAAATTAACGAAAGTGTTCGAATTTCGTTTCGTAAATAGAGAGTCAATTATTTGAACATAGTGCGAATATGGGCGTCATTTTATTAAGGAGATTAGTAAGACTGATTGGTGATAAGGAAAATAATTGCACGTTTTTGACAGCAGTGATCAGAAGTTGACTTGTCTCAAGCTGGAAGACCACGTACTATCCGTATTAATAAGAATATTCAAAAGGTAAAAGATTGTTGCTGATCATCAAGTTGCTTCAACCTGACGACTTTCAGTTCAACTTGGAATTTATCAAAATACGAAAGACTGCAACGAATCATAAGAAACGATTTGCACCTTTTTCTGTGTAAAATTCAGTTTGTACAAAAATTGAAGCCACAAGATTGACAACATCGCCTTGAATATGAGCATTGGTGAGCGATTGATGACCCATCCTGTACTTGTTACCACAGGGAACATTTCTGTTGTTCGTCTGTTTTCCCCACGAGTGACACCCTGTCACCGCGGCTGTTTGCCCGATTAGACACGTCAGAAGGGAGGGCCATGCATTCTGCACTCAATGCCGCCCACGGCCGCAGCCCGCGAGCGCAGCACGTGCTCAAATCCAATAATAGCCGCTGAAGGATTGTGCGTTACGGCCGATTTATTATTTTTATCGGCGTCGTTCTATCGATACTGCACAATCCGTCTACAGCCACGGGGCTTTCGACCCGTGCGCTTCCCATGCATTAAGTATTCACTCTGCTGTTTTACAAAATATATGCTGTGAAAGGTAAACTTTAAAAGTAATTTATTATTTTGTATGATACCCTTATACATCAACATATACGAATTCGTAATTCAGACATGTTGAAGAATATGGTCGGGAGACAATGTTGTCTTTGACTCCGATCGGGTTTAGAACTACTGGAGTAGGTATGGAACTCGCGGTGCATAATAGCGCGTGTTATGATAACACTGCCGCACGTGAAGAGAACACACTCGCATACGTACTCAGCGTGTGCGAGTGTTGTTACTTGACAAATTCGTTTGCTAGACTTGGAGCCCCTTTTTGGGTACGGTCGGGAATCTCGTAAGTTTTATTATAAAATAATACTGAAGATCCACGACAAGGGAAGGATACATTCACAGTGTTTGTTTTACTTGCCCCAATGTTTCAGCGGCGGACAATTCGGATATAGCCGATAGTCACGTTTCGTCTATTTTCCCATTTGCTCGCATTCGTCTCTACACTTATGTTATCTAATAGTGAGCTGAGACTGAGTTATGACTTAGGAATAACCATTTATTTAGACATTTTATTGTAAATAATATGTATGGCGAGTTTCCATGCAGCAATTTCTTCCGACAAACCAGACAAGAATTATTTAAATTAATTTCAATTGCAGAATGAAAGGCTACAACTTTATTTTCAAAATGAAAAAAAAAGACTAGCATCATTAAATCATTAAAAACAAATGATAAAAGAACAGTAAAACAAAATGTTTATAAATGTCACCAAAGACCGGGAAAGGCGATGGAAGGTGAGAAAGAACAAGAAAATGGGAGTTCTGGAGAAATAAATTTAGGCATTGAAGATATGTACTATTTTTTAAGTCGTTTGAAGCAATACAACGAGGGCGAGAGTATTACGGTTTCAGAGTCTGACTGTTGGTAACATTAAGACCAGAAATAAATTAAATACCTTCAATATGGTAAGAAGTCTCGAAATAATTGACAATTTAAACACCCAACTAAAACACCCAATTCTGTATCCAAATGACTAACAATACGTTAAGTACTCGTAACACGGTTCCACAGTTTTACAAATACCCGTACTCCTAGGAATTGCTTATGACTTGAATAGGGTAGTCGACTTATTTATCACAAATCAAATTTAGAAATATATCAAAATTATTATTATTTGTATAGAATTTATGTGTTTTAAATGTTAATATATTTTTAAAGTTTACTCGATACACAATAACACAGATCTTTAGATTGTAAATGATGTATTTCGTTGTTTATGTGGGTCATATTTGTTTTTATACATGCCGAGGCAAGGCAGAGCATAAACGCGAGGTAGTAAGGGAGTGCCTACCATAAACAGTTTTACAGCCCCTTTCCCACTTTCCGCCTAATGACAGGACTCGCGGCCTGTACGCGCACTTTAGGCGGTTGATGCGAGCCTCAGAAGACTGCGCGCTTCACTTATTTCGCCAGTCATCATCCTGTACACAGATATATATTTGTAATCTAAATGTTATCAGTGCTTTTGGTTCTAGAGGAAGAATATAAGTTGTACTTCATTGCCCAAGGTTAAATCTGCTGAGTTAATTACCTTATGGTTATCTTATAAATGATCAGAACATCATTTATTGAATATTTAATAATAAATTACTTTGCTTTACTATTAATTATATTAATCCTCGCGTCTGAAAAAAAAACCGCAGAGATAGAAGGCAGAATCACGTATCGCGGGAATTAATGTAATTAGTGGAAAAACAAGTGATTAATCAGAAAAAAAAATATGTCACCTTAAAAAATAGAAAACGGAAGGTATTGGCAGAATGTGAAGGAGAATAGGGTAAAATACGTCGCATCATTAAAAAAGGGGAACGGATACTTTTCGAGCTGCGGAGATTTTTAGTGATCCCATTTCCACGTTTATACGACTGAAAACATGTATTTTCCATGCCATAGATTGTTCAAGATTCTCATCATTCATTCAAATATGTATTAACGTAAATAACTTTCAGCGAATTATGGGAAAATAAATTGTTCAACAAAACAGATAAATATTCAAATATTTTATGATCTTACTCACAATAACACTCGACGAATAATAATTTGAATATTAAATATGAGAACAAAATTACGTTTTCCGCCCTAAATTCAAGCCGCACCAATTACCTTCAAAACGAGTATCGGTAAACATTACGTAAACTTAACTAATTGGATTATACCTGAACCACTGATCTTTTTTAAAGTATTCTTTTGTTAAAAAGCCGACATTGGAATACTTTTTACACCAAAATTACAGGATTTTTTCTGTTCAATTTCTTTCGAATAACGATTCGTTTAGTATTTGTGCTCTTTGGAGTGGTAACGTTAACAGTGAAAAAGTTTTCTATTCATTAATGTATTTCATTTGGAAATCAATGTACCATAAAATTATAATATCGTTTGTTACCTGTTTTTTTGTTGTTCGTGAGTTGAATCTCTCTGCATATTTTGAACTGCTTTGAACAGAACAATGGAAGATTCTTTGTCAAGTCAAATCTTGTAAAAATCGGCTATGACGAAAAAGCAAAATGATTATTTTTTTTTTAATTTAGTTTTTATCCAGAATATGAGTGATTTATTCGCAACGCAAGCCACGTAAATAACATGATGTCATATATCTGTATATTTATTAGATTATATTACATTGTACAACGAACGCATTAAGATAGACTGAAAAAAGAAATTTACAGTGCAATTGTAAGTGGAACGCATGATAGAGGCAAACCATAGCAAGTGTGGTTGAATCAAATGAATGATATTTTGACAGATGGAAAATGAAAAAGTCGAAAAGGAATTTGGTTGCTTGATGGATCGACTATGTATATGTGGGGAGAAGTTCATGCGCTATTTGCTGTAGTATTCGAGGAGGCTGGTGTCTTGGCCCGAAGTGGGCTTGATTCGTGGAACGTCCAGTGCTATCCTTGTGACAAAATTCTGGGCGAAATTAGTGTTGGGCATGAAAAGAAAAAAACGAAGACAGTTTACGTTCGTACGTATTCGTCGTCGTTGCTGGACCACGTACTCGAGGATCTCCTCGCCAATTCAGTTGCAAAGCAAAGCTATGCCGCAGGTTTTTTTAATGAGTGATCCGTTGCACACCAGCAAACTCACTGGTCACACCGGATCCGATGACACGCCGAAGTGGGAAAAATACCTGCCATTCGAGGGTAGTAGCAGAGCGCAAGTTTCGAACCGGTGATTTTTTGCACGGAAGTCCAGTGCGTTGCCTCTCGGCCATGCATCTTGTACATATTATTCCAATTTAAAAATGATGAGTTTCAGTAATATTCGGTTTTTTATTATTTCGATAATTACAGATACACATTTAATTAAAGTTTGTTAACAATTTTACAAAAATAATTTTCATTCTTTTTTTTTTAAGAATGTAAGTTCTAGCTATTATAACTGGTTCAAGTTTTTACTTCCATCTTATCAAACATCTTCGGGAGGGTAGCGATGTTTCTTATCTACGGTCGCCTCACCCCTGCCCGCAGTTAACATCCCGCCAGAGATTATTGTAATATCTCCAGCCAACGCATGACCTTATTTCACACGGCAGCTTCTCCCCCCCTCCCTTAGTTTGCTCTAATGGAAAATTTAATGATACTTCCCGGCTCTAATTTTAAAGCATGATCCATATTAATCGCGCAACTTTATCTCGCTTAAATGGCTGATGGCTCATCGTGGTAACTTTTATTAATACACCCAAATTTGTTGTAATATGGCGCTCTCGCGGAGAGCTATGCGCCTTAGATGCTAATGTTATTTATATGCAAAACATATCATTTTCCCGCGCGCTAACTGCTTTTCCATTAATCACGAGAATCCATCATTCGAGCAGTTTCTTGCTTTCGTTATGGCTATTGGCTTTAATTAATTTGGCAATCTCATTTCATATCGGTTTTCCTAAGTGAGCTCTCAGCCCTATTATATTGGTGTACTGTACTGTCTATACATAAATTATAATACACAGTATCTAGAAAGTATGTAGTATAAATTATTAACGAAATTATCAAATGACCCGGTCAAATGATTCTATAGTTTAAGTTATTGTTTGTTGACTGAAATAATCACGTTTCAGTCTTTTGAAGTGCTATTTAGGACTTTTTTCATCAGTGAGTTTATTTAATTCTTCCATCTTTTTTCCCATTGTTCCTTTACTTTCACCTTGATTTTTTCTTGATCCAGACTCGTAACACTTTTTTTCGGAAATTACTACATAGTTGCTTAGTTTTATGTTGCATATTTATTTATTTTAGTATATTATACACGTATGTTTATATATTCAACCCTTTTATGGATTTGTTGTAACATGCATTAATAAAAGCCATAAGCAATATTAAAATATATAAGTGTAAAACTGGAATAAAAAAGTGGCCGATAGAATTTAGATCAGATTTAATAAGAGATAATGTCAAAACAAGATGGAATCAAAATCATGCAATAGAGAAATATTTCTTGTGCAAATCCCTTTTCCTTAAACTTTTTTTGCGGATTGATAAATGTCAGTGTCATGCTTTATATAAAGGGATCCTGGTGGGATTTTTTGTACTCATGATTTCTGATTTTTTATATTACTCGTACTTTATTTTATACTTATGATTTGTTATGCTTTATTTGTGTTCCTTTAATTTTTTGTTTTGTTTTTATTTTTGGTTTTGTTTTTATTTTTTGTTTTATGTCAACTACCTGACAGGCATACACTTAGGCAGGAAAGCGCATTTAATTTAAAAAATTAAAAGTATGTTAAATAAAATAATTAATAAGCGGGTTTTATTTTTTGTTATTTTTATTATTTTATCTAATTAAACCTGGCGGGTCTACTGTCATATTTAATAAAAACACCCTTATAATATTGATTTGGTTACGATAAAAAAGTAACTATAATCCTCCAGGTAGAATCCCAACAATTCTACAACTATATTTGACTCATAAATATGGTCTTCGTAGCTTAGTTGTTAAGACGCCTTTTTTTCCGACCTGGTCGTTATGGTTTCGATTCCCGTTGAAACTCAGATTAAAAAAAGGGATTTCAGTCATATGTTTTCCAGATTCACTTAAAGCCTCTAAAATATATTTCTGGTTGGTTGGGAGGATTCCAACGCGGCAATAAATCTGCCAGATTATACTATATAAAACGAATGTTTAATAAAATATGTTTATTTTGTTTACATTATTTTCATCTTCTTAAATTTACTGATATAAATTGTTACCAACGGATTTGTTTATCAACAAACAATGCATGTTTTGATGACTTCCAGTTATCATAGTATTTGATATACAACTTGAGCGTACCGAAGCATGTATGAGTAGTATCTAAAAATAGACAGTAGCGTAAATCAGTTGTTATTTCACATAGTATCGAGCGGGGTTATTGCTATAATGTCGGTCCAAATATCAACACCGCAGACCGAACTTACAAATTGTGTCCATTAGCGTACCGCAATATTAATTGTCTGCTCATTGCCTGTTACAATATCATCACTGGACGCTTTACGTCAAGTATTTATTTATTCATTGATGGTCATACTCGTAAATATCTGTTTTTCATTCACAATATATTTCGTTGGAAGCTATTTGTTACATAGTAATCTTTCTTGAGTGAGTTGATAGGAATTTCCGAGTCTGAATTTTTCGACCGAGTTTTTTTTAGTATTTAGGACAAATATATGAAATAAAGTTTTTGATAAAGGAATTAGTCACATCGTTATATGCCTTGCCTATTGAAGTGGTTTTCTATATCCACAAAATGTATGTTTTAAGCAATACTATGTACTTCTTATTGACAGTTCTCCTTTCAATTAAAGCGATGCAAATTTTAAACGATGTATTTTGTATAGTAAAAATAATAAAAAAAAGCGCTCATCGTTAATTTGGAAACCGTTTAATTTCTGAAACTGCTAAACGTGAAATATATATTTTTGAAATAAAAGTTTCTTCTCGAGTTGAGAGCATAAATTTTCTTGACGTCTCATAATGTATATTGATGTATAATTTTTCTTTACGGTTCATAATGTATACTGCTTTTGATTAATATAATCGAATATCGTTTTTGAAACGTAATATTTACTATATCGATAAAATTGATGTCTTGTATCGTATATTCTGAAAAAAAGGGATGTATACTATAAATATGTATGCCAGGATAATATGAGGTTGAGATTTGTTCTGTTTGCCTTTTTCCAATAGGCACATGGCGTGATATCAATGGTAATGATTATGATTTCTCTACTAATAAGTTTTAAGCTTATTTTGATCTAATCTTAATACATAGAAGAAATAATGATGTCCGCTAGATATGATGTTAAATTACATACAATTTATGTTTTACATACAAACATTTCATTACGCTGTTTCCCTGTTGGAGTAGGCACATCGCCAGAATTCCCTATCTCGACCATTCGTATTTGTCATCGTCCACATCTATTCGCCTTCTCATATAATTCCTAAAATTTTACTGACTTCATACTTTTTCTCAGTTCGAAATATAATTTTCTCGATCCAACCACGCTTGCCTTGATCTTCCTCTATCACGCCTTCTACCCACATTCGCACTGTGTATTTATTTTATTAGTCTTTCTTTATTCATTCGTTCCACGAGCCAAACCATCTCATAGTTCTCTTCTTCATCTTACTCAACACATCAGCTTTACGTTCAAATGTATCCCTTACCTCTTCATTCCGTATTCTGCCAACCTAGTATTATTCTCAGTGCAAGCATTTCTACAGTATTTATTTAGGTATCATCTTAATAGATTTTATACTCTCCCGTTCGAGTAAATATGTTATATAACGTATGTTATTATGACTGAAATAAAAAAAAGGAATATTATTTTGAGATTTGCATCGATCGTAGATGAAATAAATAAATATTACCCTGTGCTTTACAGAAGTTTAATATTATTAGGAAAATTATACACTATTTTTATTGTATCTAAAATCCATTAGATAAGTAGTCTATCGTGTTTGCTGAATTATACCCATTTAGCTATTTATTTACTGAAACGCACGATTGTTTTTATACTCTTAATGGACATATTTACCGTGTCAGGTATTTTTATTACCAGTTCCCAGATTACTACAAGAGCTTACTCCGGATCTACGGCCACCTTATTTGGAACGATAATCTTGGCGAAATTAGGATAATAGACACACCTCGTAAAGAACCAAATTATGTCGGTAGACGGGAATGAACCCCTCCTTTATCTCATGCCCATTACTCCGTGGCGTTAAGTCTTGTGCGGTGAAGAAAATGGATAATTAAATAAAAAATACTAAGCCTCTTCTTGTTACTCATTAAATTGTTATAAAGACTCTTTTTGTAAAATCTAAATATTATATATCGTAGGGCTACTGCCAAAAGTTTGTAAAGCCATATTTTGCTATAATTTTTACTTTATTTTACTTCAACGGTCAAATGACTTTTTTATACAAAATATAAAAAAAAACAAATAAAATTCAACAATGACATGTTAGCATTGTTATACAATGAAAACAACTAGTAAAGTACGAACCTAACGCAATAACAAATAACAACCCACCCACGGATCCAGCCACGTTTTCTTCAGTCTACGTTTTTCACGCGTAACTTGATTTTCTGACTTGTATACTCGCTGTCGTTCTTTCCTCAATAATTCTCTCCACATGTCCAAACCATCTTATCGCTCCTTTCTTCAACTTACTTAAAGCTTGTGTTTTATAGATTCATTCATTTCTGATGTCTTCATTCCACCTTCTTTCATACATTGACATTCCATAAATCTTTCTTCGATTAATTTCACTTTTATCCTTCTTCAGAAGAAAGTAAAAGGATAAAGGACAATTGTAAGGTGAAAAGAAGACATTTTTCATTTCACGATTTAAATATAACAATTTCATTTGCGGCTAGGATTTAGAAAGATATATTTGGAAGACGGATAGTGGAGATAGTGGACATGATATTGTTAAGAATAGAATCTTAAATTTAAAAAGCGTTATATATCTAAACCATGTTATTCGGGACTTTTAGTAGTGTGTGCACGATATGTTTTATTTGAGACTATTGAATGGTTAATGGTTTATTACTTTTCAAACAATTGTCATCTTCATTTTGCAGATTTGATGTTGATAAAATAATATTTTTATCGTAAATTCTTTATATACACATATGTTTAAAAATCATATTGAATGGATGTGTTCCTGTAAACACGCTTCTTATTTCTAGTAATAGTAGTAGATCACGGATCTTTTACAGTCCCTTGAGGTGACGCTAGACAAATACAAGAACTTTTGTTATTTTGTAATTTTTCTCTCACGAATCGTCCACAATAAAAAAATAACGTCCGCGTTTTCTTAAACAAATCATGTTAAAGCGTTTTTCGGACGTATCCATATTCCAGTATTTTCTCTCAATGTCCATGCACCATCGTTTGCTGTGAAGTGAGTGACGTGACACGGCAATTGGCTGGGCGGACCACGTAAACACTGCATCAATTCATTCGCATTCCATCTCGTGACGTCGAGTCGGGGGTGGTTTACCCCAGCGCTCCGGCAGGACCGCTGTATGGATGAACCCAAAATACTGTTTTGAATTTAAAAGTTTGGTTATAAATACAATATTCACTTGTTCAATTCTTTACAATCACAAAATCATTTGTGAATAAATATTTCGGTTTAAATTTAAAAACATTTTGATTCAGTTGAATCAGGCAGAGGGGTTAGCAATACTAAAATTAATTTCAAGATTAATAAAAAATAAACACTACAAAAACAATTTGTATTTTCTCGTCACACTTGAATTAATTCCTAAGTTTAAAAAAATATTCTTGCTTGTGAATGTGTTATTTTAATAACATGTATACATTTAGTTAAATGGCGTCCAAAACGTTAAAAATCGATAATACTGTATCCTACACTTCATTTGTTATCAGAAAATAAAAATGAACCACAACGTTGTTTATAAAGTATATGGACTCTATGTCCAGTATAATGGACATCAGGTTTGAAGAGGTTATGGCGGTAGAACTGATGAACTGGGAAGAAGTAAGGAATTCAGTTCGACCTCATCGTCAGTTTTTATAGGGGGCAAAATAAGTTCCCATCCACCGCTATCTATGATATAATATATAAGAAGATCGAATTTTTTTTTTCTTTATTATACTCGTAATAGCGATGTCACGTTGTGACAAAGACAAAGAAGAAACCGTTTAAAAGGACTCCTCCGGCGGCAACACAACTGAGTATGAAAAAATGAGAGCGATAAAGGACTTAATTCCGATCAACGCGTAGTGTATACATATATCCACGTTTCGACATATGTTTGTAATTTAAACTTATTAATTATTATTATTAATCTCATTTCAGCTGCTTGCATTCTTGATTATATCCACACAATATTATTTCAGATGATAAAATGGTGGATGTTTCGAATTAATATTGAAAACAACTGTTTTAGTAATGTGACAAATTGCTTGTTTTTGACCAAACAAAGAAGATGTTTTTCAATCAGGGAAGTCAAATTCTCCAGAAATTTCACTTATCAAGTTAACATTAGTATTTTCATGCATTTTATTTTGAAATATTTATATTTTATCTTTTGTTTTATTATTATTACTGTTAGTTGTAAAAAAACACTTTCTCGTAAGTGTAGTGTATTTTGTCAATAAATATAATATATATCAACAAATATGGTGCACCGGTCCTGCGCGCCGGTCTCCCAAATCGATACAGACGTCGCGGGGCCGACCCGCCCGCCCCGAATATCCGGATGCTGGCGGGCCGGATCTGAGAGCATGTTGACATGGCGACGTCACTAGGGCTGCTGCACACGTCTTTAAAAGCCATTCGCCATCGGCCGGATCATGCAGACCTATTTTTATTTCTAAACATCGTGCACAATGAATGGACTGCAATGCGCCGTATGTGGCTACGTTCGAGCTTTCATATACATGGACCGTTCAAAATAAGAGAGTGAAATTTGAATCGATATAGGTGAACCTGTAAATCTTTTACCATTTGGAACTTTTATGATTTTTTAAATTTATTTATAAATAAATTATCTTAACAAGGAGTCTATCACCCTTGGAAACACTTGTATTAAGTCGGACATACAGGAGTCAGGCAATAAACTCGGTGTCACTATTGTGATACTAGTATATCATTGTTCCGAGGTTCATAGCCGCACGGTAACGCATTGGACTTCCGTGCGGATGATCGCCGGTACTAACTCCGCACTGCGCTACTCCCTTCGAGTGACAGGCTTTTTTCCGCCTAGTATTCGGGGTATAAGGATACATACGAATTCAGTCATATCTATTTTCTTTTAAAAGAAAAAAAATATATATGCTGGTGATCTGAGATCGTCTCACTTGTGCCTTTTGATTTTGTAGCCCGTGAGTTTGCTCACAGTGGTGTAGCCGGCGTGCAACGGCTCACTTAATTGAAAAGAAACAAAAAAACTCCATGGCACAACCTGGAATCAGCCGGCTTTCCAACTGAATGGACGTTGGAATGGCGAGGGGATCCTCGACTACGAGTCCCATCAACGATGACGACGATATCCTTGTTTCAAAAATCATTTTTATACATGTAATCAAATGAAACTAAAAATAGTGAATTTAAATTGAGAATTCAGTGTACAGAATGCTGAAAAAAAATCATGAAAAATACACGTTACATTAACAATATTACTCTATAAATTGGGCTTATAAAACGACGATATTGTTTATAATTATATGTAACTGGGTTAGGAAATTTTACACTCGGATTTTTTAAATATCTCAAAAAAAGTTATATTTACTATCCGTTTTTCGCAGATAAAATCTAGCATACATGAAAATTAAGTATTATTTATTTGATTGTACATGTCGAAAACGTGCTATCACCGAAAATGATTAATGGGAAGCACTCATTGTTAAAGCCACCCTAAAATTGAGATAAATTATAAATTTGTAAATATTATAGATTCTTTAAATTTCCAAATAGTGTTAGGATGTTGACCAACCGTATTTTTCGTGTACTCGTGCGAATATTGGCAGTCCCGCCAGAGATCTCTTATAGTTTTTTTTGTTTGTTTCTTGAGCTGTACGAGAAGTACGTATTGGTAGACTTTCATGTCTGATTCTCTGACATAATATTTAATGCGCAACTTTTGACAAACATTTATTTATGTCATTTTTATTTCTTCGATCTCCAAGGTGCAGCACAATTTCGTAGTTTCCTTTTAAAATGATTTTTTGCTCTGAGTTTTATCATATTATTATTTTTGCTTAATTGTTCTTTTTCGTTCTATTATTTTGCGTATGGTTCTGGTTTTTCTAATTTTATTTCCGTGTTTTATACTTTACTTTTTAACATTTAAAATTTAATTTTTCCGTAATTTAACGATTGTTTGTCTTCAATTTGTATTTTATATTTTCGTAATTATTTCGATTATTCAAATATTTATGCGTATTCAGAACATGTCTCAATACTTTCCTGTAAAGCATTTCGACGGCAGCCGATGCACCGTCGTATTAAATATGGATGTCTCTGAGGAGGGAGGAAATGTAAAATGTTGGGTAAAACTTGCGTTTAATAATGAAAAAAATGGTCACATACCCGTGGACTTCAGTTTCAATGGGTCTGGTACACGTGACAAGAGATATGATTTTACGCTAGCTCAAAATATAACGTAATATCAAAGTGGTATAAAATTTTGAATTCAATAGTATTCATTGTTTTAACGTAAAAAACTACTATGTAAAGAGTTATCCGAAATAATGAAGTAATCTTTAAATCATTTCATCCATGTTTGTTATGTAATTTTTCTCGATATTCTGAATATAATATCTCTAATATCCTTACAACACCCCACTTGTAACTTATTTAAAAATATGTTTTGATTCTACTTGACATGGTTTAAAATTGAGTTATATTTTTACGTACGAGTATGGATGCAGTAAGAGATTAGAATATATATATATATATATATATATATATATATATATATATATATATATATATATATATATATATATATATATATATATATATATATATATATATATATATATATATATATATATATATATATATATATATATATATATATATATATATATATATATATATATATATATATATATATATATGTATATGTATATGTATATGTATATGTATATGTATATGTATATGTATATGTATATGTATATGTATATGTATATGTATATGTATATGTATATGTATATGTATATGTATATGTATATGTATATGTATATGTATATGTATATGTATATGTATATGTATATGTATATGTATATGTATATGTATATGTATATGTATATGTATATGTATATGTATATGTATATGTATATGTATATGTATATGTATATGTATATGTATATGTATATGTATATGTATATGTATATGTATATGTATATGTATATGTATATATATATATATATATATATATATATATATATATATATATATATATATATATATATATATATATATATATATATATATATATACGTTTTGATTGTACTCTATTACATATATTGGTTAAAATTGATTTTTAGTCATTTTAGAGTTGTATCTAAATGTATTAGTATTTTTTTAAGAAGTTGGTAGTTTTTAACATTTTACTGTAAATATAAATTCTTAATGTTTTTATTTGTTTCCCTGTCACAAGGGCGGGTCTTGTATACTCGTCTATAATTCAATTAATCTCCGCTAAGAAGCATATCTGCGGAAGCTCAGACTCTCGGTCCTTGTTGTTCTCCTTGCCTGATATAATAATGTTCTGGAGACACACCAGCCTTACACATGATTGAGGTGAGGCCAAAGGACAGTTTACCTTCCGGGGTATACATTACAATTACGTATCTGAAGAGATGGGGGCATGCCCCGGGCCTCGTGGGGACCGTAAAGTGGATTAGCGCCGAACCCGAGTGGCAGCTACTAAATCATGTTAGCCCATTCGGTATTTGCTATTCAGACCTGATGGATGGAGAGACAGTTCTAATAATATATTGCATATTCATTATATATTCTTGCTTGTAGATCAATTATATTTTATTTTATGTTCGACATAATCTGATCTAAATAATACTTTTGATTGATGATATCTCACTTTATATGAAAAATAATGTTCGGGTGATTGTCCGTCTTTGTGGGATTCGTGGGCATGTTCTCGCGTATATGTTTATGGATTTCGTGGGGATGGATAGTCATTTGAATGATTTATGCGACCACGTAACTTGCTTCATTTACTTTTGTCTGGTTGGTTGGAAGAGATTGCCACCTGGCAATAAGCCCGCCAGATTGTATTGCAATAAAAGTGTTAAATAAATAAATCTAAATAATACTGATTTACAGTCACTC
>OX463845.1:15425497-15488602 GCA_949825065.1 Odontocerum albicorne
TGGTGCTTTCTTCTCTGCCTACTCTGACATGGAAACGGCGCGATGGTATCTACGAGTATCTATATATTGTTAACATTATTTTTCAACTAGTTCAAATAAAACACATGTTTTACCATTAATTATTTTCATTTCAGCAACAAAAGATGAATCAGAGAGTGAGCACCACAGGCACAATTTCCACGCAACATCGCACAATGGCGATGGGAAACTGGCCTACAACGGCTACTCAGAAGAGTTCCTAGATAGGCTAGAGCCCAATGGAAACATTCCTGCGGATAAGGACCACAGATACGGTGAGTCATTTCACACATTCATAATTATTAGTTGGGAACGCGAACGTTATTTTAACTGATAACAAATATCCTTGTTTTTTTTAAATAGGCAATCCATCCAAACTAGGATAATTTGTGCCAATGATATGTTATCTTCTAGTGTCTACTCGGATTTGGGTTATTGAGAAATGGCATGAAAAAAAATGATTTTTAATCAATATTTTCCAATTTTATACAAACTAACGGAAATAATACAATTTAAACTATTCTATAATATGTTACGTTTTTGCAACAGCTAACTTATTTTGAACTATAAAAGCACTAAACAATTTCCAAGATAGAAATATATAAGTTTGTTGAAGTATGTTCAAAGAATTAACTACTCTAATAGTACATACTTATATCAAATAGAGCTGTGGTCATATTTTTTTAATAATAAGTAAGGTGAAATGTTACATAAATATGAAAAAAACCCCAAGTTGTTATTAATGTCATAGGTTACTTACGATTTAAAAAAAAATTGATATGTATAATGAAACGACCATACAATGGGCGTGACCGGCATTATCTTTTCATAGATGCTGTAACTTGTTTAGGCCGGAAACTTTTCGACCTTAGTGGTATATTAGATTATTATTCTGGTGCTTTTTCTTACGTCATCTGCTTTTTGTTTAGACATTCTCGTGTATTGAATTATCAAAACGTTAGGTACAGAATTCAAGATGAGAATGTCGAATAAATGTTTTTTTTTTTTTTTTTTTTAATCTCTATTAACGAGTGCTGTTCGGAGAATACCTAGTAGATATGTTTTAATGCGTTGCTCTTCGACACTTAATACTTATTAATCGTTAAGAGCGATATGCATATTTTATTGGAATGAGGCGCCAGCGAATAGCGATCATCTGCCTCCAGACTCGATTTGTCGCGCCTTGCATAGCCGACATGCCGCCCAGACCTCGTGGATTATTATTGCGGTCTGATTAATTGAGAAGCAACGGAACAAAACCACGCATTTCCATTACAATTATTTTTTGTAACTTGCAAATATGCAGAATACGAAAGTGTAGATTTTTTAAATCAAATTATTGATCGCTTGTCATTTGGATATAACATTTCCTAAGGAAATTTTATTCCAATATGAGTAAATGATGTATCGCTTTTTTGAGGAGTCATAACTTGCTTGAATGAATGGCAATGGTACGATACGATACGTGTTCATTAAAAAAATCTTCTCACGTGGAAAGGCAATAGCACTTGCGGTTGTGAAGCGTGTGTTAGTATTTCTACCAGGAAAAACTCCTAAAATCAGACTTGGATCCTTTAAAAATATTATTTTGGTACCATCGGAAATTGATCTTGAAATCCCCGGGAGGAAGATAATTATATCACCAACCATGGAGGTTGCCGTGTTTCTTAAGACCCCGGCTTAGTAAGCACGTCTCGCCTCCCAGAGAGCACATCCCGAATATTGAAGGACGTGTGTTGCGGTGTCAGATCATTTAAGTTTCAAAATACGAGTACAATTAGAACTTTTACCTTTTAGTACATTTCAACCAACGAAGTTCCTTTTAGTAATTGAACTTTCTTCATCAATTATTAATATCGCTGATGTTTAAAAAAACTTTTTGTAGTATTTTCAGCTGTGTTTTACGCTAGTCCCACATCTCGTATGTGATATTTGTAAACTAAGCACTCATTTTATTATTTTTATTTCGTTATTTTAAGATGATTTCAATGTAATATGGACATGTGCGGTTTTGTTGCGATTCTCACTTAATTATCCGGCGTCCCTGAAGTGCGCGCTCATGAGGCACTCGCAGCCTTAATAAGTAAGTGACTCGAGCACATCGCTAGTGTACGTCTCCAAGACGGGCTTGTACGGTGTGGATGCGATGCGCCTTGGGGGGAAATAAGTAATTCGAGTGGCAAACATACCCAGCCAGCCGGCTGCAGAGGTTTCTATGCCGCTGCGCAGTGGCACGTCTAGGGGCGGGCGAACGGTGCGGTAGTCGTGGACACAATGTGAGAGGAGATCAGAAATGAAGCTTGGAATAAATAAACATTCGGATGTTAAAAATTTGTGACATATTTAGACGTTCATATGCAATGAAGATTGAACCCTCATTTGCGTATGAAATTATTATTTCTTAACTTCGCACACCTTTCCTCACATGGTCATAGGACTCATGTAGAGTTTTAGCCTTGCGGAAGCTTCTTCTCCAAGCGTATTGGTCACTCACTGTCTCCTTCCAGTTTTCTTCAACTCTCAATCTCTTAAGAAATTGCTGCATGTTGTCTAAAAGCCTCCGTGTCCTCCTGCCAATGGACTTACTATACATAATGAACTTTTTAACCTTGATATTTTCTATGAAATACACTTTTCACTGGTTTGATATTTTTACTTGCAAAGTTGAGATATGCTCATTTGAAAAATACCAAAAAATGTGTTAGGTGGGGTTGAATATTTTTACCATACACCTGTGTTTCAAATAATAGCTTTGACTTATTTTAATAATCCCGCGTTTATATTGCATGTATGAACTGGTTTTTGTATTTTTTGAAAATTTAGAAGATAATGGGATATCGCTACCCTAATTTGTAAATTTACTAACTCCATAAATACAAACTTTACAGGGCGGCAATAAAACTGCATAACTATTCTAAATTAAGTCTTATTAGTATTTTTTTGTACTTAAATATCAAGACGGCCAAGAGATACACTCCAAGTAAAAAAAAGTTAAATATTATGGCATCATGATTTTATCGATAATTATTGGAGTTAGCAATTTTGCGATGGTGAATATTTAAAAATTGTTGTAATTATTGTAGGAGTTAGCGTAATTGTATTATTAGCATATTAGTTTTTACTGTGGAGGTCTCCTAAGAATGAAAAACAAATAACTTGAAGTATTTTATTTGGATATAAACAATGCAAGAATGATGATAAAATACACAAATCAAATAATATAAAACAAGTTGAATAAAATAAAAATTACAACTAGAAAATAATTACTCATAGAGTCAAAAATAAAGTTTAGTGATTGATGTTGCTATTTCAGTTTTCATTGTTTGAATAATTTTACATGAAAATGCAAATTTAGATCACATTATGTTTGTGAAATGAAGTAGACGAGATTGGTGTTGTAATATCTCTTGTTGTGCATCATTCGGTTTCACAAAAATTATAAAGTTCTGATTTTGACCTCCATTCGGGCAACGAGTAATTTTTGGAAGCTCTTTTTCTGCAGAAATGGGACTCCATTTTCGGAACTCATTAAAAAAGTTGGTATGATTCTCATTAGTTTCCACAAATCAATTCCTGTTGCTTTTTTCAACAATAATTGCATTTCCAGTGTAATACTGTCATCCTATTTAAATCTATTGTTTGCAAACACATCGTTTTGCATACCCGTATGTCAGAATCATTCTTTCTTAGAAAATGTGTTGTAGACGACACTCGAATGGATTTTTCTGGATCTGTTCTATCCCTCGGTCTTTTTACCGGTAAAACTTTCACTAGCCCATCTACATAAATCCGTTTTTCTTTCCAATTCAAGTTCCAAAATTGGTTAAAAATGCTTATTCTGTCCTTATCCGATATAGGGTAACTCTTCAAGACACCTTTTTCAGAAACTTGACATTTAGACCTTTTTTAAGTTTTTTTATCATTCTTCGGTATTTTATTATTCCATGATCCATTGTTTTTCTTTGACTTCCTGAGACTTAGGTTCCTTATAGAACGCATATTCTAAGCCTTGAAATGTTCCACCAGCGTTTCCTTCGCCGAATTCTTCGGATCGACTGGAGTGATCATGTCACAAATGTTTCGGTTTTCCAACGCTCCAACTGTAAACCTATAGAGGATATGGTTGTAAAGGCGAAATTGCGGTGGACCAGGCATGTGATGCGCATGGGCGATCACAGACTCCCAAAACGCGTCTTGTACGGAGAAGTAGTTGGCAAGCGAAGAGTTGGTGTGCAGAGGAAGCGCTATAAGGACAGTCTGCGACAGTCGCTTATTTTGTGCGGGGTCCTGAGGACTGGGAGCAGGTGGCTCGGGACCGTGAGGGGTGGAGAGCCGTATGTTCTCGGGCTGACGGCGTCTCAGTGGCTAGACGTGTGAGAAACAGTCTACGCGCTGTGAACATGCGTCAACATGGCCAGGCGGCTCAGCAGGGTCCATATGTCTGTGGCATTTGCGGAAGGGACTGCGCATCCAGGATCGGGCTGTTCTCTCACACAAGATCACACGATCGACGTGGGAGAGCGGTTCAAGACTGACGTTGGAGAGGCGAGGGGATCCTCAACTGCGAGGCCCGGCAACAACGGCTAGAGAATCAAGAAGAACTATCTATGTCAAAACTTTTCTTTCTTACTTTTTTAGTAGGTTAAAGTGGTCCATTAGAATTAGTTGAATCTGAATACGACACTAATGAAATTTTGACTCCTTGGCTTTCATCATCACTTATGTCACCAATGGTTAAATACTATTTCGGATTATCAGTTCAGTCGGATTATTTGTGTTATCAGTTCAGTCGAATTTTGTACAATATCCATATTATCAGCACTTTCCATAATTATAATATTATTGTGAACTGTGTAAGGTTGTGTTTCTATAATTCCTTTTGATAAAACTTCTAACTGAGTAGTATCCGTATTTACATAATATTTTGTGATTTCTGCATTATCACTATCAACGACTAAAATTGGCAATTCCATGAATAAAATTTGGACTTTCTTGAAAACCATCACTCATACGATTTTCTTCATCACTTTTACGATTTTCTTGGTTACTCCTACGATCTGTCACTAATCCAACCATACATATTCCTCTGCTATTCATCTATAAACATAGACAATACTTATAAAAGTACTTTAATACTTCAAATATTCATATTAATTTAAATAAACACAATTTTGTTTAAGTCCACCCAGTAATAATTAAAATGCAAAGTCGATTTTACAAGTGTTGAAAAAAATCTAACACCCTTAGATGAATAAAATGAGATATTGAGTCATAAATAAGGGGAAAAAAACTTGTAATTATCTTAACAAAATAGTGTTTATACATATATTCATAAGAAATAATGCATTTTTTTTCAAAATATCGTTACCGAACTCACCTTTTAAATTAAATATTTTGACTGCTACAAAATGCCACTTGATTCTAACGGATTCACATACTAAGTGGTGGAGTTACACATTTTGCAGTGTTGAAATTGGCAGCATAGGAGTTATCAATTTTTCTTGAGGCGTTTATCAAGGCACTTTCAATAATTTTGGACATGTCAAATTTTTATAGCATGTGTATTTGAATGTCGAGAACAAAATGCAACTGTTAAGTCATTTTTCGACAAAAGTGGAGTTAGCAAATTTACAAATTAGGGTAGCGATACGTAAAAGTACGTTAACGACATATTATATTAAGGCGTAGACATAGTTCTTCTGTAACTATGTTTAATGTTTAAGCATTATCATTTTTCGAGGTTCAAGCATTATTCTTTGAAAGTGTGTTTCAGAAAAGACACAAATGGCATTTGTGACTTTTTCTTACTTCATAACGTATTTACTGACCAAATCAACCATAAAACATTATTAGTCAAATTATGTTTAACTTTCAGCGCGTAGTTTTTTACTGCACCATAAAGCTATAATGTCTAGTTGCGCCACTGTTACTTAGTATAAATTTCGACCGCTGGCGCTGGCGTCGCAACTATTCATTGCGTTGTAGAGCCCGTCCGTGTAAATGCAACTTAATGTGTCATTATGTTGCGATTTTGCTGTGTGGACGCAGGCGCTGTGCCAGGGATAGTGAGAACTAATGAATTTGTAGAATAATAACTTAATCGATGTTTGTATTATATATTATGTTACGGTAATTTAATTGATAAAAATCTTGAAAATTTCAGAAGTAGAAGTTCAGAATGAAATATAATTATATGTTTGATAAATGTATTCTTTTAAGTTTAATTTGCGTATTCAAACCAAATAATCGTCAGGAAAAGATGAAGAACATCTTCGCCTGACGAGGAAGACGGACGTTTTGAAGCCGGTAGTGAGCTTAAATAAAGCAGTGTTGAATACAAAAAAAAAGTGTTTTATTTATTTTATTGAAAATTTGTAAATAATTAAGTTATTCATAATGCAATACGTTATTATTTATTATAAAAGCTTCATTGGACTTTCTTAGTTGCTTGTTTGTGTCATGCTGTTTGTAAAATATTCATCTTCACACAAAATACAAAAACATATCAATGTATTAATTTAATATTTTAGTAAATATAAGTTGAATTCAAATTTAAGTAACGAAACAAACTTGACTTCGTAATAATATTTGAGAGTCAGTATTTTGTTCAATATAATGTTATAAAGTGTTTTATGTTGTAAAACAGTCTATACAGCTGCGAAACATTCTGAAACGAGGAAATATTTCCATGAGACTATAAAATGGGAGTCACAAAAATAACGTGGAGGAATAACTTTATTAATACTGGTACTTGACATAAAGAGCTGTATATTTGGGACCCATAAAAGTTTTGTTATGGCTATAAATCATTCGAGGACAAAAGGCACCCCTAACGGCAGCCGGAGGTACTATTTTTCAAGGACCCTCGAAGGTCCTCCGAGCTAAAGCTCTCTCGAAGAGCGCTGCGGGGCACAATATTTTTCAAAACATTTACGTAAAGCCCCTCTCAGGACCCCGACCAAAAGCAAAACTTCCTCGGTTTCCAACGGGTCCCTTTGTGCAGTTATGTGCGCGACTTTTGCTTCAAAGTCGTCAAGTTTTGTATTTTTTATTTCCAATACTGTTCGTTGATTTTTAAATTGGGTATATTTTTGTTACACTGAACATGTTAGCCTAGTTAACCGTGTTATTGATAAACCATGTAAAATATTCTTTTCCCTGTTGGTTATTAATGTTTCATCCATCGTTAATTAGGAGACATAAACTTGACTAAGTTGAATACTTCTGAAAAAAATTGGGGTATTCCCAACACAGCTAGTCTGAACTCTCGAAAATTTTCTATATTTTTAAACAGCGCTGAAACATGGACTATAAAAGCTTGACAACATGCAAGAATTAATTAAAGCTTTGAAAATTGGTGTTGGCGTCGGATGCTTAGAATCCAGTGCATCGTCAGAAGACCGAACGTATCCATATTCCACGAGTTAAATGTGACGTTACAGCTGTCAATATGCCTTAAATGTTTCCTGCGGTTCTTTGGCTACATTTTCAAACTGAGCTGGTTAATATGGAGAAATAGATTAGCATAAGAAGAAGATGCAGAGGCAAATTGCCAGCAAAATGGAGTGATTAGGTGAAAGAATTGACTGAGGGAAGCCTGTATGTACACTACCATGCCAATGTGAAGTGACCGAGGGTAGTGGAGACCTGCAACTTATTCCACCAACTTCCCATAGGTCACGACCCTCAGTAATGAGGAACGACAAGGATTATCACTATGATAATGGTTTTTATTCGAAAAGAGGCACTATTTATCTGTTTGTTTCCGTTCTTGTTTGTTCAAAAGCAACTTAAGCCCAAGGATCCCTAAAATCTTCACTGATTATGTTTTGTGGCTAACGGAATTCTGTAAATTTGTGCATTTGGAAAAGTAATTTAAAACAAAAGTTTAGACATCTGATTTATTAAATTCTTCAATAAAATTAAATTTGCTAGATAATCGACTTGAGAAAAGTATATTCTGTAGAAAAAGTCCTCTTCGAAAGATGGGCGTATAAAAGTACCGTGGTATTTATTATATCGCAAGTTGAAAGGAAATCTCACAAGTCGAAATTACATGTTTAGTTAATAGTGTTAAGTTTTTAATTATACTCGTACAACTTCCGTGGTCTAGTTGGTTGGCTGGTAAGCTTGTCTCCCAATCCGCATGTTACTGGTTCGATTCCCATTGGAACCCAGATTTAAAAACAAAGGATTCCAGTCTGGTTTTCACTTAAGGCCTATTTAACATTTTTCTGGTTGGTTGGAAGATATTACCACATGGCAATAAGCCCGCCAATTTGTGCTGTGTACAACGAAAGTGTAATACAATACAACTAAAATAATCTTCTTTTTCTGTATGTGATAGTTTTGTATTCAATTGAAATACGTCACTCGAAATTTATGCCATCTTTAGATAGTAAATACAAAATTCCCCGTTTTCAGTATTATTCTGCTAAATTTGGAAAAATAATTCTGTCACATTTTGAATTGTGACAATATTGCATTTAAAACAATATGATTTGTATTATTTATAGTTAAGGCATTAGCATTGAATTACAATATGATTTGTGTCGATCGTATTTTTTCTAAAATATTAATTCGTAAGAGTTGAGAAAATTTTAAATTATAACGTATATTCATGTCTTATTTAAATTATGTGGAGGAGCGTGATGTTACGAATCACAAACGAGAAGTGCCGAAACACTGTCGTCAAATATTGTATATCAATTTTGCTGTTTTCCCAGGTGTTTTCCCTACAAGTGACGTCTATTTTGTTTGCTGGATATCGATTTTCCACTTTATATAATATTACGTTTTCAATCGGCGTGGCTTCGATAGTGATTTCCTAGAAATATAGTATATAAATGTATACTTGTCGACGATGTTTTTCAATCCTCCTTTTTGCTCGATATTTCCATAAGTTACTTCACTTAATTCACTATTGGTTAGATGAATCTTGAAACTATTTTTTCAAAATTAATTTTTGAATATTTTTTTAGTCAATATGCTAAGCCCACATCAACATCCCAATACCAACATACATAATACCATAACGCAGTTTCCCTGTTGGTGTAGGCAGCGATGACAAGCGCGAGGCTATCCTATCTTGACTCACATATTTCGCCTCTTCCACACCCGTACACCTCATTCAACTCCTACGATTTTTCTGACTTTTTACATTTCCTTCTTTAAAAATATTATTCCCTTTACCTTTAAATCCTTTCCTTGGCTTCCTCTACCATGCGTCATACTCACACGAGTGTTCTTCTTCATTTTACTCAACACAACAGTTTGAAGTTCACATTCATCCCTAATCACTTCATTTTGCATTCTATCATACATTGTCACCCCATGTATTCTTCTCCGCATTTGTACAGCGTTTATTCGGCTCCTTTCACTATTTTTGTTTCACTGCCAATCCTAGTAGTGAGCTGAATAAATATATTTCATGGATGGCGACACGGATGACATATACCTAAAAAAGTAAATATTTTGATGGAAATATAAAAATCAGATATAGTAAGAGTTGTATGAATAGGTGTCGCGTTGGGAGTCTGGTTTATTCATCTTTGTCTACTCCGACAGGGAATCGACGAGATAGCTCGTATGTATGTATGTATTTTTTAAATACAAATAGCATACATTGTAGGAACCGATTAGTATTTCGCTTTATTTTTTCGTAATTAATTCACCTAGACCTTTTACGACGAAAACATGGAACATTTTATTTTTGGTTACAATCCATGCCTAAAACATACGTTTTATCACTAGATCACAGGGGTAGTTTTTTATAAAATTTAATTTCTTCATTTTGCTTGGTTTTTTTTTCTTACGTCATTTTACAAACATCGTTCAATTTTATTCTCATAATTGCTCAATAAATGTAATTAATGCCATGCCATTCAATTATACGAGTACATTCTCGGAACCCACTGAACAATTGCCACAGGATTGTTTGTACGACTAAAATGTGAATTAATGCTTTCCGTGATAAATTATTTAAAGATGACTATCAAAATTATGATCTACGAAATATTTCAAAGGATCATGCAATGCGGGTACGATTAATTTTATCATACAAATATTGGGTAGTTGAAGATAACCGAGTACAAAAATATAAGTTTTATGTAGAAAAATAAGAATTCTTTTTTTGTTTACGAAATTTTACAATTAATTAAGGTCTTGATTATTCTAAAATAAGGTAATAATCATGATAATGAGGAATAAATTAACAGTTCGTGACAGTCTTCTGAGTAGTGGGCTGTTCCTGTAAGTTTGATCAGTGGTGTGCAACCTGGGAGTGTGCAGAAGTCGTGATAACGTTGTGTGATGGTCATCAATATTTATTAAATTAAAAAAATAACCGATCTACGTGCTGTGCTAGTCCTCTTGATTAACACAAGATTTTTTTATAAAAAATGTTATGTAATTTATTTTAAGCGATAATCATTTTAAGTATTATATAATAACTGCGTCTCTATTTTGAATAAAGAAATAAAATAAATGGGGTGACAATGGTTTTGTTTAATGAGTTTTCCGTCCCTTACGTAGGACAAACGAATGGTCGTTTACGTAAATTATATTTATGTAACCTGACTAAATTGTCATCGTTATATCTGAAAATCAAATCAATGAATATTGATTAAATCCATTGCGGTGCTTATCAAACTGGACTGTTGCTGAAGAACCCGAGAACGACGGAGCCTTGAAAAAGAGTAGGCAATATTAAATTGTTGTTTTTAAGTTACAAAGAAAATCCTTTTCAAATTAGATAAAATCTGTGAATGAATTGAATCTTATTTGTACTCATCCTTCTCTTTAACAATTTTTTATACTTCTTATTACAACCTTTGTAATATTTTATCGATGAGATTATTTTTTTGTATATCATATCCATTTCATTAATCACAACGTAGTCAACTTATTGGCATTTGGTATTGTGTTGACTAGAAATATGTTTAAAAGTTTGCATGTGAGAAAAACAGTCTGGGTCTATTTTTTTATTGAATTACACTTTCGTTGTATACAATACAACCTGTGGGCTTATTGTCATGTAGCAATCTCTTCCAACCTAAAGCAAAGGTGTTAGATAAGCGTTAAGAGAAAACCACTCTGGAATCAGTTATTTAAAGATCTAGGTACAAACGGAAATCGAACTGGACTATGTAGTTTTTATTGGATACCATAAAAATATACTTATAATCCCAGGCAGGATGACAAGCGCTCTGCCAATAAGGCCACAGTGGTCGTAAACCAGATTGAAATCTCATCACGTGCTTTGGTTTCGATCATTTATATTTCAATGCGGCATCGTTTGCTCAGGTGCCTCTCCACTCTCCACTCAGACATCTGCCGTTTTTACCTGATATTGATTTCCCACTTTGAAGGCACTACGCATACACACAATACGGGCCGGGCCATTAACTAATGTGATGAACATCCAAACCGCTCATTACCTTTAACTATATATTAATACTTGGTGACATAATACTATATCATGAAATCATACCTAGGAGTAAGTACATGTATACACATATATTGCATCGTAACATATATCTCGTGAGTTAGATCGCTGAGTTTGACATTCTAGTAAGTGTCAAATATGTATCCCGAATCTATGCCATTCGAAGCATTTTCTCTCATAACTATTTTAATTAATTTTAAAAAATCTACTCAGAATCGTATACATTGTCACTTCGTTACCCTTACGGGGCAGACAACGAGAACAGATATCCACAATTACATATTTTTGCCTCCTTCACATTCATACATTTCGTCATGCACAGTATTATTATGTATTAATCGTGCTTCTTACTTAATCTTTTTTCAAATTCTTGTTCACTTATTTTCCAGCTACGTTGCCCTCAGTCTACCTCTTACTCGCACACTTTCGTCATTCATTCATTTTCTTCACATGTCCAACCAACCACCGTAACTCTTATTTCTTCATTTTATTGATTGGAAATCGCAACTAAAAAAAAATCGTCGATTTTTATTGCAATTTTTCATTTAATGTTTTTATTTGTTTCGCTCTCCGAGAGAGTTGTCAAACTTAAAATTTCAAGCTCAAATTGTACCCTAGATGCATAAAAGATAGCGTACCCATTTTGCAAATTTTATATGTGATCACAAATAATATATCTACATCGCGTGTTAAATAAGTGAATTTCGATAAAAATATACACGGTGTCTTATGCCTACTGAGTGCAGAAATACCTTTAACAGTAGGTGGAGATACTATTGAAGACGATTGGGGAATGAACATTTTGAACCCTCGATCCTAATACACTGAGAAGTAAAAATATATTTTTTCTTCGTGTTGAGTTATCAAAATTTGGAACAAATTACTGGTTTTATTAAATATTTTTGAATAACTAAAATACTCAGTAGGAGTTCTTCTTCTCAAATACCTGTGACAACATTACATCTACTAAATTGCTTGAAGTTACGTTAAGTGTCCAACGGTTTTTTAATAGAATAATTATTTTAGAACATCGAGAAATGCACTAGTCCCCCGTTTTTAAGGGGATATGTATCCGCGATTGCCTTCTCGCATTTTTTTCTCTTCGAATCAGTACCTCTAACTATTAAGGCATGCCTATCAAAGATCCAAAGTTTCATCTCAAGTCACCCACCTGATTAGTCGCACTCCATCTCTCGTTGTCATCGCATCGTTCTCGGTATCTCAGTGTTTGTGTTCAAATAACCCTTATTTACCGTAATATGACCTCAGAAATGTAAGACTAGTGATGCTGATGACTCAGAGTCTGCAAAGAAACCTTGCAAAGCGCTTGAAATAAGTGAAAAGCAAAAAATATTTGTACGGAAAGAAACTAATCGCTGCTGCTGCTCGATTGCAAGGAAAGGATGAATCTTCTAGTTTTCAAGTACTCAAATAAGAGTAAGAAATTCGTGCTGGTTTTTGGTGTTGCACCTCAAACGTTAAAGACAAAACTGAGACGAGAGCGTTTTGTATATTTATAGAAAATATATATATCTAGTATAGGTATATTTAAATATACGGGAGTTTAGAAGGGGTTCGCTATTATCCGCGGATTTCGCCATGGTTGTAAAACAGAGTTAGTTTACATCGGACATAAGTTGCCTATGATCTGATGGTAAGCATTCTAGCCTCCAGGGCTGGATTTCCGACGTGTTGTATTGCAGTCGGTGTGGTGTTTCTATGAGTTCGTAGATCCTTTTTGATAAATAATCAAACATGTGTTAGAATTTTTTTATTACCCTTGAATTGAAACAATGAAATATAAACAGGGAGATCGGTGGTTCAATTACTGTAAATTGAAATTGATTGTGCTAAGGTATTCCAAGAATTTTTCATCTCGGTTTCAGGATATTCTTTTCGTTTGGTTAACCTCATTCATGAAACATTGCGAACTAGCCGAACTAGCCAAATTTGACTTAAATATCTAAACCATTTTTTATGTACTATAATTACCACAATTGTTATGAAAAATTCACGTAACTTTCAATTTTGAAAATCTCGATATAAACTCGAAACATTAAAAAAAGTATATTGGTACTCTTGACTTATTTTAATTTATGAATCATATTTCTACACATTTTCCAGACAGATTACGTGTAATCCTACTATTTTATAAGTATGTATAAATTCTCGTATTTAATTAAAATGGTGTTGAATATAAAACTCAGTACGTGGTATTTCTTCATTATTATATGTGGAAAGTAGAACATGTATTAAAGTGGACAGTGCCTTGACTGAGTGGTTTAATATTATAAAAGGGGTAAAGTAAGGATGTGTTATGTCACCCTGGTTATTTTATATTTATATAGATTTATGTGTGAAGGAACTGCAAATGTCAATAGGTTACATACTAATATTAAATGACAATGTGTGCGGATTGATGTATGCTGATGATATAATGGTGTAAGTGGAGAATGAAGATGAATTACAGAGTCTGATAAGTATTGTACATTGTGTGAGAGTTGTGAAGAGAAAGATATGACATGTTCTGAAATCATGGTGAAAGAAAAGTGTGAAGGGAAAAGTAAATGCGATATATGGCTTGGCAATTAAATATTAGAGCAAGTTGAGGAATTCTGCTATTCAGGTTGTATTTTCTCAGTAACGAGGGATATCGAACGGCATGTAGCGATAGGAAATCAATGGGGTACTAAAATATGTACTCGTATACTCCAACCGGACATTATTAAAATCTGCTAAGAGTTCACAATAGTATTTTAACAACAACTTTGATGTTTGGTGATACTTTAAGTGGAAAAAAATTGCAAAGTGCCGAATAAAATGCGCGCAGTGAAGAAAATACATGGGTTGACAATGTATGACAGAATACGGAATGAAATGATAATGAATTAATGTGAACTTAAGGCTGATGTATTGAGAAAGACGAAAAAGAGCACCCTGATATGGTTTGGGCACGTGGAACGAATGAATAGAGAAAGACTAACAAAAAATAGTGAGCAAATGTGTAATGTAAAAGAAATAAAAGTATGGTTGGATCAAGTGAGTGATATTTTGAAAAACGGAAAGTAAGAAGTCAGAGAAGTTTTAGGAGTTGTATGCAAAGGTGTATTGATGTAGAAGAAGCGAAATATGTGTATCTAGATAGGAAAATCTGGAGCTCTATCTTCTCTCTGTGTACGAGTATGTGTAAAAGCTCTCGTGATGGTGTGTACGAGTATGTGTACAAGAACATATACTCGTAAATGACCGATTATATTATTTATACGTGTCCTTATTCCACCACCACCACCACCACCACCACCACCAGGCGGGTAAAATGCTAAGTTTAAGTTTCTAGCCACCTTATAACATACATTCAAGTCCAATGCGTTACCGTTACCACGCGGCTATTTACATTTGTACTTATTTCAAGTCGAACGATGTCATTTATTTTGCTCGTAGTATACTATACTTATACTTAATTTATTTTAAGACGAACAAAACAATGCACATTAAGTTATTTCGTTGAACTCAATGTATAATTTATGTATTTACATTTGCTGAGCTTTAAGAACATCATATGAAAAGTTGACAAACAACATTTTTATCAAATTCAAATATATTCTCACACAAACATCGTTGGAAATGTTCTTTTGAACCCTGAATATGAATATTTTGCACGTAAAACGGTTGCAGGTAACACGTGTTTCACGAATAAAGCACGGCGGCGCAGGTTGGGTTGGGATATGTATGGAGTCATAACATTCATCGAACAAAATCCATACAAGTGAGTACATGCGTATTGTGTACAGAATCGACTCATTGTTCAATATAAAGTCTATTTTTAACAGAATAATTTAAACGGTCTCAGTTGAACAATTTTAATTTTTTTATCTAATTTTGATGAATATGCCAACCAATATGAGACCACTCACTACAAACATCTTACCTTTCGTTTATTAGGGTTAATAATTTCTAATGAATTAAATATATAATAAAATTAGTATTCATATTTGAAAAACGTGGTTTTATTTCAAATTTTAATAGGGTGGGCTTAACGTGATTGCGCTTCTAGAACATATTATACACAGCATCACGCCATTTTCTTGTCGGGTTGGCAGATAGGAGAGAGCGCAAACTTTCCTATCGTGTTACACATCTTTCACCCCTTCTACTACCTACGCCTTTCACTCACATTTACACTGTATGTTTTTTTTGTTAGTCTTTATTCATTCATTATCTTCTTCATCTTATTTAATATATTAATCTGAAGTTCACATTCATCCCTAAACACTTAAGTTCACATTAATTATCTGTATTATTCTCAGTACACGCACATCTTTAAGATTTATTCGGCTCCATTAGACTTTTTCAACGTCCATGTTTCACTCCCATACATAAAAGTTGGTACAAAAATAATGTTGTGGACAATCTTATTAGCAGATTATAATACTGTCCGATTAGAGTATACTCGTATATGTTTTAGTACCCCATGGGTAGATTTTGCATGTAGAAGATTTACCACCTGACACTGAACTGGCCTGGAGATCCTGGAAATCTCTTGTTAGGTTCCGTACAGACAAAACAAGGACATGTTAAAACGGAGAACGTTGAGGAATTAATTGACTCTCTATCTGCGGTGAGGAGTAGTACATGCGGCACTTGCTGCAGTGTCCGAGGAGCACGGTCTCTTGCACTGAAGATGATTTGATTGGTGGAGTCTACCTTGTACTATCCAGAAGGCAGAACTCTGAGTGGATGTAATTTAGTGACACGAAAAGAAGAAGTGCCCCATTGACTTGGTTTTCTATCGCTACACGACTTTCGATCTATCGTAATTTTCCATCACGTAATAAAACACTACCTAAATAGCAGAATTCCTTAACTTGCTCTAATCTTTCATTGGTAACTTTCATATATCGCATTTTCTTTCCCTTTCACATGTTTGTATCACTATCTATGACTTTGAATTTCGCAACATTAATTCTCAAATATTTTACATACCTATCTCATTTAATTTTCTTACCAAAGTCTGTAATTCATCCTCATTCTCCGTTAACAGTACCATGTTTGTCATTAGCATTTTGCGTTCTTAATTAATGTAATCACTTTTTATTGCTCACTGAGTAGGAACACCTAAATTTGGATAAATAACCATTTAAAATATACAATAGTATATATCTAGGCCATATTTACGAGTAACTCGTATATAGTCTATATTTATCTTAATTATAATAATAATGAAATAGGCAGTTAATAAAGTGTCGTTTGGTTTCTGATTCCTTTAATGTCATTAAAATAATATTCTTAAGAGGCGCATGCAGAAGCGAATAGTATTTTATAAATCTTATGCCGTGAATAGTTTAAGTTAGAAGTAGTGTCGTCATCGTGAAGAATTCATCCCTCTTATTAAAATTAAATATCTCAGTAACGTAAATAATTAATTAAGTGCGCGGATACCAATGATTTCTATAATTGTCTAGATTTGCACCATCTCACAATATGTGTATTCCCAATTCTAAGTATCAACACCGTTTCCTTCGAGCATGTGCCCCTGTGCCCTCTTGCCACTACAGGCGCACGGTGATTGATGGGCGTGGGACGCGGCGGAATCCATTAGCAAATTAACATGGAGCCTTGAGCGGCGCCAGAGATTTACCTGACATCCAATCGTTTCGGCATGCAAATTATCTTACTTTAATGTTTGCTTTCACTCACATAGATTACACTTATTTCGCCCTACTTGCCAAATTTGCGTACTACTACGCCACGAACATATTCCGAGAAGCCGCGCTTTCACGCTGGATTCAATGCGGAATGTGCTTTGATTTCCTCGGCTGACTTCCTCACTTCTTGTTCCCTCACTTCATTCACTCATAACACACACTGGTACCATTATTAGAGTTGATATAGAGGGTTGATTTTTTTTTCTAAATATATATAACTGAAATCATAGGTATTCTTATATTTCCGAATACTAGGCGGAAAAAATGGCTGTGTCATTCGAGAGTTACAGAACGTGGAGTTCGAAACAGTGACCTTCCGACTAAATCTTCACATTAAACTGTATTTTGATGTACATATCACATTAATTTTAATGCTTGCATTTCTTGATTTTTTAATATAAATGTGCTTTTTTCAATTATTTGCGTGATTACTATATAGGTATTTTCTGGATTCCTAATCAATCTTAGCTTTTTGTTTTCAGTATCTTAACTCAATCTTCTAATGTTTACATTAACTTAATGTTCCGCATTTATTGTTTGCAATAAGATTTTTTTTTAAATTTTTTGCTACGTATGGTTTGACAACATTCAACATTTTCACTGCAATTGTGTTTTGCTCTTGGAATTCACGCTCGGAGTCATAACTTTTTTTTATGCAAACAGCTTAACTGAATTAATCTGTAAGAAGTTTGTGCTTAACAAGTATATTCTTAATTTTGCAAGCGCGACTCTGTTTCACAAGAATGTATTTTCTTGGCTATCGGTCATTAATTTGTAAACAAATCACTTAGACAACATAATTACTGAATCTGTCTAACCATCTAACCACGCCACACGTTACACGAACTTTTTGGTCACCACCAAAACCATTACTGCATCTGACTTCCAGCATATTAAATACGTCTTGATAAAGAATCATTTCAAGATCAACATTAAATTTTGTGACAGAACGCACTTGGAATGTTATCAATATGCAGGTCATGGCTCTAAACAAAGCTTTATTGAGCATGTGAGATTTATTGTTTTATCGTGACGCATACTAAGTTGGGTCCTTAGATTCTTAGAGCTAGCATAATCTTGAATATTATTTTAATTTATTGAATTAGAATCCATTGTTCTTTTTCTTACCTTTATTAGTTTTTTGTTTCTAATTTATTGGGTGTTAACATAAGTTGTGTCCGTTTTTTTTCCAATTTAAAAATGAGCACCAAAAGTAAAACAAAATAGTAAAGGTTATACGTCATTCGAAAGAAAAATTTCTGCTCTACAAGATATTGTGTTTGCTTTTACGTTACATATATTATTTTATTTGATTACAAGCCTTCAAAATGGAATGTCAAGTGAACATTTTCGACACCTCCTTCTGTTCGCGTTCAATCGAGGGAATAAAGCTGCCAAAGCTGTATTTTCGCGATATTTGCGAAGTGTACGGTGAATATGCTATGAATGAAAGGACAGCTCGTCGATGGTTTTTGCGTTTCAAAGACGGTAATTTCGACCTGAAAGATATGGAGCGTTCCGGACGACCAGTGGACTTCCAGTGGATGAGGACCGCTTAAACCATATTATTGATGAAGATATTTCGATTTCTCAGATTACAGTTTTTCTTTTATTCCTTCCGACAATTATTTTGTATTGCATTTTTTCAAACACTGCCGTATCTTAGATAATAAGTCGTCTTATATTTCTATTATTGGTTCAAAATGTATTTCTTTGTTGACAAAATAAAAGATTCTTCAGTGTCCTTTACATATCACAGTAACGATTATATAAAAAACTAGAACGTATCTTTGAAAAAAAAAACTAAGTTTTCGATACATATTGTATATCTTTACTAAGATGCATGAAAATACTGTTTATGTAGTTATGTATATAATACAATACGAAAAGTAAAAAATAATCAAATATAATTAATTAAATTCAATCAATACTAACAACACTTGCTAAGAAAAAATTAAGTTTCTTTTTAAAAGAAAGAGCCAAGAGAAAAATAAATTATGGAGCGAATTAAATTAAAAATACACAAGGTATAGCTGATTAACCAGTCTTTCGATGAATACCTTAGATTGAGGAAATGCCAGCACTATCTAACTAATTAATTTTTTTCTTCTTTATATTCGAGTTTCATTATTCTGTATCTTTTTATATGTTGTTTCTAGGTCCACCAAGCCAATAAATGTATTACATTACATAATATTTAGATGTTTCGTGGATCCTTACATACATAATTATACATTCTAAAAATAGGTATTCGTTTCATAGAATCTATTTAACGAACACAATTTGTTCCTCGATTCCAACCTATTTGTCGCAATCACGAATATATGCGTGCGTACCCTTTCAGGAAAATATATTTATATATCTCGAGTAACATAAAATATATTTGGTTGTTCAGAATGCGTTCAATTTGCGGGGTAGAAGACATCTTTAATATTCTCCGCGATACAAGCTCTTCAGGAGAAGTCGTATACAATAAGAGTCATCTCGAATATTTTCTACATAAATCTGCCTGTAGTGTTCACAATTTGATTTAATACATATATTTCGTATTCTGCTCCTCGGAGAGTGCTTGAAAGCCGATTTGTCGTTCTCTTTATGACAACTCGATTCGGATTATCTCGTGAGTATCACGAACCACTTAGAGCCGGGTGGATGTCTTACACATTTTTCCAACCTTTCACCGAATCCGGCGAGATATCTCGCCTTTAGGGGTAATCCTTTGACATAGCCCCCCCCCCCTACGGGTTTCTTCGCGACGTTAATGGCTTCCTTATACTCTATTTATTCGTGTTTTAGACTAAATATTTAGTTTAAAATATTCAAATAATGGAACGGAGCGACTGCTATTGATTCAAGGAGGTTTATTATATACGTTCAAACTTTCATTAAATGTTTTTTTTCTTTATTCTAACTGAAATTCTATCTAAAGATTTTCTTCTGTTATGGTGTGACAACGTCCCTAATTGATAAGACGTATGTCTACCAACTTGGAGATTGTGGGTTCGATTCCCGTTAAAACCCAGATTTAATTTAAATTTATTCAAATCAGGTTTTCTCTTAAGGCTTCTTCTTTATGGTTGAATGGAAAAAAATGCTTGCAAAAATAGTTCGTTTGACATACATACTCGTAGATATACGTTTAATAATATTTTTGCGTAATAAACAAATTATATATATATATTTTTTTTCCTTTAATTGGATATATGTATAATGTTCCTGTATTACCCTTTGATTGACAGCTGAAGAAAATTTCCTTTAATTGGATATATGTATAATGTTACTGTATTACCCTTTGATTGACAGCTGAAAATTGACTCAAGAATTATTTGTAAATATTCGTATTTGTAGGATGAAAGCAATTTTCTTCTCAAAATGATAAGAATATAAAAACCAGACTTGATTAAAATTTTATCAATTATGTTAATTTTCAATTTCTTAAAATTTACATCACAATCGAATGGTCTGGCGTCGCATTATATTAAGGAATGCGAAAGGGATGTGCCATCTGACAGACTCGCAAGTGTAAATCGTCTAGTTGAGATTTTTCTTCTTTCGCTTGGTATCCTTCAGCATATTCTAATATGATAATTTGCAATTCGGACATATTGATAAGTGTGGCCAAGAAATAGTATTGTTTTCAGACCCTGTAATCGATTATTAATTATCAACTTATCGAATTGTTGATTAACATTTATAACAACTTGGCTTGAAAACAATTATAATGATAATTAGTGAGCGTCGACCTACTTTATGACATGTTTTTTAAATAATAAATATGTATGACGTCACGTGTATCATTACACCCCCAAATTGGGGGTGTAATGATACATGTGACCCAATCAATGAAAATAAGACCACCGTTTATGAAAGAGGGTTCGTCCATTCAATTAAGTGGCCCTTGTCAGTGATATAGTCTAAATTCACATTCAATCTGTATTATTGACTATACTCACTTATTTCTTTTTTGCAGGCAGTCTTGTCTTCTTCCATCGCAAGGGGACTAAGGAGTATTTCAAATTAAATTGAATATGTAGACAATAGACTCAGAAAAAGCATATGGAAATGCCATACTACTCCAAAGCCCTCGAATTCTTAAGCTTTCTTGTCGAGTGACATGCATCTTTTAGTGAAAAGATTAATTGAGAAATACACTGCGTATTTCTGGGAGTAAATCTTACTGAATCGCTTCATTAAACTGATGAAAAATTATCTATATACGAGTATATAAAAACTGTAAAATATATTGAAAGGTGTTTGTATACCAGACAGGGGCATTTATTTTTTGGTCACTACCAGAAAATGGAGACGAAACTGCTAGACGAATGCCGAACTTTTCATCATTTGACCACAAAAGTCGTACCCGCCAGTCATGCTCATTACTGAAAGGAAAAATGTTTCGTATTCTCACTGAAAATAATTCATGAATTTATTTTTATGATACCCTACAATAGATCCGATATGGCGTTGCAGACATGTTGAATCGCATGGCCGAGAGACAACATTATCTTCGGCCTCATTATTCCAGCTTTCAGATTTAAGTGTAGGCACGAACTCGCAGTTCGTCATCTAGTTTTTTGACAATACAAAATACGTGAAGCAAAACCAAAAAGGGATTTTAAAAAAAAACCGGGTTTCATCGGAAATCGAACCCGAAACCTTCGGTTAGAACTCAAACGTCTTAATGTGTTTGTGATAAATAAGTTAATTAAACACTTTTTTTGAGGCAATATAACTTGAAGAAAAGTAATAAAATTTAATTATGTAAGAAGAGAAGGTCTTTGAATGAAAATAATATTGTTTAATGAATACGTTTTCGAGGAGCATAAAGGAATTAGAGCTGCTGTCAGATAGCGCAATAAATAGTTGTTTAAATAACTTTTTAAGAAGCGAAACTGAGAAGGCTTGCTTTCTCAAATTTTATTTATTTTATTTTATTGTCTTCTTCCCAGCGCTTTGTTTAATATTAAACAAGGGTCACATTAAAAATTTATTCTAAAATTCGAAGAATATGTGGGCAAGATTACCCTTCATTGAGCCGTACTGTGATGCCGGGGAATTTCAGACCTTTGTTTAATATTTTCATTTTCGTTATGTTTTAATTTAAGATGTACTATTTTTTATGTACTATTTATCACTTTATATTGTTTATTAGAAAATACGAATTTATTGCAGATGTTAAATACTTTGTTTTTTTAATAAGATCCTGTTAATATTTTTCTTATGATCCTGTTTATATTTTTACTAAGATCCTGTTAATATTTTTTATTAAGATCCTGTTTATATTTTTACTAAGATCCTGTTAATATTTTTTATTAAGATCCTGTTTATATTTTTACTAAGATCCTGTTAATATTTTTTATTAAGATCCTGTTAATATTTTTTATTAAGATCCTGTTAATATTTTTTATTAAGATCCTGTTTATATTTTTACTAAGATCCTGTTAATATTTTTCTTAAGATCCTTTTTATATTTTTATTAAGATGCTGTTTATATTTTTATTAAGATCCTGTTTATATTTTTAACAAGATATATAATGGAATATTCGAAAATAATCTATGTACATGATTGTTATCCGACCTTACAATATGTAAGCGAACGTGGCAAAAACGTAATGAAACTATGATAAATGCAGTAGAAAAGAAAACAGAGTGCATAATCTGTGGAAAAACAATGTATGATAGAATAAGGAATGATTGAAAAAGGCACAATGCTTAAGATGAAGAAAAAACATTCAGATGGTTCGGCCACGTAGGAAGAATGAATGATGAAATAATTAGATAAATAAGTGCTGTAGAAATGCGGATATTGAGAAGAATACACGGAGTGATAATGTATCAAAATCTGGTCCACAATTGTATTTTGGTGCCAACTTTGAATTATGGGAATGAAACGTGGACATGGAAAAACACAGATGAACCGAATAAATTTTGTAAAAATGCGTGCATTGAGAAGAATACATGGATTGACAATGTATGACAATACGGAATGATGTGATAAGGGATGAATGAACGTATGTTTGACGAGTTAAGTATGATGATATAGAGCATACTAAGGTGGTTTGGACATGTGGAACGAATGAATCAAGAAATATTATCAAAACAGATATATGGTGCGTATGTTAATAGAAGGCGCGTAAGACCCAGGAAATGATGGTTGGATCAAATAAGTGATACTTTGAAATAAAGAAACGTAGTCAGAGAAATTGTTTAAGTTGTATGAGAAGGTGTATAGATGTGGAAGAGGCGAAAGATGTGTGTCGAGATAGGAAAGGATAGCGCTCTGTACTCTCTGCCTTCCCCGGCAGGGAGATGGCGTGATGGAATACATAATTGTATGTATAATCTATAAGAATAGTATAGAAGATACTTGAAGTTTAGGAAGACGGTGGGTTGAGTGAAAAGCCTTTGTAATAGAAAAGTATGCATGATGGGGTGTGAAATATGACAGAAGCGAAATATATGTTCCAGAATAAAGTGGATATATTTTCTCCCTGCCTACGCCAATAGGGACATGGCATGATGACGATGATTAGTATTATTTCGTTAGTTCATAACTAAAGACGAAGTAAATTTAAAATAAAATATATGTTTGGTTCACGTTAATCTGCGATCTGGTCACGATTCACCAGAAAGCTAACAGAGGGAAAAACAAACTTCTTTGTTGTATTTTAAATGAAAGTGTAAGTGTGTCGGATTTGTTTTTATTTGTTTTGATTTTGTTTTTCCGAAAAATATCCGTTTTTTTTATGCACTTCAATTTTCTTCCCTACACCTCCTTATAATCGAGAGCTGTATTAACAAATTAGGATAGTTTCCAATAAAAGTTATTCTCTTGAATAGTTAAGACAATCAAGTCCGAAATTGTTGTTATGTTAACTCGTTGCTAGACAATGTTGACGATATGTCGAACTTGCATTTATTTTTTATGGTCCCCACGTATATCCCAAAGGATTTTGAGTATATTTTTCTTTGTATACTTTTTAATGTACTTGTCAAGTTTTACACTTTCCTTTCATAGTACAGTAATACTTAAAGTACAATTTATGTACCGCCGTTTAGAGAACATACTCTACTCTAGGGCGCTCTATCTCTGAAGTCGAACCCATTCTTATTAACATATTAAAAATATTACAAAACATAAAATACTCGTAACTTGAGTGTAAAGATAGAAAGTCTTACCAACAACGTCACTAAAAGGGGTAGTCATTTTAAAAATATTGGAAGTATTTTTTTTAACCGCTAAAATTGGAAAATGCAGAAATAGGTTAACATTTAATTTAAAGTTGATTTCTTTCCGACTAGTTCTGTAACTTATGTTTGTCATCATTTCATTACCTTAGTAGACTTAGCGTTAATCATTTTATATTGTTAGGATCGCTGTCGTATTTCTAAAGAGAGATTATTAGACACATTATCGACCACAATGCTCCATCCAATGCTGTCAAGAGGGTTTACAAAGGATTCTAAATGTCTTTCACTTTACTGTTGACGCGCAGGCCGAAGGCACTTGACACAATTTGTCATATCTTACTTTCGCTTTCATTCTTGTGTTTTATCAATTGGCGTAACGATTATCTGCGATTTGTGCTGTTGATAGATATTTACAATCAAGTACGTGATTTTTTAGGATAAGAAAGATTTATGAATAATCTCCGTAAAGGTCTTTTTTTATTACAGAAGATACAGTTATATCATATATACTTAAGATAAACATAATAATGTGGAATTTTAATGATATAAGAAATACTAACAAAACAAAAAATGCAGTACAATGTGAGCGGAAGTTGTGGAATAAATGCAAATAAGTTATGGCTGGATCAAATTGGAATAATTTTATTTTTAAAGTCAGAGAATTCGTAGGCTATTTATGATAATGTGCATGGGTATATGGGAGGTGAGAAATGTGTGTCGTGATAGGAAAATCTGGAGCTTTGTCTTCTCTTTATACCACAACAGGGAAATGGCGTATGTGAAATATGGTACTGCAAATTGATGTTCTCTGTTCAGGATCCAACAAACTAGGCAATTGTTGAAAACCCTTCATCAATATTTTCGTTTCAACGTCTTGTTCTGTTCCAGATTACAATACAGTTTAATCTCATTTTAAATAAGATTCAATCAAAGTATAAAGTGATTACTCAAGAAATAAAATAAACAAATTAAAAATAAAACATCTCATAAAGCATTAAATACAATTAAGAACAACAAAATCAAGCCATGGCATAAGCTTCGTCTCCATCACCTCCCTCGCGTAATCAGTCAGGATCCCGAAATCATATCACACACTTACGCTGTACACTCAGTGTTCAAGTTTTCATGAACACTCGTGCTTCCTTGAAATCCTTCTATCTTTTAATTTGTTATTATTATTGTTCTAAAGTACATTGTACTGTTTATCAAGAAATAAACCTGCGGCATTTTATCATAGATCAATGGCATCATTTACTTATTTATTTTATTTAGATAAATGACATTATGTAACCGAATAGTCTAGTCTCTGTGGCAGAGAGTTTCTTGGAAGAGACATTTGTTATTTGATTGGTCAGCACAGATATCACAAATCGTATTTAATGTAATTTTTGTGGCTTTGTCGTAGCTTATATCAAGTTATATTATTTCATCATTTTATAGTTCCGACATCAAAAGATAACTTTGTTCGCAAGATTCAACTTTAATTGTTAAAAGTCGCTTTGAAGTTTACGAAGAAAATTTAAGGATATATCAAGGACAAAACTGGAAAGTAATTTTGTATCAACCTTTCGAATTTCATGTTGATTAAACAAATATTTTGCTTATAAGCAATAATTTTCCTTCACAATTGTATTTCTTTCGTGCCTGCCATAGTTTTAGATTTTAAATGTCTAACTTTATCGAGTCTTAAGAATATTATTGTCTTGGAGAAAGTAATAGGTGTACTGACTTAGGCCTCGAGACATCTTACATATTTAAACAGGAATTATTCTAATAGAAATAATTCGTATCCTTAATTATTTTTGCTACTGTAGAAGGTAAATTGAACGCATTGTCAGCTATTTTCTTAATATATAACTTATTTTTCTTTAATCCTCATCTTCTCAAAGTTCCTCGCGGAGATTCGTTCCACTCTTCGGATGCTAAGAATACACGAGTCATTACTTTAATCCCGCGCCATTAATTTCTTCTTTTTTTCTTTTTCGTATATATTTGCCTGCGATATCAACGACTTATCCCCGATCATCTTTCCGCCCCTTCTCCCTCGGTGGGAGCGGATCGGGCTGAAGTTGGGGGTGATTTATTGGAGCCCTAGCACAAGCCCCAGCCCGGCAGCCCAGCCGTATTGACATTGCGTGCTGTCGCCCGCCTGTTTACCCCGCAAGCCTTCTTGTTTTTCTCTTTTCACTTCTCCCGTTTGGTTTGCAAGGGATTATTATCTATAGCACCGCCTTTGCACGAGATATATTGGAAACATTATTTTTTATGATTTATCTGTTTATTCAATGGCGATTACGTTTTTCTTGTGTTTTAGGGGATAAAAATGAGGCAAATCTTCTTCATAACAACTCATCAGGCGCAAAAGTATCCTCAACCTATGGTATATACAAAATGTAAATTTTTAGACCTTATTATTCGTTATTTTGGCAAGACTAAATTTCAGTTATTCTTATGTGAATCTAGGATCTTAAGTAAAGTGTGACTATAATTGCTGAACACGTATCATGAAAAGTAAAAACATATTTTCGTTTTTTAAAGTATGATAAACTGAATAATTTGTTGTAGAATTGGGGCATATTTGACCAAGTGTCACCTATTTATATTTCTTTTTGTGTGTTGCTGTTTTAATTCGAGTTGTGTTGCTTTTTGCGGTATTAAATTCAAGTACAATGATCACGACTGCTCTGAAAGAGCATAACGAACTAGAAAAATATGTAAAAGCTGCGGACATTAATAATGAATAAATAATGAGTAAGGTGTAATAGAAACATTCGATTTATTCTTTCTTACAAATCGGTACCGAATATTTGCATCTTGTTATATGTATAATATTATGAAATACTGAGAAAACTTAAAATTATTATCGACCTTTTGAAGACTTTTTATCTCATAACAAAATTTCTCAATATTTCCATCTTTGAAGTCAACAAAGCGCATCAATATAACATCGTATAAGCGCGTCCATATGCGAGATTATAGGTTCAGTGTGATGATTGGGCAAACAGCAGCGGACGTGCGTTATCGGAGAGATCCAGCCGGAACTGCGATAGCGCGGTACTGAGCGGAGACTGGAGCGAGCGGAGCCGGATATTAAACACATAATATGGATGTCCTCCCGAGGAGTCGCCGCTGTGTTTACACGCTGTTGTAATGGCTATTCGTTACAACATTCCATGTGCCCATATGGCATCGAGCTGTTTGTTCCCTTTCTTCCAGATTTGAAGTAAGGGTTTTTGACCTTTTTGGTTGGATCCGATATTATGTACTATGTCTTTGTGAAAGGTTTCCAATACGAAATGATTTAATCCATTTATTCAACATATTTTTCAAAACAATAGTGCTAATCTTAAGGTAATTAAATCCGTCTTAAATCTCTAATATTCACCATAGCACTAGATGGAGTGAAAACGTGTACTATGAGAAAGAGGCAAACATTAACATATAGACGTCTTCGAGAAGTGGTATTGGAGGCCGATGCTTCGTAATCCGTGTATGATACACCGATTTGTATTTAGAGTCCTACTCATAACATGAAAGTGAGGTTATAAAACCACGTGACTGTGTCCCTCGTTTAAGAAAGCTGCGACAAATTTGTACGAAATTTAACTTGAAATACATTACAAATTTTCTCAGTAAAAAAATAGTGATTTCGGCCTTAGTAATTCTGCTTACATGAACACATTCTGAATATAATATTTACATTTACCGACCTGTAAGCTATATATAGTATACTTTCTGTTAGTAAAATATGACCGTAAAAAAGGTAGCTTGAATAAAGATTTTAAGGAAATAAATAAATCGCCATATTTTCAATTTATTTACGATTAAAAAGGAAATATCTTGATGGACGGGTTAAATGTTTCGAATTATTTGCTTATGTCCGTATTTAGGGTTTCTTGTATTGTACTTACTCCATAATGTATTCGGTGTTATGCAGTCCCTGCTTAGACATACACATATTTCATTTGTACGAGTAAGTTTTTCTTGTAATCTATGGAATAGGCACGCATTTTTTCATCTTATTTTGAATAGGAATAATAAATATTTATTTTTAAGGTAACATCTTAGTTGTGAATAATGAGAAATCTGTAATAATCCTGTCATTAACAGTTTCAGATCAATACACTGCAGCCCCTACGACAATTATCGCTGTAGATTTGAAATAACGGTTGCCAAGTGCTCAAAATTAGTTTTTGTTCATTCCGCTGGGGATTTTGCATTTAAAAGCAAGCTTAACTACGGTTTATGTAATGAAATAAGTTTCAGCATAGCGACGACACGTAAATCCATTTACTTATTCATAACTAAAGTTAAATCTCGGCCCCATTCTCGGCTCCCCGCTGGAAATTGTCAACTTAAGGGTAACCCATCCCGGCGGTAAAAGCAACTGTGTCAAGTGGAAAGATATCTTTAGCCACTTACAGACATCGCTTACTTCGAGAAACTTTATTCCACACTCGTGAATGTCATATTAATACCTTTTTACGTCCTCTTTACTATACATTTTCACATTGTTTGAATTGAATATAATACAAATGGTTCAGTTTATAGCTACGAGTACTCAACATGGAATTCAAGATTCTCTCATATTTGTTTTCAAGATTTTGTCCACTATCACTTTTAGAGATAATTTTTATTGTTGGTAATATACTCGTATTATCTCGCATTATAATAAATACAAATATTCAGGATTTTTCATATTGTCCGACACTTCACTAAAAACTGTTATTGAAATGTTTAATTCCAAAATTACAACCGTTGAAAATACCTCTGGGGCATTCCATGTCAATTTAACTAGTATGCCGCCGACCTTGGATGTCATGGATTTGGAACATTTTTGGGTTATTTATTTCTTGTTATCTGTTAATAAAAAAATATTTGAAAATCCCCCCCCCCCCCACCACTTTTTTTTATTTTTAAAATTTCACGATAACTGCTCACTTAAAATGCAATTTGCAAGATACCCGTTTCAGCTTCATATATGCCATTTGAAATATTGGCGGAGCCTTTTGTAGATGCACACTAAAATGTGTGATATTTAAATAGATCGGCATTATTTAATTATAATTAAAAAGTTACTTATTTTTTTTTACTAAAAACACATGCATGTTATGTATTAAATGAAAGCCGAAACCCAAAAACAAACCAAATCCGTGACATCAAATTACAACATTTACATTTTTTTCTTGATTTCATATGGAGTTAACCCTCTTTTGTTAGTTTTTATGGTGAGACTTTGTGCTGTTGCTACTTGGAATAATTTGATGTTTATATATACACACACAGACTATCCAATGGGAAAGGTGACTGATTTTATTTTCGCGTAACCAAAGCGCTGGCATCGCTAGTTCATTCGTAATGACGTAACAATTGACAGTCCTTCCGAGTCTCGGTCGGAAAAGGAACAATGGAGCAACGTGCCAACATTATTTTTTGCTTTAAATGGGGCAAAGGTGCCACAGAAACTTTTGAAATGATTCAAACTGTTTATGGTAGTGAAGCAATGAGTCGTAAGAACGTTTTTAAGTGGTATGCAAGATTTCGTGATAGAGAGCATTGAAGCTGATCCACAGCCTGGACCGTCATTGACAGTTCGAATTGAAGAAAATGTTCAAAAAGTGGCTGAAATTCTTCGAAATGATCGTTGTGCGTCTACTAGGCTCATCGAGCAGCTCACTGGAATTCTTAAATCCATTGTCCATCTCATTTTAACGGAAAATTTGGGCAAACGAAAGGTCATACATTGTCTGACGATCAAAAAGTTTGAGTGGAGCACTTCAGAAACATGAAAAGAGCGGCTGATATGGATCCAGACTTCATGTCAAGCATTGTAACAGGTGTTGAAACATGGTGCTTTCAGTATGAGCCACTTACAAAGCGCCAGAGCTCGGAATGGAAGGGTCCATAATCTCCGAAACTGAAAAAAGTGCACATGCAGAAAAGCCAAATCAAGACTCACCGTTTTCTTTGATTCCAAAAGAATTATCCATAAGGAATTCACGCCAAAATGTCAAATGGTGAACTCCGATGCGTACTTGGGTGTTTTGAATCGTTTGTGGGCCAGGGTTCTTCGAGTTCGAACCGAATACCGAGAACAAGGGACATGGTCTTTGTTGCACGACAATGCACCGGCGCACAAAATCAAGACTGGACGTGATTTCTTGGCCAAAAAAGTATCGTGGTGCTCGATCAACCCCTGTATTCGCTTGATTTGGTTCCATGCGACTTCTGGCTATTCCCGAAACTGAAATTGGTGATGAAAGGAAAGCGTTTCGACACGATTTCATACATCCAGAAGGCTTCGACCGCGATTGATTGCTTCAAAAAAATTATATGACCGCTTCCAGTATTGTATTGACTCACAAGAAGTGTATTTTGAATAAAAGGTAATGTCAATAAAAATAAACAATGTCTTGTACTGCATTTCCCGTCAGTCACCTTTCATATTGGACATCCTGTGTAAGGTTATTTACAATATCGTTGAGAGCCCCGATATATGGTACGGGCTTAAATTGATTTTCATACTTCTGCTAAAAATAAACATAACCTATTACAATTCGAATGTGCCAATAGCAATTTGTTAACGACAGTTACTCCTTGTTATTCATCAATCGTGTTAATAAAACAATTGAGTAACTCCATGTCTGGTTTGGTGGATTTTTTTAAAGTAGGTGTTTTTGAGTTCAGAAGGGTCCTTCAACATATCCTCAATCTAAGATCTTATGTGAGGGGGTTGTTATTGTATTGTTTTTTTATGTAAGTATATATTTTTATTTGTAATTTGTTCCTTGATATATACTCTTTTATTTTTTAAGTCTTGTATCGTTCATTACTTTTGTTGTGCATTGGTGTGTTTAAACACCATATCTTGAAATATTTATGTATCATAAATTATGACATATTTTTTGGAGAATATTGATACGTTATCTTATGATTTTTAAGTTTAACTGTGTTATATAAAGGACAGTTAAGTTTCCTTTATTGTGTTATTAAATAAGTAAATAAATAAACAATCATTCTACTTTAAAATGTCTAGACTGATATCAAGAATGTCAAACAAATTATACTCGTACGTATTTCAATTGATATACGAATTATAATTTTGAAACATTTGAAAAGGTCATGGAACTATAACTACGAGTATATGTGAATAAAAAGACTGCTTAAATTTATATTTAAAGTTCTTAGACTTGATGCATAGCATTGTGTGAATATAACACATCGATCAATAAGTCTCAAGACTAACTACTAAAACAACATTTGTTTGCCAAAATTCTTCTTTATTCATCAACATAGTCTACTTCAAGAGCGATACATTCATTCCAACGCTTTCCTAACTTTTCTATGCCAGCCGTGTAGAACGATTTATCTTTGGTTTCGAAATAGGCGTTAGTTTCGGCGATCACTTCTTCATTATACCGATTTGATTCCGGAGTATAGTGGTGGATCCAAGTTTCATCCACTGTCACATACCGACGCAAAAAACTCCTGTTTATTTCGCGTAAACAGTGCCAAACAGCGCTCTGAATCATCGATGCGTTGTTGTTTCTGTTCCATTGGGAACGAACTCGGCACCCATTTGGAAAAAAGCTTTTTCATGACCAAATGTTCATGCAAAATAGTGTAAACACTACCAAATGATATCTTCAGGATGTCAGCTATCTCACGCAACTTTACTTTGCGATTTTCCATCACGATTTTGAGGGTTTTTCTGGTGTAACAGCCTCACTTGGACGACCAGAGCGTTCAGCATAATTTGTGTCTGTATGACCGCGTTTGAAATCGGCATACCACCGACAAATGGTTGTTTTCGACGAAGCAGAGCCGCCCGCATAACACTTTTCAAGCCATCGCTGAGTTTGAACGGTATTTTTTCCCATTAAAAAGCAATGTTTTATCAACACATGAAGTTCGGTTTTTTCCATTGTTTTGAAAATAGCAAAAGTAGCGTCACTAAAACCACTAACTCAGTGACACAATGTCGTAATGTCATGAAAGTTTGACACGTAACTTCTAAATATTTGTACTAACTGAGAATTGTATGGATTTGTTATTAGAGGCGCCATCTGTTGGTTAGTCCCGGGACTTATTGATCGATGCGTTAAAATATTTTTTTTCCCATGAAAAACCTTTTTAGTTTTGTATTGTATATATTGATTTTTTTTGGACCAGTGAAAAACAAGTATATTTAAGTGTTTGTTAAAAATTCTCGTTCAACCAAGTACGAAATCTTTCAAGATTTCTCGTTAGGTTTAAGATGTCTCAGTCTTTTGTTGGCAAAATTATTGTAAACATTTTTATAGCCTTTTCAAAAATAATTTTAATATAAATTATATAAAAAAAATTCAAACCAAACAGCAATTAAACTAATTTTAAAACATTTCAAATTAAAAAATGAAAATTAACAATAAAATTGATAAACACATCAAACCTTGAAGACATAATCAAGACGGATAAATGTTTATGTACAAAACAAAAATGTGTATGGTACATCGAGAATAAATATTTCAATTGCTATTTTTTTTAAATTAAAAGCTACTTTAATCATGATTAATTTAAAACTAAAATAAAGATTAACATTTATTAAGTATCAACCGCTTTGTTAATTAAAATATACCCAAGTCAATTCTGACATTTATCATTCATTTAAGTCTTGGCCGTGCGAGAGAAGAAGACTGGGTATGCAATAAATCACTGGTTCTGATATAAAATATTTATTTATAAAGATTGACCTCTTTATCTGGACAGCACTCGTGTGTATGACCATCTCGGATACTAGACAATCCAAACCGGCTTCTCTTATTTTCCTATAGAACAAATACAGCCCACGTTATGAAGGAGATACTTCCACTTAAAAGAGAATCAGTTTAATGATACTCGAACATAAGAAGATATAGAAAGTATGAAGAGCTCTGTATGTATTGTGAGCTTTGTACCTATTGTAAATATGAGCTATGTATGTACTCTACTATTGGTATTATTCCATTATTGGCATTAACTCAGAAAAACTGGCACAGGTAGATGAGTTCTGTTGACTTGCGAATTGAAAGGGACATTGAAAGGACGCTAGTCACATGAAATAAGGTAAACGAAGCACTCAATGTATTATACAACAACCGCGCTATATTAAACGTAGCAAAAATGATAATACATATTAGTATTTGGTGCCGACTTTAATGTATGGAAATGAAGCTTGGACTTAGAAAAATAATGATAAAAATAAAATTAATGCTGCGGAGATGCGTGCATTAATATTTTTTGCCATGTGTTAATGTATGTAAGAAGACGGAATTACGACTTTAGAAATAAATACATGGATAAAATAAATGTTTTAAGTAAAATGAAGAAAATAGCGTTAAGATGATTTGGAGTTGTAGAGAGAATGAATGACGAAAGAATTACTAAGCGAGTATACGGATCAGAAGTACAAAGTGTGCATGGAAGAGGTAGACCGAGAAAAAGTGATCGGATCAAATGGACCAGGTTATAAGAGAAGGTAAAGTGAGAAATATGAATAATAGAATAATGTGCATGACGAGATGTATGAGTATGGAGCAGGATAAAGTTTTTTGCTCGGATAGGAAAGTATGGATCTCTATAATATTTAGACATTTTATGAAACATCAAATCTTTTGATAAATAATGATGTAAAATATGAAGTAATTAATTTTAATGAGGAAACTTAGTTATTTGTTTAATTTCGCCTTTTAAAATCCTTCATTTACAATATTCATTAGAATACCTAAGATTTGTTTTTGTAACCTTAAGGATAAAATAAGACTTTTGACTTTAATACTGATTGAAATATTTAGAAATTGTAGTGAATAGAAAGTTAGTTAGATATGCTCACTTTTATTAGAAATCAAGAAATGTTTATTTTTTATTAAATATAACAGCTTATGTATGACAAATAACAATTCGTTTAAGCAGAAAATCCCAGAGATGTTTTCTTTTACTCTCTTGAAAACTTACTAAATAAAGTAACTTAAAAGATTTTACACCAATAAAATTTTACAACAATGTATTCTATTATGCTTAAACAGTACAATTTTGCGGGTTTATTTCTGTATGATAATCTCTTTCAACCAACCATAAAGATGTTAAAGAGGCTTTAAGTATGAACAAGACTAGAACGCTACTTAAAAATATCAAACCCTCAACTTCAGACATACTATGTTAAAGCGGAACTCTTTTGAGAAACCGTGCTATTTATCTTCCAGCCGTGAAAATATCACAAAGTATCTTCAAAAATATATTTTATAGTTTTTATTTCATGCAATTATTTAATTTCAATTGATGTTTTTATTTTAGTTCAATTTTGAATGTTATTAATATCCACTTAATAAAATTTAAAACCAGTGTCTGACGTGGTCGTAAAATGTATGTCGATCAGTAGTGTAAGGGTAATGTTGAGTTTATCTTATCGTCTTAGCTCTTCATAGCATAACTGCTAACCTGTCCCTCCCCAGAGAGGGACAGGGACCTTGGACGTTATTCCGGTCCCGAGCCGAGTCTTTAGCCAATAAGTCGTGCTCGCTCTCTCAAGTAATTGGTTCGATACCGAGTAAATTAACTGTACACTGAAAGAGGAGAGGGGTTCCCTATTTTAATTTTACTGCTCACATTGTTATTTTGAGTACGGTCTTGTTCAAGTATGAGCTAGTTATTGTCATATTTGTCATTGCCGATTTTTATCTTTTAATAAGGGGAGGGAAGAAAAATGATCCTCTTTTATGTAAGATAATGAAGTAAAGATGTGGTGCATCGTTTTGTGAAGATTGTCAAAATGACGATTGCTTCAAAAACCAGATATCAATGTAAGGCTGTATTAAAATAATATTTTTTTAATAAAATGAATCAAAAACTTTTTTATTTTGTATTCACCACTGTCTTATTTGAGTTCACTATCGTATCGGTTTCAAAGACCTCCGTCTTCCTCGTCAGGTAAAGTTGAACGAAATTATGTCAAATATATTCTTTTTAATTGTAATAGATACGGGAGAGGGGGAGGGGAGTAGTGGTTAATAAGGGGAAGGGTATAAATAGGCGTCAAACCGATGGCTTTTGAACGGGATACATATTTAGCAGATAATAAAACGCTTTTTTTAATCTCCAGAATTTCTCAATTGTCCAGCTGCAATCCGTTCCGGCTCGATATCAAACGAATGCTTCTTCCCCCGATTAAGTGGTTAGCGAACTCCCAAAAATTATTGTTAATGTGAATTTTATATTTTCATGAAACGAGTTTAAGTGGATTAGGAACATTTTGAGTTATCTCTGCGCCAGACCATAAGCAAATAATGTCATTAATAGTAGTTGGAGCTAAAAGAATACATAGATAGATAAATGAAATTATTTTTATTGATTTTTAGGTATAGGAAGTAGTCTTATATGCTTGATCGGATAAATTTACCGACAATTATTGTTATAAAATACATAGATTCTGGACAGGGAACATTCACATATCTTAGACGAAAAAATTGAATCAGTAAGTAGAAAAGCATCTCGAACAAAAGACAGCTTTAAGTGTGTACATCATGTTTCATCACAAAAAATACTTAAACACGTTTTAAGACGTCTATTAGGGGAATTCTTGAAGGATTTCATATTTTGCCACGAGAAATTTTAATAAACACTTTGACAAGCTTGTTGTTCCGACTGACCCATAAAAAATAATATTCCCAAGATACAAGACTAAAAAGGCTTCTGAAGAGAAAGTATATTTTTTATTAACACAATGCCATTCATACGGACCAAGTACTCTTAATAGAAATTCAAGCATTGTTTTCGTTATACGAGGGTGGTCCGATAAGTACTTAGCCTACAAAAGAATAACAAAAATTTTGGAAAAGTGGCGATTTATTTCTCAACATAATCTCCTTTGAGTTAGATACACTTGACCCAGCGATGCTCCAACTTCTTTAACCCGTCTGAAAAATGCGTTTTCTGGAGGTCTGCAAAGTAGACCTTCGTGGCGGCGATAACTTCCTCATTCGACTCAAATTTCTGCCCGGCGAGTGACTTTTTCAAATTTGGAAACAAAAAGAAGTCGCACGGGGCCAAATCCGGAGAATACGGTGGATGGGGCAGCAGTTCGTAGCCTAATTCTACCAATTTGGCCGTGGCGACGGCGGAGGTGTGAGCCGGTGCGTTGTCATGATGGAAGAGCACTTTTTTCTTCGCCAAATGGGGCCGTTTTTTCTGCAATTCGGCTTCGAATCGGCCCAATAATTCGGCATAGTAGAGCCCTTTGACCGTTTTGCCCTTTTCCAGCAAGTCGATGTAGATCACACCTTTTGAATCCCAGAAAACGGTGGCCATCACCTTTCCAGCTGATAGGACAGTCTTCGCCTTCTTCGGAGCACGTTCGCCGGGTGAAGTCCACTGTTTCGACTGTTCCTTGGTCTCGGGTGTGTACCAGTGTATCCATGTTTCGTCGACGGTCACGAAACGACGCAGAAACTCCTTCGGATTGCGCTTAAACATCGTCAAACACTGCTCTGAAGTGGTCTCACGGTTGCGCTTGTTGTCCGGAGTGAGCAAACGCGGCACCCATCGCGCCGACAGCTTTCTCATGCCCAATACTTCATGCAGGATATGACCCACGCGGTCTTTTGAGATGCCTACTGTCTCAGCTATCTCGCGCACCTTCAATCGGCGGTCTGACAATACGAGATCGTGGATTTTTGTCACGTTATCCTCCGTGGTAGCCGTTTTCGGGGCACCTGGGCGTAGCTCATCAAAAACCGACGTGCGACCACGTTGAAACTCGTTAAACCAATTTTTGACGGTCGCCATCGAAGGAGAAGAGTCACCGTACACAGCATCCAAGCGCTCTTTGATTTTGCTGCGCGATTTCCCTTTCAAAAACAAGAATCGAATCACCGACCGATATTGCTCTTTTTCCATTTTTCTCAAATCCGCGGACACGCTCGCTTCCACACGCGGTCAAAACAAAACTACGTGTCCGATTCGGCTGAAATTTTGACAGTAGCTGTCAACGAGAATGTACTACGCGATAAAAAATTGCTCTTGCGATAGTGGTGCCATCGGCGGTGAGGTTAAGTACTTATCGGACCGCCCTCGTATTTTCACAACTCACATTTTCGAAGGTATCATGACCTAACCTGAGGGACTTGAAAAACATAATTCGCAGATCAAGATCTTTATATTCGATATAGTTTCGGGTTTTTATTGTTTGAATATGCAATCATTTGAAATGTATCTAATATGGCGAAGTCATGTTTGATAAAACATTAAATATTCCTTCAAAACTTATTGATCACGATTTATTTGAAAATCCAACTCATTTTAAATTTTATCGGTTTCATAAAATTTTGTGATGAATTTTCACCATGAAGCGCATTTCAAATTCAATTTAAGGTTGGAACTCCATTTGAAGAAATGGGGAAAATCCAGGGCAATTTAATAACTGTTTTTTTTTCTGATACAAAAAGGTGTTCGGTCAATAGCGAATTGTTTCCATACGAAATCAATTAACGCATTTCAATTCTGGGAACAGTTTGATTTCTCAATTGGAATCCTCATAAATTGGAAAATTTACTTATTTTTTTTTAATTTTTGATCTTGAAATTCGATTGTAATCGAGACCTTTAAATACACAGACTACCTTTCTCAAGTGAATCAATTATTTATTTTGTGTTGATCGAAATTCAGGTTTAATATATATACATAATATTTAATATTATTCACCTAAATTTGGGGGTTCTCAGCTAGTGAGCAATGATATGTTAATTATATTCATTGATAACACAGAATATCTTCTAGAAGCGCCATCACAGTTAATTCACATCATCAAAATTGGACATTCTTCCTCAAAGAATCTTTTGACATAGATTAGTTTTAAATTCTAGAATGTGCGAATGTGGAAATCGTGGATCATATATTCTTTGAATGTCCACTATGTGATGCGTATCTGACATTTTATAATGATCTTATTTTGACGAATAACTCTATGCCAACTAATATGAGAACACTTATTACAAATTTGTCTCCCTCCGTTTGTAGGTGTTGAGAAAGTTTATAGGTTCTAATAAAATAAAGTTAGAAAACTAGTATTTGTATTTCACAAACGTAGTATTATTATAATTTTTGATATGCTTAGATATGGAAAAAAGTTAAATGGCTTGAGGAATGTCCGAATTCTGTATCGTCACTTATTAAACTCACGAATTCATATATGTATATGTTATATCGACATATCTTAATAAAGAGGCCTTTATATGTCTCAAGTAAATATTGTACTTCGCAAGAATGTTGAACCTGACAAGAATAATAATACAGATAAATGTTGCATTAGTAAAAGCGGAACTGTTTATGATTCAGACACAATGATGAAGACGAAGAAATGACGACCTCCCGGGGTTTGGGGGCTTAAGGTTCCCGTCTAAAGGCTTGTTCAACACCTTTCAGTTAGTTGGAGAAATTCGCCGTATGGCAATTAACACTCCAGGTTGTACTGTATACATTGAAAGTGCAATACAATAAAGGAATGGGTGGGGGATGTGCATGACGAGATTTAAATCACAATACTTGGGAACATAAATTGTTGCACCTTGAATTAGATGTACATATATAATCTTGTGCAGAATTGTTCATTGTTATTCAAATTTTGCTAAAATTAGTCTTTGGAATAAGCTGAATTTCGTTAAGTATTTTGTCTACATGTCCTTGGACTGGATTTATATTATACGAGTACAAGCACCAATTAAAGTTTTTGAAATTTCGTTTAAAATATATTTACCAAAAAATCTACCCTACATAAATTTCTACTTTCGTTATAGTATGTTAATATGAACTAGGTATGTATTTCATTATGTTAATAGGTATGAACTAGGTTTGTATTCTTATATATTTTTTTTGTAAAATTTATATGGTTGAATTTGTTTGAAGTATATATTTTGATACGGAAATATTATAAATAAATCAAATTAAACGAAACTCTTAACTCGTTGACATATTGAAACAATCAATCGGTTGGTTATTTGATAAGTGTCCATTATTTATTTAATTTTTCAATTCACGGAACTCTCTTTGAAAATGTGTTATCACTTCTCGGATGATTTGCTTCGACGTCGTGGTCTAGTAATGGTATTTTGCTTTTCATCTAGAGGTTTTTAGTTCGATTCCCGACTGTTCTCACCGTGGGATTAATTTCTAGAGCACTCTCAGCTTGACAGGACCATGTTTTATCTTTTTTTTTTTTTTTTTGAAATTGCACTGAGTAACAGGTTTTGATAGCATACATACATATTAACACGCCATTTCTCTATCGGGGTTAGCAGATTGGACAGAGCTCCAGACTCCTATCTTGACACACATCGTTATCCTCCTCTATATCCGTACACCTTCTCATCAAACTTCTACGATTGCTCTGACTTTCAACATTTTCTTTCAAAATATTCACTTGATCCAACCATATTTTCTTTGGTCTTCCTCTCACACCTTTTCCACTCACATTTCACTTTATATTTGTTTTGTTAGTCTTTCTTTATTCATTCGTTCCATGTCCCCGAACCATCTCAGAGTGCTTTTCATCTTGCTCAACGCATCATCCTTAAGTTCACGTTCATCCCTAATCACTTCATTCCGTATTCTGTCAAACATTGTCACCCCGTGTATTCTCAATTCATACATTTCTACAACATTTATTCAGTCCTATCAGTCATTTTCCTTTCAGTCATTTTCCACGTCCTCATTTCACTCTTATACATCAAAGTTGGCACCAAAGTACTATTATGGACTATCATCTTAGCTTATTTTAAAACTGTCCTGTTAAATATACATGTTTTAGTTCTCCATTGACATTGTTTCTCATCGCTAAATGCCGTTCGATATCCCTCTTAACTCTTCCAATATCTGAGAAAATACTTCCCAAATCGCAGAATTCCTCAACTTGCTCCAATCTTTCATTATTCGCCCGTATATCGCATTTATTTTTCCTGTCACACTTTTCTATCATTATGTGGATTCTGATAACACACTTTGTAATGCATTTGATTTTGTTCAAAATATACTCATTGGTGAATATAGCGAAAAATAAGGGTGAGAAACACGGAAACGTTTAAATTTTAACATATTTGAGACAGAAATAAATCAAAATTAGAGTTTAGCTTGAGAGTCGCTTACTCCGACAAAGTGGTGAACTCGGCTTTAGTAGGAATATCTCTGAGTGTGCCCCGCATGCTATGTATAGGTATGTACGAGTATGTATTACATATACATAATATGTGAGTAGGTATGTACTTACATATTCGTAGATAACGGTGTGCTCAGAGCTCGCAAATTCTCGAGAATTCCAATAAATGTGAAGTGAGCTCGTAGAATTTGCCGGTTTAGCTTGCTCGGATTCATGCCGCAACGCCCGTTTTGAATTAAGTAAAGCTTTCCAGTTACGACTTGCTAGTTCACTTCATTTTCATTTTCGATGTTAATTTATCCAACTTTTCGGAATGCTGGAATGTCTCCCAACTAATTGGTGTTGTTTTATATTTCCAGCATATGGTAATATAAAACAAATCCGTTCAATCAATATTACTTTTTTAAATAAGTCTAAACACATTGATCCAACTTCTTGAATGTTATTACAAAACCTATCACCTATTTTACTGTTATGTATCATACTTTCGTTGTATACAAGGCAACTTGGCGGGCTTATTGCCATGTGATACATCTTCCAACCAACCAGAAAGATGTTTAAGAGGTCTCAAGTGAAAAGAGACTAGATTCCTTTTTTAAAGTTCAGGGTTCCTATAGGAATGGATCCTGTAACCCCCGGGCTAGAAGACTGGCACCGCACCGTACTGTACCGATTAGGCAACGTTGATCATCAACTTATGTTACAAAACTTACCGTGCACTTTTTTAGTTTTTATCATAATAATCTTTTATCATCTCTCGTGTCTGTCGAAGTTTTAAGTTTTGTCTGGTCTATAAAATGTTGATATCCCATTTTGTTGTTAACGAATAAGGTGCACACCCTTGTCAGGATGCTCCTCCAAAGATCAGGAGAGATATTAGAAGCAGTGCTGAGGGATACAACCAACTGGATGACCCGAGACATCTTTTGCATAACCACCAGTCCCCAACACCATAAGTTGAAATCTAGGCATAGTTTCACTAAATCTACTAAGTCTCTGTAACAGCCAATCACCTGATGTTGCTAGGATGAATGAGTGGAGAGGAGCATTGGACCCCGGTGAGTGAATTTTGCCTTTGGAGGCATAACCACCGGACTCTAACCTGCTCTAGAGGACGTAAAAATCTAACAGGCTCCAAACAGAAATCACGAGAAACAAGTACATTATGTGAAAATAGGGAATGTTGCGTGATAAATTGACTCTCTGTATCTATGGAGAGGAGCAATCCATACTTTGTGCAGTGTCCAAGAAGCCCGGTGTCTTGCAATGGAGAGAACTTGATTTGTGGAACTCCCAGTGCTGCCCAGTTGGTAGAATTCTGGTTGGGAATAATTTAGTGCATTGGACACGATAAGAACAAGATTAACAAAGACTTTTTTGTTTACACATTATAATATCGTTTACGAAGGTGAGAGAAATTATTTGTTTTATCATTCCAGTGTTTTAAGCGCCCTCCGGGAGTTTGCTCTGTAAACGGTGCTTTATAAATTTTCCTTTTCTCATTATTATTTATTCGGTTAAAAAAAGTGTGAAAATTGTCTTAATTTTCATTCAGCAATGGCTATTTTAACTCCTTTTGGGTTTTATTTTTTCGTTGTTTAATGTTTAAATTTGCTTTTAATTGTTCTCAACAATTTCATTATTTTCTACTCTTTTTGACTCGAGCGACTCCATTCATCATCTCCCCGATTTAAATGTTTATTGTGAGTTTTCAATTCTCGGCTCGGTGTATACATAAAGGAAGCTATCCAAGAATTGGTTCAGAAGTAAGCGAATGCAAAGCAGAGCAGTAGCGCGGTATATTTTGTCAACATTTTAAGTATTCAGTTTAGCTTGGTTCGGTGTTATTTATTTTGCAACTTGTGCCGCTCGGGAGACGGAATAATATTTCGCGGCGCGCTGCCACCGTGGCCTTTCTAACAAATTGCATTTCACAGCTGGCGGAAACAATCCCGAGTTCACTGTTCCCATTTGACTTATTTAAATAAACGGAATTGACATCAATTAGTGAGGTCAGTTGGCCGCGTTTGCTGCACATGAAAATATTAAGTATTGTTCTGCACATCAATGGAACGCAAATTCAGTTTGCTTTCTAGAATTCTGAATAAATTATTGAACTGATTTATTAATAAGCTGATTGATTGAGTATTATAAGCGTCAGCGTTCTAGGTTTCATCCCCAAGAGGTTCCCGATTGGTCTTTATTTCATTCAGGACTTTGGTTTTTTTAATTTTTATATCACTGTGCTTTGGATATTTGGTGATATTCATCAAAGTGCTTTTTAAGTTGTCCTTATTATATTAAGTTAAATTAAATATGAGTAACTGGTAAACACCAAAATAAGAAGACAATATAAAGTATGGATGAGAAAAAAGTTTTCTGAAACGCTAAAACCGACACTGTGAGACTTGTGATATCACAGTACTTGTTTAAGTCCGAATAACTGTTACTTCGCTATGACGTGCTTAAATATTTTTTTCGTTTTGAGATATCAACAATTTTAGATATATCCGTGAATCTAAGTCTCATTATTTTTGCCTGTTTGGCATTTGAACTTCCTCGCCTCGCCACATTTGTTTCTAAAAATGCAAGAAAAAATATATGGTTTTCTCGTCTATATTTATAGCCCTCATGGCGCACCCATGTAGGTTAATTTAATTTTTCAGATTCTATATAGCGTGACATGAAATACTGGAATATATACACCGAATTTTTCGTCAATAATTATATTAAGATTAACGGAAGATTGTTAGTTATTTAAATAAATGAAGTCATATTATCCGTGGTGAATATAATAAGCACAATACAAAGTAAGGGGCTAGGGTACTTGATTTTGGTACCAACGAAGGTGACTATATTAGCCAATTTGTGATCGACATATCTTGTTGAATGCATGGCAATGAACTTTAGTACTTGCAGCTTATCTGCGTATTCTTTTTTCATTGGGTCCGTGATAACTCGCAAAAGTTTTTCTTCATTTGGTTCGATCTGCTGCGGTTTGCTCCTAGTTGTGCTGAACGTTTCATGAATTACGTCTTTATATCTCGCGCACTGCCCACTGTGCTGTCTACTGCTCTCCGTCAGCTCATCAAAAAGGATATTTCTTCAAAGTCTGTTGTCAGGCATGCGAGCTACATATCCAAACCAACGCTAGCGAGTACGTAATACTAGAATCTATATACCATACTACAACAATTTACTTTATTATTTGATACTTTATTGTACCGTCAAATCGTTATTATTTGATATCTATGAAGCCACAAAAAACACATATTTTTCGTTAGCAAAATTCTAAGTCTGTCGATGCTTTCTCAAGTACGGAATTTGTTTTTATAACATGTCTTAGATATATATCGCTTTTTCCCGTAAGAAATATATGTATATACATCAAACATAGTCAACGTGATATATAAAAAGGATAGGGCTTTTCGTAATTTTGTCACAATGCAATCTATTTTCCGAAATATTCCGTCCCAATTTTTTTTCAATATTGTAAAAGCTTCCATCATAAAACAGTGGCTGCAGCAATCTGTGAAGCGGATTGAAAACTGTAATTTAATTTGTCCCCTCTTCTCGTGGAATGGGTCCATTGTTTTTCTTTTTTCCTTTATTCTCTCTTTATACGAGAAATCAAGCTAATGCGATTTTTGCCTCAGTTCTTGATGCCTCTATACTTCCCCATCAAGTCACTTTTCATTACGACCTCAAAAATCTTGGGTTTTCCGGTTTTATGTGCTTTTTCCGAAATCAAATCCAATTACCCATTAATATTTTATCATCCACTTTTCTTCCCGTCCTTCGCCAAATTACCCCTCTTTTCTTTTCTGATATCCAAATTGCATTTACTTTTAGAATGTTCCTATTGTATTTCTCTCTCTGCTTTCAAACAGGAAATAACTAGTATAATAAAATTTGATTTTACGAAAATTTATTTCCCACCAATTTTATTTTTAAATCTCCTTTATTTTGTTCCTTGTTGATTGACTGTAATATACAATATATTTCAGTGTACTTACCGCTATTGTATTCGTTGTATGTAAACGGAAAACTTTTGTAGACAATCTTTTGAAAAAAATAAACTTCGCAATATTAGGGCATGATATTCGTATTTCACATTCGTAAGCTTAGCTGAACAGTTAACGTGACGTGGGTTAGCCTCATCCAATGGGTATACTTTTGCTCGGGTATTTTTTGCTTTCAGAACATCGATCCTTCTTTCTTATAAGAACTTTGCTTTAAACTGGTTTACAAGTGTCATTGAAAATGGTTTATTTTACTATAACATGTAATGTGTCCAATTTATTTCCGTAATTAATGATATGCAAGAATTTAGCATCATCAAAACAAAATATGTGATTTTTTCGGTGACTATGATTAGCCATTTCAGAATAAACTAGAGGATTCATGAAGGTGGATTTGCTGGATGAAGTCTCTTTTCAAAGGCTTCCTGTCTTTCCTATATATAAATTATCGCAGTCAGTATCTTGAAGTTTGTACACACCACTGTTGCTAAGTATTCGATTTCTGTATTTTTGAAATGTAAAAGTTACGTGCCGAAGTCATCCCCTGCCTCCCTCCACGCTCAACCCCCAGTCCGAATTTTACCTATAGAAGTCCGAATTTTACCGTTAGATGAGTCTAGTCTGTCGGTTTGAGCTCCCCTGATGATAAGGTGGAAACCTACAAATCAGTTCAGTCACACCGTTATCTTAAGTGGATAATACAGTGTTTTAGTAAATAAATTAAAATGTCTCTATATCTTCACAGCGCTTTAACTATATTACAAAAAGTTAATAATTATCATATTGCATGTTATTGTTCTCGAGCGAATGTTGAGTAAATCACACGTCCAGAGGTTTGAAAGAACACAATGTACAGTATTCTAATGCATATAGAATAATATTCGAACAGCCAAGATATTGTAGTGCTTCCGAGATGTTTCAATAGATGTTTCAATTCTGCCAGGTTTTGATGTACTTCAGAGGCAACGAATATGGAGAATACACGAGCATATAATACAAACTGAAAATTCATGCAATCTGCACCACTGGAAAATGCGATTAGAAATATATAAATAATTTTAATTATTGTCAAAAAAAGTGTATAATTGAAACTTTTTTTTTTTTTCGTTTTTAATCAAAGTTTTTTTTATGTTTTATTTAAAAAAAATTGTGTTTTGTTTACATTTAAACATTTATTTTATTATTATTTTATGTTTTTATTGCTTATGTATATTTTTATGGGGCCTGTGTTGCATTGCACACTTTCTCGAATAAATGATTATTATTATTTTAATATTTATTTTATATCAAGATTCTTATGATTTGAATAACATTTTTTTACGTTAATTGTTTATTAGTTCTTTGCGCTGTATATTAATTAAACGTTACAATATTTATAGAAATAAGTTTGATGACATGTAGAAATGTATAAATATTTATAGAAATGTCAGTTTATTTATGTTTATTAGTCATTTTCTAGATTATTATTCGCAGACCGGATCATGTGGGCGCCATGGAATAATATTGCTAGCAGCTAATTGCTCTTCAGGAAATTGTAATCAACTTAATTGTATGACATACAAGTATTAGTTCTAGTGGTGGCATGGCATAAAGTTCGTTCATGTTTATTTGTTTATTTCGAACTGATATTCAGAAAAACTCAGCTTCGTATATTTTCTGGTTTCTTTTGAAAATTTACTAGTAACAAAGTTGAGTTAAGTTAGGCTATCTTTCTTATAACTTACTTTAATATTTTGTCCAAAACTATTTCAATATATTTTCATTTAATAATTCTAATAGTAAAGGCTTTCAAATGTATAATGTAAAAGCGTGGCTGGCTGTGACGATTTCTTTTGATATCTTATTTTTCTCTATGCGCACGTTGGCAAGCGTAAATGTCGAACAATTTGCCCTTTGTATTTTCTTTGGTATGTTTGTCACTATCTAGTGCTTTTGGATAATGTCCAAAGATGTCGGCTTCTTGAGAGTTGCATTTTATTAGCCTTTTTTACATTTTATTATTTTTTGTCTCACGTTATTGCATGACGTTTATGAGATTGTTACATCCACTTTTTAATTATTTGTTTCTTGTAAAATTTATTTCCATCTCATATTTCACAGGGCTCAAATGTATTGGAATATCTTAATAGAAATTAATTGCTGAAATGTTGTCATTCTGGAATTTGTTCTAAGAAGGTAGATTCACTAGCCTTAGGCTGATGCTAAAGGGAAAATTGAGGATTGACAAGAGCACTGATAAATATACCTTACATGATTATTCAACGTACATAAATACTCGTATACTAACCAGTAGTCGAGCAGTAACACAGCTATTTTGGCATATGTCTCCGTTGACGGATTTTTTTCCTCCAAAATGATCGCCAACGTAAGGTAGACATTACATTCTATTCATTGTTTAGGCAATGTTAATACAACATTTCGGGATATGTTTTCTTGGCATCGCCTTGAAAATGAAAACTGATTTCGAAACGTCGACAATCGTTTAAGTCACACAATGAATATGACAATAAATCTGAATTTTGTTGAACAAATAGACAACCAAAACACACAACTTGAAAACCTTCAAACATGCTAAACTGGACAAGTTGTATAATTTTAGTACCAGGTTATTTCAAGTACTTGAAATTCAAGCATATTCAATTACTTCCCAAAAATGTATTCTCTTTTAGGTTTCAACAAAAGACTTTTGAGCGTACTATTGGGCTTTCATTATAACGCTTCATTTCCGCTCCGAGTGGTTTGATCTGAGAAATTTTAATGAGCTTGTGTTTTGAAGTTAGCGGGTTTTGAGCTTTCAGCCTCCACAGAGCCTTCAGAGGATAATGAGTGCTCTGTTACCGATTCTCATCAGGATCGTACAAAGACAAGCGGAACTTGACGAAGTATCCATTCTTTATCCACTTTGTGATCCTTGATTGCCCCTTGTATTCCACACTAAAGGAATATAATACTAAACATGCTTGAAAGAAAATAGCTTGGAAGTCCTAACACTCGTACCCATACTCATGTAAATATAAGCAATTAGATTATAATTTGTATATAGTTTTACTCGTGCGCTTGACATTGCACAAACATGATTTGTATTTATTCTTTGTAATTTAATAACCATTTACGATAAAATCTTTTAGAAATAGGTTTAAGATTATAAAAGTAATTACGTTGAATATAATTCGCTGTGTAACATGTTTCGTTTTGCAAAATGCAAACTATAGTATTTCAGCTTTGTTTGAAGAAGAGTAATTGCTTATTTCGAAATCATTCACTTGACGTAAAATAAAATGAAATTATTTGTTTTGATATTGAGATTATATAGTTAGCGTTTTACACGACGTTATTATGTGTCTTCCGGTACATTTTAATAAGACTGTGATTAGATTACATAGCTGTGTTTGTTTAATTTTAACGAAATGAAAATTCAAATAGTGAGATGCTTCCTCGTATGTTAAGTTAATCTCGCTGGACTTGACTATGAAGGTCGTCAGTTTACAACCTGCATTGAGTTACTCTTCTTGAAAAAGGAATACATAGTTGTAAGAAATGTTTTTGTGATATTGAGCCGTCTTACTCGTATTTAAATATCTCAAAACCGCTTCGATTTTTCAATAAAATGCAGTTCAGCTCATAAGCGCCATTAAAAAAATGCAACGGAATGATTTCAACGAATAAACATTTTTTGTAGATCCCGGAGGTTTTTGCACACCTATCATTGTAGTATTTTTTTTCAAGTGTTTTCTTTGGATGGTATTACAAATTATTGATTTATTTAATTTATTGGTGGTCTGCACTAGGGATGTTTTTGTGTTTGGCAAATGTATATATTGAACATATCTGATTTACGTTGATACGTTATGTATGCAACAAATGTGTCGCGTAGTTGATTCCAAGAAATAAAATTTTAGATGTTGTTTATAGTTAAGGCATTAACGTTGTGGAGGTTTAAAGACATTGTAATTTATTTTTATCAAACACTTTATTCCACTTTTTTTTTAGATATTTTTTAGATATAAAATTTTAGATATTTTGACTAGTCATCGTCTCATCAAGTATTCTTATAAAATTATCTTTGGATAGTCAACTATTTATGACCTCCATTCTTGGTAAAACAGTATTGTATTACAGATTTGTTGTGTATGGTACAACCTGGTAGGATTATTGTCACGTGGTTATCTCTTACAATCAACCGAAAACTTGTTAAACAAGCCAGGCAAGTGAAAGCTAACATTGATTAGAACCCCTTTTAAACAAACAGGGTATACCGAGTATTCTGGTCGGAAGATAACGCGTTTTACTTACCAGACCACGGAGGTCAACAGTGTTTGAATATTATCGTTAGTATTGCTTATTTTTCTTTTGTACATTATAAGGTGCTTGTTCGTGAACATGTTGCTGTTCAACAAGTGTCAGATTTTTTAACATGTCAAAAGCAAATCTTTCTACGTGATACATGTCTTTTTATATCATTTGTTCCATCACACTTTTCACCAATATTTTTCACACAAAAACTTCTTTTTGTCGAATAAACTGACATAAAACTCTTATCACGGAGAACCTTATATTTTATCATAGTTTATGATGACGCGACACGCATATTTTAAATATTCCGCCTGCCTATAGTTTTTTTTCGTAAATTCCGTAATGTATTTTGTCGAAAAATGGATTTTAGCTCTAAGCTTTCTTTCTCATGAATATTTTTCTAGTTGTTTTTTTAAGACGAGACATTCCTATTCTTAATTTAATTTTCTTGATAATATTTCAATGTTTCTTGATACCGAAAATATAGAAATATTACTATTTAACATCATTTAAGTAATTGGTTTAAGGATCTTCTAACAGTATTTGATATCGTTTTATTTTAAATTTATAGTATTTTCTGATTTATATGTATATATCAAAACCCAACTTTTGGCGTTTTCTGAAATGCCATTAGGGTGGATCTCTCGCAAAAGATGACACCTGGAGACCAACTGCCTTGGATGTTTCGGAGAGCACTGAATATACTCCGAGTAGCGGTGGCTAGATGCAACATGAATGTGCAGAGATCGGGTTTCTTGAACGAAAGTGGCATTGAATGTGATTATGGGGATATGGAGGACTCACAACACACATGATACTATTGGAACATCGGAACTACATGCTCTTGGCAGGACATGATTGATCCGAGTGATATGGCGATCTCTGTCTTCTACTGGAAACATGTGGCATAATTAATGTCCCGGAAATGAATGAATGGTGTATATAGTAAAGAAAAGATAAAAAAATATTTGTGAATATGCAGACTGCACGAAGCTCATTAATGTTATTTAAAACGACTTGAAGTGTTCTCACACGAGACCTGACTTAATCAACAATCTCATTTTATTCGACATTTGAGATTTGGGTACTTGAAACATAACGCTCCCCCCGGACGCCGGAGGCCCCCCATAAAGCAGCAGGCCCTCTCGAGCTGTCATCCCTTCACCTCAAGTACTAAACTTGCCCGCCCCCCACACAGATTTTCGCTGCAGGAATTGAAATAAACGACAAGATATCGCCCTCAGGTGTGCTCATTCCCGTCTGGAGAAATCCCCGTTTAAAAATTTCCAATGTTCCAATGCCCTCGTATCTCTTCCCCCATATCCCTCGTCAAGGGTCGATTTTCGCTGCTGCAAACTTCCAAGAAACTTTTCCAGTGTTACGACTGTCTGCCAGGATTTTCAGCGATTATTTTGTTATATACGAGAGAAAAGTTCATCCCTCATGTAAATAGCACATGCTGCGTGAAATGTCGTCCAGTTAATGCTTTCAAACTGTATTCAGCAATGTTGAAATATTTCATAATACACGGAATATTAATACGCAAATAAAATGTTTTACGCACTTAATAAGCTATGTTTGACAAACGTATCGATTTTCTGCATAGAAAATCATTTTTTAAATAACCCAACACTTGAGATTAATTCAATTTCAGCTCCGAACTTATTTGAAGATTACTGTATATAAGTATGTCATGACTTGAGATGAAGTCTGATAAAAACGTTCATTTTCCCTCGAGAATGAATAATCCAGGTAGACCTACAGCATGTCAGCAATTCCAGAATTGATTATAAACACGAGTGAGTTGTACCAACCTGATTTATTAAATTTCGCCGTGTGTCTGGAAAAATCACATGATTTGTTTTTCTGTTTCGCTGTCATCTTTTTGTTATTCAAAAGTATTAAATAATTAAATTTGAGTTCACGGAGGAAAAAGTCTATCACGTCAGCATAAAAAATATGGCGCACCCTCATGGCGGGGAGGGTTCTTGATAAGAATAATAAATCTGCCGTAACGGCGGGTGGTTGGAAAACTCAGCCGGAAGAGGAATTATTTTTGTTTACACACCGCCTTGTGTCCGCAAATTGTTTCGTGCAAACGAATTCATTAAGCCGCGATACGGCGCGGAAGAGGCCGTTTGCTCCACATCCGCCTCGGGCGCGCCGTTCCCTCGGGATCCTCGCAGAAATAAGCGGTATTTGTGTCGCAAGTGATGACTCATTTTGCATTACTCGGGCCGTTGACACCGTTGGTTGCATGAGCTGTTTAAACTGACTTTTTATTGAACGAAATAATATATGGTACAAATATTTGCCAAGGCTATACCTATATTCAGATTTATTACTTTGTCATATTTACGCATATATGTACATATCAGTATACCAAAAAACACAAATGCTGTAGTATGGTGAGGTTGCCAAATTTGTATTTAAATCTTCTTAGTTGTTGCTTCATACCTGTGGGAGAAAGAAGAGGAAGGGGTAGATTCCTAACCATATGGGCCAGTCAAGAAAAATATGCCTCCAGGCATTTCGTTTACAATTGATATTTGGATTGCGGCGTGCAAAATGCGATGAACGATGACTGTTAAGGATGCCAACAACAACATTTCAAAGGGGACATTATTGTCAGCAATCATCGTAGCGACTGGAGAAAAAAAAGATTATACTTTGCAAATAATTTTTTCCCTTATACCAGAAGCTTAATTATGAACCTCAAACGAGAAAATGAATAAACAATGTAAAAGAGGTGCATGTTTCTTAAGTATTTGTACGAGTATATATAATACATTCTAAAGTATAAATGCTTCTTTGGCCTTGTTGGTAAGACGTCAACGTTCCAACCGTAATGAGAGTTTAATACCATAGTAAAATTTTCTCAATAACACAGTTATCTACTTTATCTTCAAAGTTTTTACAAACTAAGACCATATTCTCCTAAAATAACGTCCTTCATAAACTGGATTCAAAAGTCCTAATATTTGGTTGCTGTTATTTTTACCGAATTTTAGCCCATTATATTCACAATCAAAGCCGTTTTTAATCGTTTTATGTCGTTTCTTTTTATATTTAAATTTAAACACTGATTTTTTCCAATAAAACATTAATGAATATTTTTTTATTTGTTTTTCACATATAGAATATTTGAGTAAAAACCTGTAGCCGTTCCCACGGATTCTTCAAAACAGTTACACGATTTCATTGTTTCAGTTTTTTTTTTCAAAAAGTTTTTACCTGTATTTCAATTGACATGTATTTTTATTCCGTCGGTGTATCATTAGTCAAATTAATTATTTTAATCAGTTATCTTAAAAAATAAACATGAATCAGTAATTTTCGCATTGTTGAAAAAATGAGTTACTATTTACAGTTTTGCGTCTTTTTACAATTATGTTGAAGGGTTTTTAATTGCTTAAATCTTTGAAAAGACTTTAGTTTCACTTTGTGGTGCCATGTTTTATGTAAAAAGAAATAAATAAAACACTTATTTTATATTTTTGTGTTCACCACTGGTTTACTTTGAGCTTACTAGCGGTTTCGAAGACCTCCGTCTTCATCGTCAGGTGAAGATGAACTAAATTGCTTACAATATATTTCTTCTGCAAGTGTAAATAGTAAAAGAGGAAGGAGGTAGGGGAGGAGAAGTGGGGAGAGTGTGATTCAATGGTACGAGTAAATGGACTTATTAATTTATTTATTTATCAACAGCAGTATGAAAGTGTATGTAGAGATAGAAACTTCTGGCGCTCTTTCCTCACTACTTACAATGACAGCGTGGGTTATGTTGGATGTGTATACATTTAAATTCTTAAAACGTCAATTAATATAGGCTTTGAAATTTCCTTTTACATAATTTCTTATCTAAAATCCCAGTACCTCTACAAAAATCTAATAACCGTTCTGTATTTATTATTTTTAAAACATCGTTTTATTAAATCAAGATTAATGGAAGCGCCAGCCAGAGACGGAGTGAATTAAGATTTTTCAGCCAAATCCAACGGAAACTCCGCCATCCCCTGTGTTCAGTTTATATTAAATTATGTTTGCACATGTAAGTAATCATAAAATGAATTCGGAATACCGCGCAGAATTTTAATAATATATTACACACTTCATTTCCTTTCAAATTGTTACGTTGGCTTCGGTATTTTTTTATTCATGTCAACATTTTTATTTTAAAATTCTTTCCGAATTCCTGAAAAATTAAAGGAAACTATTAATTAATTTATTATATTATAAATAAAATATAACATGGAATAGTATATAGGCAGCGCAAATTTCGATTAGTTTAAAAAAGCTTCAAACATTTTCACCACTAAAAAGATGTTATTCTTCCGATTATATTATACGATTATGTTAGTGAATATTTGTTTCTCGCAACTATTTCTGTAGTTATTTGATTTTGAAGTATATTTAAAAAGGATTTAATACACTTTTCAAACCTGTATTTAAAGAAATATACCTTTAATTTTTATTGGAGTGTATCTTCTTCTTGAGGTGCCATCTCCTATCGGAGGTTCTCCACCATCATGTCAATCCTTAGTCTATTCACTATATCCTGGAAACAGAATTGCACGCAAACTCCCGAAAGTTCTTAAGACAAGAGATGCGGTGTTGTCCTTTGCCTCGTTTGCCATTTATTTTCCCCTGGATGATCAATTGTGTAATAATGTATCTTGTGTCTCTCATTATGTGACCGAGATACTGGAATTTGCGGATCTTCACAGACTTTAAGCAGTTTCAATCCTTATATAACATACTCGTATGTGTACCATATGTATAGATGAGCAAGCACTTCCATATTTGTAACACGACCTGACCTGTCCAGGGTACGTAATCAATAATACGAGTATATAGATAGAATTGAAATTTTTGAACATACTATATTGTATTACAATTTGGTAATTCGATATTTCAACATACGAGTATATAAATTGTTTTTGATGTATGCATCTATTTATGTAAACTGCCTTTCCGAAATATTGTAATAATTTCCTCTTTATATTACCTTTTTTGTTTTTGCGTATGGTACCCCTCAATATATCCGAATTAGTGTTTCAGATATATTGAAGAGCGTGGTCGACAGACAATATTGTCCCAGTAATCGAGCCTTCGGGATTTTAGGAATTTTGGAATCGACACGGAACACGCGGTTAATCATCGAACGTATTGGCAACACTACCGCTCGGCGCGTACGAGTATTGTTACCAGAAGAACTCTTTTATCAGACTTGCAATATTTTTGTACCATCGGGAATCGAACCCAAACCCCTCGAGGGGAAGTTAAGATTTTTACCACTAGGCTACGGAGTGCATGGTTTATATTCTCTTAACTTAAGTTTATTCTTTGATCTGTTCAATTGTTTTTCTGCATAAGGGAATCAAATAAAAGAGTACTGAAGAATAATCCTTTGCCCACTTCGTCGGCAAGCTACACAAAAAGTGTATAGGTACTTAAAATACGAGTATCTTATGTGTGAGAACTCCCTCGTCAACCATTGTGTGATTACTGTGATCGGGTAGTCAAAGTTTAAATAATAATAAAACTAAAAATAGTAGCGTACAAATTATTGACTAGACGTTACATACCATACATACTAAAATATTTATTTTATTATTTTATTTGATCCATAGCTTACAACTAAAATATTTACTATTTTATTTGATCCATAGCTTACAAAAATATTTACTATTTTATTTGATCCATAGTTTACAACTAAAATATTTACTATTTTATTTGATCTATAGCTTATAACTAAAATATTAACTATTTTGTTTGATTCATAGCTTCTTCTCTTTTTCGCTCATGTTTTTTTAATGAAATAAGCAGGGAGATAAAATTAGTACATTTTCGGTATTCCCGGATGTGTCATCACCAGCAATCTAACTAACTCCTTCCTTAGCTCTTGAGAGCACTCGATTGCGTCGGCCATTGCGGGTGAGTAATAAAGCTTGGATTTGACTTTTACTAGAGCATTTCTTTCGCAAAGGCCTCAAGTGGATAGTCCAATACTCAGTTCGTAAACTACTTCAATCTTATGAACTTGCTGTCAATTTGGATTGTATCACAATAGACCGCCCCTGTCCGAGTGAAGTGAGAGCGAATTTATAAACTTTTCTCCTTCCTAAAGTGGTTTCAAATAATGTATGGAAAGAAAAACTTTATTGAATTCAGGAGTCAATATTCAGCCATCTTTTTTCGTTTCCTTTTTCTTGATAGTTTTACTCTTTGATTTTTATACATGATTAAATTATCAATTAAATATGTATGACAACCTCTATGGCTTTGTTGGTAAAATGCTTGTTTTTCACCCGGGGTTTCGGATTTGAGTATCGATGGTTCTAAGAAAAATGTAGAGAAAAGGCGTTCATATTTCAGAGGTTCTAAATCCTAAAACTTATGGGGTCATAAACAATGTTGTTTGTCGACCACTCTTTAAAGATATCCTCATCACTAGTACAGATATGACGACGAGAGTACCCTATGTGAAGACGAGAAAATGTATGAAGATTGGTTTACTTCTAGTTAATTCAATTTGATAAATTAAAAAATATTTCCTCGGTTAAAAAGACTGTCGGATTTATCTATGTTTTTTTATTAAAGTTTTCCCCTGGCTTCTTATTTTAATAAAATCAATATTTTTCCCAACATAGGTATGCTATTTCTTTAAGGTAATAAATACGCGATACTTTTTATGAAACTCTTATTCTACGCCCTTTCCAAAAAAGTTATGAAAATACGTATGCAAATAAAAAATATGTTTATATCAAACTTGACGATAATTCTTGACGTTTATGTTAGTTATCTTTGAAGAAATATTTCGAGTAAATCAAACTTGTTAATAAAATGATTAGCTAGCAAGTTTGCGAAATTAGATGTGGTTGATTCTATCAAAGTTTAGAGTGCTTCGAAGAAATGTGGTAAATTTCTTGATGGGGTTTAACACAGCACATGCTCCCGGATCGAGCGATAACTGAGGTTAATGGAGTTTATAGGTGAAGCTATATATAATTATTGTACATTTGCAAATTTAATTACATCACATGACACAAGGGATCCATAACGACTGGCAAGCAGATATCTAAAAATGGATAGATAAAATAGCTTTTTGAATTTTTAAATTCACTTCTGAATGTACTTATTTTAACCATTAAAATATTTAGTCATTGTATTGTAATATACGAGTACTTTGGTTATGTACAGTACAACCTGGCGGGTTTTTTTCTCTTGCAACCATAAAGATATTAATGAGGCTTTAAGTTAAAACCAGACTGTTTTTTTTTTAATGTGAGTTTCAACGGCAATCTAACCAGTAATCCCCGGGTTGGAATACAGACGTTTTATCAACAAAGCGACGGAGGTTATTGAGTGTCTTGTTATGAATAAGTAAGTATTCATAATTTAGGATATTACTTGATCTGTTTGGTAACTTTGTTATTTTAATGGGTACCGAATGTTGTTTAAAGGTTTTTTTTCAAATTTTCTTTTAGTATGATAACAATAACGCAATAATAAGTATATAATATATGAAGTAAACAAATATTATTTCCTATCATGTGAAGGAAAGACTTTCCTAACGTCTTATCCGATATTCGTCATACTCTTAACTTTTCAAAATGCAAGACTTGTTTCCAGATTCATCTGATTTAATGGTAAGATTTACTGTTAGCATTTTGGAGCTTCCGTTATTATTTTACAGACACGTTACTATAATGAATCCAATTTTAACTTAATCCTGCGCGACAAATCAAATTATGAACATTTACAGAATCTTTTGAACATGACAAAATTGTCCAACACAGCAAACTGGTAAATGTATTAATCTTTTATAAGATTTTCTATACAGATAGTAAATTTGTAAGAGTGTCTTAAGCTTATTTCACTTTTACGTTTAGGCAGTCACTCTAGGTTTACGCGTCTGCGTCAACTGTTCCTCTGTAATTATCAAACCACAAATTATTCTTATAACTCATCAATTATGCGGTTGCACTAATTTGGATTTAAATATGGACATTGCGTGGACTATTTCCAACTTACCTTGATCATGCATAATGCAGTTTTAAGTGTGGTAATATGTTTCCGCGAATGCGTTGTAATGATTTGTTGGATAGATTAGATTTGTGTTGAAATATAATATTATTTTCATTTATTATTGATGTATCTTTTTTATTGTAAAATGCGAAAGGTCATGCAAAAATCGTTAAATAAAAATATCTATTTCATTAATTATATATTTATCATTCACAATTAACCTTAAGCTCGAGGAATAATTTTAATAAAGTTTATGTGAGAATTTTTCGTGATTTTACTTAAATGTAGTATGGATATATTAATATTTCTCGTAATAGATGTTTATGAATAAAAATATATGTAATAATAATAAATATTTATGAAAACATTTATTTTTATCTTCACTGATGTCTAACCCTGAATATAATAGCTACATCATACTATCATATATTATAAAATTGTTAAGCATCCTATTTAGTTCTTTGGCCTCCTCCCGCTTCATGTTTAGTGTAATGTGTCCTTTTCTTTATACGCATATAAATGATATGGGTTCGAATGTGGCAGCGTCCCTAAATCATGCGGGTTGTATCGGAACGCAAATCTTGATGGGTGTCTACAGCTGTTATTTACGTAATACTATACTCGATGTGGGGATTTTTAAATGTGATGCATGGATATTGTGCTTTATTTAAATTTTAATATTGATGGAAATATGGAGGTCTCGACTACAGTGGTTGTGGTACGAGTATATCACACAAAAAATAAGAATTTATAAAATTTTAAATACTTTTGTTTATAAAATACCCATGAATAGCTTGTAAAAAAAGGTCAGCGTAGAAGACCAGGAAATCCACGTAGAAGTAGTTGTAGGAAGCAGGGAAGTGATTTTGTTAGGTGGAACTGAACTAGGTGAACGCGGAGAAGTTGATCACATATGGATATAAGTGAGATCTTATAACCTCCGTTTCCTAGTTGGTAAAACGTTGGTTATTAATCCGTGAGCTACGAATTCAATTCCTGGTGGTACCTAAAATAAAGAATAAGGGAACCAGATGGTTCAATAACTCGTCTGGTAACAATACTTGGACGCGCTAGGCGTATATAAGTGTTGTGGCCTGTCCACGTTGGTAGTATTTCTAATACGTGTTATTGCGATCTGAACTATTCGTACTTGCCTATTGCAGTGTTTTCTGAACCGATGGCCCCTCTGCCACGCTCTTCAACATGTCCGCTTCATCGATTTGGATATGTTGAGAGGTACCATACGAATTAATGAACGAAGGTGGAGAGCAGCGCTTGCGAATGGGCATCATTAATCGTAGCGATACGACAAAATGCACGGAGATCTGAGAATTTTTCATTTTTTAAGCTAGCTTAAGCATCATGTGTGGGCATCGTGACAGCATACTGACTTACCATCCGTTGTTCGATATCCGGCGGATTCTCCGTGGATCGATTATATTTTCGAGACTTTTTTCATCAGTAATGCAACTTTCCTCGGCATTCAAGCAAGGTAATGCAAATTTCCTCGGCATTCTTGCTTTAATTTATAGGTTACGTAAGCTTCTGTGGATTATGCATTAAATTGTTTTGGTGTATGCATTTAGTGACAAAACAAGATATGGTTGATTAATCACTCTGCACATGTAACCGTATCGTGGTATGTCAGTGTTGTAAATTGATATAGGAACCTTGACGTTGGATAGAGTAACTGGAGTATTGGACAAACTGATTGTACATTTACGCACTTTTCAAGGGCATATAGTAATGTAGTTTATTTGACACAATTTAAAGATTCAATTCTTGAAATAGGTTAACAGAGTATAGTATCTATTGGTAGATATATAAATAGTTATTGAGTATTTCATATACCATTTTTTTCTTCTTTAACATTACAATTTGCAGCGCTAAATCAAGACAGAAGTTAAGAAGAAGACAGTCGCTAATAAACAATTTTGATGTGTCAATAATAGTGTAAACTATTTTATTTACTTTTGTCTGACTATTTTATTTACTTTTGTCTGGTTGGAAGAGACTACCACCTGGCAATTAGCTCGCCATATTGTTTTGCAATGACGTATTACGTATATAAATAAATAATAGGGAGTTCAGGTCACGTGTTGGACCCCCCTTGAAGAGAATTGGCACTCTGAAGAGCGCTATTTAAATTGTCTTTTTTTAATTATTATACGGTATAGGCAAAATAGATGTTTTTCTATGTGCACTACATACAAAAAGAAGCCTTATGAACCTGCTTTGAGATATTTGAGGCAACATAACGTTTAGTCTTCTATGTAATGAAAAAAGTTAAATCGACGATTGACCAAGAAAAACAATTTTCTTTCTTTATATTTTTACACATACATAATTGAGGTTTACTTATTTGATATTTGAATTGAACTTAAACATATTCCTTTTGGGTTGAATCATTTTTGCATACATGTTAGTTCAAATATAACTTTGAGAGTTTTCCCTTTTAACGGATCTCAGAATGTCAACTCGAAAGCATTGTGTAGAATATATCGCTTTGTTTATCAAAACTTTGATCATAAATATGACTCGATGTAAAAAAACAATTTCGCTCGCATCTGCCATGCGACAGATGTAACGAAAGGTTCTTTGAGTAGTTTCTTAATTATTATAGAGAAAAGAAGATTGTGATAACTGTACCAAGATTCTTTAACTGCTTATTGCGAGATGTGAAATAAGCAAAATCATGAAATGAAATAAAATTCTTAACAGTAAATAGTTTTTTTTTTCAAACGAATTCAATGTCACTTTTTGGCAGAAAATTTTGTCCGTGTTAGACTTGCTGATAAAAAAAATAAAAAGTTATAAAAACCATTCAATAATTCTATGTGGCCTTCTGAAAAGTAAATAAAATATTAGGTAACGAAATTTTGTTTGTATATATTCATTGTCAAAAGCAAACGAAAAAGAACTATGACAACTTTTCATAATTTCGCTCGTAATGTGGTAACCCACGGGTTCATAAAAGCACTCCCTCGAATATATGGTACATACAATCAAAATGAATGAAAATTGTATTTCCAAGTATATATAATATTTGTTACTATTCTTTCCATAAGACTTCATATAATGAAGCATAATTTGGCTTTTACTATAGTATATTTGCGCCCTCATTCAATGCAAGCCATGAAAACACTCATTCGTGTAAGAGATAAAATTTTCAACATGGCCTCGGCATTCATGTTTTGGGCTTTAGATTACTTTCAAGCTGGGTTGAAAGCGAAGTTGAAATATTGGACTAAGCTATTGAAGCTTCAAGTTTCGGGTTTCAATGCAAATAGCCCGCCGTTTTAATGAGAGCTTGTCGGAATGCACAGAGAGAGTTCGAATGTTGTTAAATTTAAACAAATAGTATTCATACATATATTACATCAATATATATTTTGTTTGATGAATCAAGAATTATTTTAATCGCAAAGGTTAAATAGGTTTTATCGATTGTTTCAATTTAAAACGTGGTATGTACGATGACTCCATTAAATAGACTTTTTAGGAATAAAATGTATAAGATTGAATTTACAACACGGGAAATAAAATGTCGTATAACTTTTCCAATTAATCACTTTTTATAACTAAATCCCATTTATCAAATATATTCGTTTGCTTTCTCGGTTTGGCGTCCAAGGGAACGAAATTTTAAAGGAAAAAGTGTAAAACGTATGAAAAATTTACGAGTTTGAGACGTCATAGTAAATCTGGCGTTCTGTCCTCTTTGCGTATCTCGAAAATTAGACTCTAAGATTATCAAGTTTATCAACTGTGATATAAATATTGTAGATATGACGAAAAAATGTTGATCAAAGATATTTTAAAAATAAAAATATGGTTTCATTTTGGGTAAATACTCGTACATAAAAAATAAAACGTTTTTTCTTGTTAGTATAATACGAGACCGTGTTTAAAAAAATTAAAATAAAGGTTTAGCGTTGAAGCACGGTTAATATTTTTTTTTCTTTTATTAGTACTCTCGTTACGGTGGACCTCGACTATAAACGTGGAGCTTTGGAATTTATTTTCCTCGTGTTTATTATCCAAAGCATGACATTGTCCGGTGAAAAACAGACCACGTATCTTTTTATCACATTGGTTCGTTAACGCGCGCGTGAATATAAGTTGATCCAATTATAGTAGACGACATATTGGGCCCGAATTGGCACGGCGGTGTTGAAATTGTTAGCAAATAATCGCCGGCTGGTGCACGTGCTATGCGCGCCCATCTCGACCCATCCCTTGCTCTCTGCTCTCTGTCTTGACCCAATGCTAGCCGATTTCTCTGATTCTTCCTAAACTACTAAAATATAATAGTTTGTAAAAACCTAGTTTAATGTACATTTTTCTGTAAATTTCCGATTGAATATTTTTTATGTCAATTTATCTGCAGTACCTTAAACGTTTATTCTGTATGTTAAGTTGTCTTTAAATTCTTCTGTTTTTCTTAACAATATCGAGAAAAAAATCGTTCAAAATCATAATTATGAAATTTTGTTAGTCATGGTTAATGGAAACAAACCTTAATAATTAATTAACATTCAGACCACAGGAATATTATGTAGTCATTTCGTAAAATCTATTACTGAGGCAATGCTGGAGTTCTTACGGTGAACGTTTTTTCTTGTTTTGTACAGCACTGAGCTTTATTACAATATTTCCTGTTTCCAAACTGGGATATTTTCATATCAGTTTTCATTCCAATCGTGTCAATAACACCATATCTTATATCCTATCAGCCCATAAAAATGCAATTGTAATAACGATGAGGCTTTACTTCTGCAGATATTCTTCTGAGCAGCTGGTGGGGCGAAGGGGGAAAGCCATCAGTTGCGACATTGGTTGAATGTTACAACACTTGCATAATAGTGGGTAGTCTGAGCCAATCTTCCATCTCAAGAAGTTCTCTGTTGATCTAGCCGCGTGTGTGCGTAGATGTAGGTGATAAGATATCTCTATACGATCCATGGTAGGTCTCATCGGTAGGCTATCGACGTCTTGGTAAGCTTTCAGTTCTAGCTCTCTAAAAATCGACTCGCTCACATTCCAGAGAGCCTTCGAGAGTTTAGTGGATGGTTATAAAACTCCTGCGTGACGTGACTTCACTATTGTTTGTGTTGATATTTTGCCGTACAAACGGTGTTTAGGATTAAGTTGTTTGTGTTTCACACTTCTATATGCATGCAATATTGTGTGGATGTCTGGATGAGGTATCCCAACGAGTATATAAACCGTTTGCATTTTAATCTATTCAATTACTAGCATTTATATATACTCGTATATATATATATATATATATATATATATATATATATATATATATATATATATATATATATATATATATATATATATATATATATATATATATATATATATATATATATATATATATATATATATATATATATATATATATATATATATATATATATATATATATATATATATATATATATGTATATGTATATGTATATGTATATGTATATGTATATGTATATGTATATGTATATGTATATGTATATGTATATGTATATGTATATGTATATGTATATGTATATGTATATGTATATGTATATGTATATGTATATGTATATGTATATGTATATGTATATGTATATGTATATGTATATGTATATGTATATGTATATGTATATGTATATGTATATGTATATGTATATGTATATGTATATGTATATGTATATGTATATGTATATGTATATGTATATGTATATGTATATGTATATGTATATGTATATGTATATGTATATGTATATGTATATGTATATGTATATGTATATGTATATGTATATGTATATGTATATGTATATGTATATGTATATGTATATGTATATGTATATGTATATGTATATGTATATGTATATGTATATGTATATGTATATGTATATGTATATGTATATGTATATGTATATGTATATGTATATGTATATGTATATGTATATGTATATGTATATGTATATGTATATGTATATGTATATGTATATGTATATGTATATGTATATGTATATGTATATGTATATGTATATGTATATGTATATGTATATGTATATGTATATGTATATGTATATGTATATGTATATGTATATGTATATGTATATGTATATGTATATGTATATGTATATGTATATGTATATGTATATGTATATGTATATGTATATGTATATGTATATGTATATGTATATGTATATGTATATGTATATGTATATGTATATGTATATGTAT